>CM045758.1:102122618-102467812 GCA_025200525.1 Camellia lanceoleosa | reverse complement strand
ATCCAACCATTCTTGGATGGGTTGGATTTACCACAATTTGAAGCTCAAAAACTTAAGAATGACACTAGAAGAAAGTGAACCTAAAGGTTTTTGGCAATGTTACCTTCCTCATAAAAGGCTGGCGAAAAGGAATTGCATGATGCGGACTTAGAAATTTGAGCAAGGAGCCTAGATGAGGTGAATAGCTAGGAGAAAGAAAGTAGGAAAAGAATATTTGGTCCTTAAGTATAAAATAAGAGTGGGTACGTAGTTTACAAAAGTCTGGGATGAACTAGACTATGAAAGTAGATAAAAAATACCCTTTTTTCACATTATGGCCAATATGCAAACTGTTAAGCTTACTGATTGATTGATCTACGATTGGAAGTGTTGTATGATGAACCACGGAGGTCAAGCCAAAAAGCGAATACAGGCATAGCCCACTGAGCCCATGTTAGGGCCTCAAAATGAACCCAAAAAGGGGCCCTCTATTATAGTTTAGTGTAATATATTAGATAAGTCCAAAAAAAAAAAAAAATTAAAAAAAAGAAAGGGACCCAAACTATCTTAAAACTCATTGGTCCATTGAAAAATTAAAAAAAGGCCATTCTCTCCCTATCAATTCCTAACCCTAGCTTTTTTGACACAATCTTTTATCGCTACCTTAAAAAATTTCATTGAATAAAAAAAAAAATAATGTGAAGGGCTCCAAATAATCTAGTAATGTTATTAGTTCATTTATAAACTTTGGGCCCAAAAATCTCAAAAAGAGCGAGACCTAGGTCAAACACCAAGACACAATACATTGTGCATTCAGAAGTTTTCACCGAGATGGATCTCTAGGCCTAATCTCTGAGCCCTAAGCTACAAGGAAAAACTTCAAATTCTATTAGTCAACACCATCTCTTAGATGGGAAGAAAGATTTTATGAAGCCAGTCTAATTGCTATCAAAAGGCGGTATGAAAGCACTGGGCAGAATCGCGTTTAATTCTTTATTTTTCCCAAAGAAATCTTTGGTCTATCTCGTCCAAAAAAGATATGATGCAATAATTTTCAGAGTTCCATGATAATGGGGTGTTTTTCCTATATTTGTGTTTGGTTGAGGATTTGAAGGGATTTGGAAGAAGAGAAAGGAAAAAATTCTTAAACTAGATGAAATGTGGTTACATTTTATTCACATTTCACCTACTTTTTTCTTTTCCTTTCCAAATACATTTCTCAAATCTAACTATCTGACGTAAAAGTATCAATAATCTTTCATATTATTGATTTCAAAGAGTGTCTAGCGACATATGGATTATAGACCAATCGGTCGATTGGGTCCATGTCATAAAACTGTCGAGTCCTCTCTGATTGAAGCAAGTTGTAGAAATAGAGAGTAATAGGAAGCATAAAAAGCGCCTTTTGGGGGGTAAATATTTTAGATAGATTTTAATTGCCAATGAAGTAGTGGATTGGTGGAAGAAAAAGCAAGAAGAAATTTGATTCTAAAGCTTGATTTTGAGAGAAGGCTTTTGATTTAGTGAATGGGAGTGCCTGCTATCTATACTCTCCAACTTTGGCTTTGGTTCCAAATGGATTAGATGGTGAAGAGTCTTGTCTACAACGAGAATTTCAATCTTGAACATGGCTCCCCTTGACTAAGTTATACTAAAAAAAAAGGACTCGGACAAGGTCAATGTCACCATTCGCTTTTAATCCTAGTGCTGAGGGTCTTAACATGTTATTACAAAACTTGAGGCTTGCAGTTGATCAATGGGTGTGATGGGACAAGGACATATCTTGCCAACTCATCTGATTTCTTTGATGATACAATTATTGTATTTTCTGAAATTTTGTGGTGCTGCAGAATATAACAACCATCAAAAAGAGATCTTGAAGATGTTTTGAAGTAGTATTAAGGCTGAAAATTAATTTCACAATTATCATGTATGCTTGAGTAGAGTGTTCCTAAAGTCTTGATGTGGATGATTTTGCAACCTTAGATTGAATTGTAAAAGGTAGAGTTACCATTTCCTTATCTTGGACTTCCACTTGGGGCTAATCCAAGGAGAAAGAGCACCTAAATTCCTGTTCTCAACAAATTCAATGTCTTAGGGGTTAATGATTGTTTGTTGGCCAAATGATGAGTGGAGATGTGACCCTGAAGATAATTCCATGGTTTGTTTATGTTTCAAAAAAAAAATTCAAGTTTTTTTTATAAAAAAAAATGGAAACTAGTTTGATAAAATAAATATTAAAAAAATAATTTTAAATTTTTAAAAATTATTTCCAACTATCTCAAAAAGATAAAATTACATACAAATTATAAGTGTTTTTCATTTCTTTCACCAAATTAATTTTTAGATTTTTAGAAAAAATTTATAGAAATAAGTTTTTGAAAATCAACCCAAGAGGTGAGGTGAGGTGAGGTGAGAGAAAAAGAAATGATTGTGGTTTCTCACGAGAAAAAAAAGAGAAATGATTATGGTTTCACCATTATGTTTGGATGAATAAAAGAAAAGGAATGTGATTTCTCACCTATTTGTTTTTGGATAGAGTAAATAAAAAAAGGAAGAAATTGATTCCATCTATAAGCCACTCATCAAATTTGAGATTGAGGTCACTATAAATAACAACATAGGCCTTTCGTGGGGAAAATGAGCAAAGAGGACAAAAAAATAACAATAACAACAGTCGACGTCATACAAAGGGGGGAAAACAAAGGGAAAAGGGGGCAACACAAAAGAAAACAAAAGTTAGCTTAAGTAATTAATTGTTAAAAATTGCGTAAATAAATTCAACAGCATAATATTAGCTTTAAACTAAAAAAATTCTTGGAAGAATGGAATTATAAATGATTAATTTCTAATATTTTTTGTATAAATAATACATTTAAAATTATAGAAATATTTTATTAGTAGACTGAAGGCTACAAATCTAAATTTCAAGTCTAACTCAAAAATTAAACAAGCCTAAAAACTGACCCAGCTCCGACATGTGAGGCTGAAATATCAATCATAAACCTATGCCATCCATGAGTCACAAATGAAACAGTGCTTACAAAAGGCAAAATAAGATGCTGACGACTGTCTTGAAATAAATATAGTTACACTCTCTAATTAATTAAACATTCCAAATAATTTGTGAACTAATATGATCTTAAAGTTCAGTCTCTAAGAAATATTGAATTTAAATCCATAGTGGTTACATGAATTCAAAGCTAACGCTATCTGTTTTTTGGTGATTGATTTGATTGAAAATGAAAATTAATGAAAAAATATTTTGTAGTCAACCACTTTTATTATTATTGGCAAAAATATTTTTTAAAAGCGAGAAATTATGGCCAATAAGGCCCAGCAACTTTGAGAAAATCTAAAAAGCCAAAAAGTTATTAAAAAAATTAAAAGTTATCATTATTTACCAAAAAATATTAAAAATTAATATATAAATATTAATACAAATCAAAAGTTAGCCCAAATGATGTATTTGACATGATTAACAATACCGTTAAGCTGATCATTGACGGAAAAAAAAAAAAAAAAAAAAAATTATGGTAGAATATTAATGGCCCAGAATTAGATGGTAAGAAGTTTGGACCGTGGAGGCCCACATGGGTTCCGTTTTGATCATCTAAACCAATATAATAGAGAACTGCGTCTAGTACAATCTGATACCTGTAAAATCATACCTTAGGATAATAGATTAAGCTAAGCTGATCAAATCAGGTTTGTATAAAAATGGATAGTGTTATTTAGAGACGATTAATAGAGAAAAAACTAACAAAAGGTCGAGATATGCTCGATATCCAATTAATACTTGATTTTTTACAAACATATAGTACTCAGCGGCAGTTCTAAATTGAAAAGTTCCGATTAGAAAAAAAGGGATGCGATGGTGGGCCCCGCCGGACCAAAACAACACTTAATCCCAATCCAAAAAAGACCACAAACTAGACAATATTTCCTCATCTACCCCACCGGCGGTAGATACCAACGCCAATCCATTACCATCTCTTTATCCTACTCTTCTCCTACACACTTAGCTTAATACAATTTTTTAATACATATTTTTTCATAAAAAGTTAAAAAAGTTAACCCAAACATCTATATTTTTTTTCCTCAACTTTTTACTCTAAAAAAGACAAAAATACATATGACAAAAGTGCACTTATATCTTAGAAGGTGCACATTGTAGTATTTTTTTTTTTTTTTGTTATTTATTATATATTATATAAAGTCTAGACTTGATTTGGTATAAACTATCACATTATTTATTTATTTATTTATTTTTCAAAATACGCCATGATAAATACCTCTTAAAATTCTTTTAAATACGAAGAAAATTATGAAAAAAGCAGAGGATATGTTCATTTTATTTAAAAATATATATTTTCACAATTACAATTTATCTATATATAGAGGTCCCTAATCTGAGTATTCTAGAATCTCCTATGACCCTAAAATTTGCATATTACAAGCCTAGTTTACAAGCGCCACCGTGGTATATATTTAGCTGATTTTGCAATGTGATGCATTTGAATAATTATTATTTGACTAATTGATGGGTGAAAAGGTGGCTTGGCTTGTAAATTGAGAAGTGTAGAATTGAAATTTGACAGGGAATTATACCTGTGTTGTGTTTGTATTAGCTGAGTTGTGAGTTGGCTTAGTAATTTGTGGTGTATACGCAAAAATTTAATAATTGTATTAGCTTTCGTTCTATTGATTATTAATAATCCTCAACATTTTTGCAAAGGTGATGAAATTTTGCTCAAGACCATGAGCTTGTCCTTGAACCATCTTGAAATCTTAGAAACGGAGACAAGGGCTTGGTAAACAAATCGAGCTAGTTGATCACTTGTTAGGAATGTATTGGACAACAAAGCGCTTATTAAAATTTTATCTACGCACCTTTAAAATGACAATCAATTTCGATATGCTTGGCTGAGAATGAAATACCAAGGATTAAAGCCAAAACCATGGCGAAATGAGTTATCACACCAAAGCCACAGGGGTGGTTGGAGAAGAGATACCCATTTCGATGAGCAACATTATAATCCAACTTCATTTCGGTATGTGCTAAAAGCCACGATACTCTGCACCTTTACGATTGATAAAGCGGAATCTGATGGCACATTTGTTTCTTGGCGAGACCAAGACACTAGATTATCTCCCAAAACACACAATAACTTTGAGATAGATTTTCTATCATGAATATCACCACCGGCCAATTGGCATCAAAAGCCATGAAGATCAAAAGAAGCGGGAGTATAAATTGCAACCCATGAGGGGAAGTACTGCACAAACCTCGGGGAATCCTTTTAAGCTGCGACTGGTAGTGACCCCTTGTAGGAAGCATGCATGTCTTGACATACTTGATTCTTGATTAAGAGAATCGGGTCGAGGTGATGCATTTTTAAAAGATATTGTAAGGCGCCAACAAGACTCTAAAAGAGCGAGGGTTATCAAATGGAAGAAGCGTTTGGAGGTGTGGAAGCAGCGGATATAGAGAGAGGAACAAGGTTCTACATGAGAAAAAGACCGACTTTCAAGAGGATGTCCTTGGCATATTTTTCTTTGAGGGCACGAGAAAATATCAACAGTATTGGTGGTGAGAACGAGAGATGCCAAGAAAATGAAATGTTCCCTAATTCCTTCATAGAAAAGGCATTATGCATATAAGGTGATAAGGATTCTTTGAATATGGACGAGAATTATTTCCGGTAAGTAAGATGTCATCAACATAGATGAGTAAATGAAAGTAAATGGCCCATGAGGGTAGAGATTCGTTGGATGAAGAGGAGGAATCACATTTACTATTTACAAACCCTTGGGAAAGTAAGAAGGTAGAAAAGGTGGGAATACCATGCACGGGAGAACTTGTTTGAGACCATATGAGGGCTTTGTGAAGTTTACCAAACATGAGGAAAGAGAAGGAAGTATCTACATACAGAGGTTGAAGCATAAATACTTCTTCATCAAGAATACCATGTGGAAGGCATTAGAAATATCCAAGCTGTAAGGGCCCGGAGTTATGATGAAGAAGCAAGGCAAAGCAATAAAGTCCCGAATAGTAGATTTGCTTAGCAACAGCAGGGGCCTAAAGGTTTCATGAAAATCCGGCCCTTCTTGTTGTAGAAAGTACCCTTGGCTACTTCATGAGCTTTATCTTGAGGGCAATAGATCCGCCAGTTTCTTTTCACCTGTGAAGACCCATTTACACCCAATAGCATGTTTAGTAGGTGGAAGAGACACTTTAAGGACCAAGTGTTTTGGTTTTGCAAAGGCATGAAACTCTTCAAGCATAGCCTTATGCGGATAAGGTGAAAGTAAAGGCTTCCCTACATGTAGGAAGGTGGATTACGAATCTAAAAGCAGAGTTGGGCTGTGGCTAAACAATGAGGTGATGCACATTTGGATCGAGTGGTCATAGGATGGGTATTAGAGGAAGTCAAGGTAAAGGAGGTAGTTGGATGGCAATGGATTGAATAGGAATGGAAGAAGAAACAAAGGGAATCGATTTTTGTGTCACGAGTATGGACATCTTTGGTCTTTGTATTGACTTCCAGATGAAAGTGATCTAGTGCTGAGTATGTGGATCTTTGGGGTGAGTGGAACATCTTTGAGAGAATTAAAATGAGTCAATGTCTTGAGATTCTTTGAATCTACTCCGCGGATGGTTCTTAATACTCTTTGAATATGTGCATGTGGGCTTTGGGGCGGAAGTAAGGACATCTTGATGTTCTTGGGATGAGGTATATGGACATCTTGAGAAGAGTCTGAGTCTGCGGAGGTGGGACCTGCTTCCCGAGGTTAGAACTGTGATTAATTAGGCTGGAATCTATTCTTTGATTTGATTAGAAGTAGAGTGGGAATTGCTTTGTATGGTGAGAAGCGGGGCTATGGGAAACTGAGGGACACAGAAGTACCTAACGGAGAAATATGAGGAAGAAGAATGGGATGGTGAGGGATGAAGGCGAAAGGAGAAAAGGAATGTAAATGAGAAAAGAGAAGGAGGCGGTGTGAAGAGGGGAGGAAGCAAAGGGAAAAATATGCTGCATGAAGAAAGACAACATGTAATAAGGAAAGATAAACTTTGCTTGGGATGTAGGATCAAGACCTTAGAGTAGCCCTTAGCAAAAGGATGGTAGCCAAGAAAAGACATGCCATAGATTTGGGTTGAAGTTTAGTAGGTGATAAGGTTTGAGCCAAGGAAAGCATTGGCGACCAAAAGAAGTTTTAAAATAGGAAAAATACGTCGCAGTTTAAAAAAAAGAACTTCAAAGGAGACTTGTGAGTAAGCGGAGGATGGAAGTACATTAATAAGAAAAGTAGCAATAGTTATGGCGGCATCAAACGGTAGTGCAAAGGAGCAGAGAAGAATGATGGAGAAAGAGGCATGGCGATCTCGCGGTGATATAAGCGCGGTGCTTCCTCTCCGGCAATACCATTACGAGGAGGGAGGGTATAAGGACAAGAATGTTGATGAATAATTACCATGAGTAGTCAAATATGTGTTCATTTTGGATGTAAAATATTACGGGCAGCCTCCATCAGTTAAGTAAAAATATGTAAAAGTAAATGCATAAGCCGATTTTTCAACATAAGCCTTGAACTCCATGAATTTAGCACAAACTTCACTTTTATAAGCCAAAAGGATAAAGCCAAATAAAATCGAAGCTAAAATCATCAACAAACAAAACCTGTAATACTTATAGCACTTGGAACTAGAAGCAAATGGACCCCACAAACATCACTATGGATGAGGGAAAGTGGTGCATTCTGATGGAATTAGACCCAGTAGGATGAAAAGGAGCTTATGACTCTTAGCTATACAGCGGTCGATCTACAATCAAAAGTAGTGGAAAGTACGATGATCGGACTTAGAACAAGACAAGTAAGGCATGAGATGATTCAACTTTATTACTGAGATGGATGGCCTAATCTATTGCTTTATGCCAAACCAAGTAAAGAAAAGCAGTCTGATAGCTTGCATATGAGAAGATGAGCATGTGCATCTTGACATGGGTAGTGAGATAAGTTGTGACGAAATAGATGGATTAAAATGGTATAGGCCATTGATATTAGAACCTTGATGAAGAACTTTCTTGAAACCTTGTCTGAACCACAAATGTAGAATCATCAAAGGTAATAGACGATGATTATCTTTGTAGCTAATTTGTGAAGCGAAACAAGATTAGAGGAGATAGAAGGAGTATGTAAACATTTTTGATCGGAGAAATGAGAGGTGTAGGAAGTAAGCCATTACGATTAGTGATGAATAGGGCTACATATTACCATCACTTGCATTTGTTATTTGATCGAGATCGTGATAAGGATGAGAAGAAGTGAGATTGTTCCGTCGGTGTGATATGCTCGATGAGCTGTAGTCGAGATACCAAGGAAATTTTGTTTGAAGCGAGGAAAGAAATTTGGATGAGGAAGGGACTGACAACAAAGCACCTTGAATTATTCTGTTGGAGAAGTGGTAGGCCGAAATTGTGGATCAGATTCTATACGACCAATCTAAAATGACATGACCATGTCTTTCTCAAATTTGTGAGATCCGGAGAAGAAGCGGTCGACCTCGTCCTCGAAATGAACCAAACCGGCTAACATGATTCTTAGGATGACTAGAAGAATAGAAAGAACCGAGATGTTGATTCTTTGAATGATTATTTGAAGATCGGTTAGCAGAGCCATATGAGCGACCTCTTGTCCTCCTCTAAATTATCTTCCTCGAGATCTAGAACCTCGATAGGTATAATTCAAAGAACCTCGAGCAGAAGAGAAGGCCGCGATGGGTTGATTATGATCTTTGTGATGTTTAGACTCCAACATGTAAATTCCCGAGAGATAAGCAGAGAACTTTCGGTTCATCAAGCTGAAATGGATTTTAAAGGCGCAGAGCTCTAATAAATAAATCTTCTTAAATGCATCATATTCTTGAAGTCCATTCAAAATCAAAAGCAGCGAGATCTTCATCATCAATGAATCACGGAGGCAAGAGCTAATTGACTTACTAACTCTTTGATTTTTAGTGAGATATGCCTCCGTAGAATGTCGGTTTTTCTTGATAACCTTTATTAAGTTTGTTCTTGAGTTGGTGCACATGAGATCGAGACGATGCGGTAAACCTCTTGTGTAAAGCTTACTCCAAACCTCAGGAACAAGCTGTGAAGATGAAAAGAAGCGTGTAGAATAGAGTGCGGGTGATAAAGTTGCGTTGATACAACTTCTAGAGAAGATGTGCATCTACAAAGTTTCCATTGAGAATAAGCGGGGATTATCAACCTCACGAGCGAGAATCATCTTTGATTATATGCGGATGGACAAAGGTGCAAAGTACCATCAACAATGCCAAGTAAATCGGTAGCTTTCAAAAATATTACGAGTTTGATTCTTCCGTCGGAAAAATTTGAGGCATCAAAGCAGCAGTGATAGCGAAATGGAATGATTGGAAATGAGAAGTGAAAGATTAGAAGGAATGAGATTGGAAGACATTAGATTAAGCTGAAGCAGGGAAGATGAATCAAGATTGATCCTATGGCCCGAGGATGAAGCAAGATCGAATACAAATGAGGATCAACTACGCGCCAAGAGATTGATGCTTTCACGATACCATAAGAAGAAAATTATGAAAAAAAATAGAGATATTTCATTTATTTAAAAACTATATTTTCACAATTACAATTTATCTATATATAGAGGTCTAATGCAGAGAGTATTCTAGAATCTCTAACAGCCTAACCGAATTTGCATATTACAAGCTAGTTTACAACTGCACACGTGGACTCTTTCGCACAACCCTGTTTTTGATAACAGTGGCTGAATAACTGTTTTGATAACAGTGGCTGGTGAAAAATGTGGCTTGGCTTGTGGCTGAAGTGTGAATTGAGCTGACGGGGTGTGCTTCTGCAACTGTGGCTGTAATGGCTCAGTTGACAGTTGGCTTAGTAGTCTCAACAAATTCAACCGATTCAATTAACTGCTATATAATTATCAAATCCAACTCTTTCAAATACTACTAACTATTATTTTAAATTTTAGACATGCCACTAGTATTTATGTATATTAGATTAGAATAAAGATGTTCATTCTAAGCATGTAATGGGAGATGATCTAAAACCAGTAAAATATGAGAAAGTGAAGAAGAAGTACCTGTAGTTGGTATTTGTTGTCGTCAACGCATTCAGTTTCGTGGTCCCTGCTGTTATCCTTCAATCTACAATACTTGCTTTGCGCTGCAGAGATCCCACATGTCGAGACTTTGGATACCATTTCAATGTAAGCTCGCGCATATGGCTGCTGGTCAAAATATGCCATATGGAATTGGCGATGAAATCTTAAACGACATCTTTTTGCAAAATAATGAGGATAATTGGACCTACAAAATAGTCCAGACCGAAGGCATAAACTTTGTGATTGGGGTCACTACTAAGACAAGTGATCGGATTGTATGAGATTGGCTTAGTTGAGGACCAACTGAAAAAAGCTATAATTATAGTTGTAATCCGTTGCCAGTTGGAAGGGAGAGGTAGTAGGAGACAAGCTGAGGTTTCGAAGCAGGTGAGGAAAGCAGTCATGAGGGAGGGTCATATGTGTGTATCAGCTGAGATATGTATTCGATTTCTTTGACTGCTACTTTAACAGAGAACAGGAGGCTCAAGCATGAGGTGTGGTTTTCAGGATCACATGAAAGATAGAAGCCAGGGTAGCCACAGGGATCTGGCTGCTGCTGCTGTTGCTGCTGGTCGTCCTTCAGCCGGAACAGGTACCGCATATTTGGGCCGTCGCTTCCATATAGCACCTTGTTGGCATTTACAATCGTCAGGTCCTGCTGCTGCCTGATGCTCCGAGTCTTGCCGAGGTTGAGGAAACAAAAAGCAGGATTAGTAAAGATAGCCATGTTGATCTCTTGCTAACTGTCTCTCCAGTTACAAATGATATTTTAATCTCTTGTATTGAAATGGCGAGTTTATAATGTTCAATCTCAAGGGGTTATATTTATTTTACCTTTCCTGTGGTTTGAAATTGTAATACTTTGCTGCTTATTATTCAAATATAGCAACAACAAAAACAAATTATGTGATTTTGGATTAAAGAAAGTGTTACCATTAGTTTTCCTATCAAAAATTAGACGAGCGTATTACACACACCATTTTCTAAAAAAGTAGATTTTATTTTCACAAGAAAAATTAGAATGAAATTAATACAACAAAAGGAGACAACCTTACTTTCATTTTCTTCAAACATAAAGAGATTTAAATTAGTATATTAATTAAAATAAAATAAATATAATATAATAGAATTAAATTGATATAAAATATAATAAAGAAATGATTTAAAATATAATAAAATAAAATAAAAATAATTAAAATTGATCTAAAATGTAATTAAATTAAAATTAGATTAGCGTAGTGAAAGGAAAAGTATAATAAATAATTAAGAATTTATGATTAATTGTGATCCAAAATTATAATTAAATTAAAAATTAGATTAACATGTTAGAAATTACAAAAGAAATAATTAAGGAAATTTAGGATTAATTGTGATCTATAAATATAATTATAAAAAAAATTTAAGATTTACAATAAATAAAAAAGGAATTTAAATTAAAATTTTAAAATTATGTGTATGAGAGATGAAAGAAATAAAATAATAATAAATATAGGGGTTTAGAGGTATTATAGTCATTTGTTGCACATCTGATTCAGGTTAATGGTTGCATTTTAATCTAAAACTACATGAGGGGTATATGGCTACTTTTAGAAGACTTAGGAGGTAAAGTGCTATTAAGTCATACCACATGGAGGTAAAATAGATTTTTAAAAAAATTCTTGAAAAAGTCTAGTAGACATCACTATTTCCAAAATATGCTTTTATGAGAGTAATTTAATATTTTAAACTATATAACTTTTGATATATATATGTCACTTTTTAATAAAAGAGTAAATTACAAATACACACCTTGAGATTTATTTTAAATACATATTGCCTCATGTGAATTGAAAAATTATAAATATCCTTTGTTTTGAATTTTTTAATCTAATAAAATTAGTTTTTAAAAAATAAAAGTTTCAATTGCTCTTCTATATAATAATAAAATCACTTACATTATTAACTAAAATATATTTATGATATTATTATTAAAATTGACATTTAATTGATTTGATAATTTATTAATAGAATATTTCATTTGTTATTAAATTAGAAATTTCAAAAGCAGGTTGTAACTTTAAAGACTATCATTTATGCCATTTTATATTTGTCCACTTTTCCTTTGACCCTTAAAATTTAGTTTTCCTCACTTTGATCCTTCATGTTTTTAAGTTTTTTTTCTTAGAATTTTATTCTTAAAATTTATTAAAAATTAGGCGAAAAATGACAAATTGACTTAATCATGTGGCATAAAAAATATATTATTATATTGAAATTGAGTGTATAGGGATATATGTGAGTTATAGATAATAAAATATTTTTATGTCACGTGATTGTCAATGTGTTTATTTTTCTATCTAATTTTTAGCAGATTAGCTTTAAGAATAAATTGGAAAAAATTTGAAACATGAAGAACTAAAATGAAAAAAATATATATATATAAAAACAAAACAAATTTTTAAGGATTAAAGTGAGAAAGTAATCAAATAAAAAGGGCAAAGGATAATTTACGCTTATGTGATTGTGTTAGGTATGTATACTGTGATTGTAATTTGAATCCACTAATATTGCAAATTAAAGATTGGAAGAGTTACTTTATTAAAAGTAAAGTTGTTTAAGAAATTTACTTTTTTTAAAGCTTGAAACATCAATAAATTTGATTTCCATACCTTGTAGTAACCAACAAGTCCTCCAAATAATTTAATGAATCAATAGTCATCTCTTTATGTAGAAATGATAGTATAACCCTGCAATTTACACTTGTGGATGCTAGTTAATACTCATAAATGACCCAAAATTAATTACACATTTGCTCAAACTTTACTAAGAGTTTTTGTGCCTCGCTTTTGGAATATTAAAAATTTCACATTTTCAAGCCATTGGAAATCAAAACCCAACAATTTGAAATTATACATTTGCCCCAAAACTTACTAAGGGATTTTTGTACTTCTTTTAGAATGTTTGAAAAATCCCACATTTTGAAAACTTCCTATTCAAAACCTATAGTTTTCAAATTACACATTTGCCTAAAGGGGTTTTTGTACTCTTTTTAAAATATTTGAAAATCCCACATTTCAAACCACTCCAAACCCCACAATTTGAAATTACACATTTGCCCAAAACTTACTAAGAGGGTTTTTGTACTCTTTTTGGAATGTTTGAAAAAGAGTAATTCTACTTACACCACAAAAAAAACTCATTATACCCTTTAATTTTTTATTTTTTTATCACAATTTTAGAAATTACAAGAAATAATTAAAATTTAGGATTAATTGTGATCTATAAATATAATTAAATTATAATTATAAAAAATTTAAGATTTACAATAAATAAAAAAAGTAATTTAAATTAAAATTTTAAAATTATGTGTATGAGAGATGAAAGAGAAATAAAATAATAAGAAATATAGGGTTTGAAATTATTATAGTCATTTCACACCTAGAATTAATGGTTGCATTTTAATCCAAAATCACATGGGGCATATGGCTATTTTTAGAAGACAAGAGGTAAAGTGTTATTAAGTCATACCACATAGAGGTAAGATGGATTTTGCCCATTTTTTTTTTTTTGAAAAGTCCGATAGATATCACTATTACCAAAATATGCTTAATAAGTAATTTAATATTTTAAACTATATAAATTTTGATATATATGTCACTTTTTAATAAAGGATAAATTACAAATACATACCTTGAGATTTATTTTAAATACATATTGCCTCTGTGAATTGAAAAATTATAAACATCCCTTTACGATTTTTGAATCTAATAAAATTAATTTTAAAAAATAAAATTTCAGTGCTCTCTAAATAATAATAAAATCACTTACATTATTAACTAAAATATATTTCGATATTATTAAAAATTATTAATTGATTTGATAATTTATTAATAGAATGTGTCATTTGTTATTAAATTAGAAATTTCAAAGGTGGTTGTAACTTTAAGACTATCATTTTGCCATTTTTATATTTGGCCACTTTTCTACTTTGACCCTTTAAATTTATTTTTCCTCACTTTGATCGTTCATGTTTTAAGTTTTTCTTAGTTTATTCTTAAAATTTTACGTTAAAAATTAGACAGAAAATGACAAATTGACAATCATGTGGCATAAAAAATATATTATTATATTGAAATTGAGTTTTTGTCAAATATGTGAGTTATATATAATAAAATATTTTTATGTCACATAATTGTCAATGTGTTATTTTCTATCTAATTTTTAGCGGAAGTTAGCTTTAAGAATAAATTGGAAAAAATTTGAAACATGAAGAGGCTAAAATGAAAAAAATATCTATACTATATATTAAGCAAAATGGGGTTTTTTAATTTTAGGCACGTAGGAGTTTCAATATGCCAATCTAATTTTCTAATTTTTTGTTTTTTTAAAAAAAAATTAACCTCGCATTTATTAACTTCTCTCAACCCACAAGACTTTTGACCTCTCATAATTCTTGTAGTACCTTTTCCAAAACAAATAATTTGTATATTAAAAAAATTTAAAACAAATATAAATACCTATATCTATATCTATCTATTTATGTATATCTATCTCTAACCCACAAGTTTTGTGGGAGTTCAATATCTGAACCTTAATTTCTTAATTTTTTTGATTTTTTTTTTTTGAAAAAAAAAAAACTTGCTTTATTAAATTCTTCCAAGTTTTTTCAACTTGTCCAATACACACATTCTTTTTAACTTTTCACATACCTATTACAAACAGTGAGTCTCTTTTTTGTTTTCTCCTTCTTGACTTCTCACTTTTACACTTTCAACTTCAGTGACCACGTATGCAAACAATAAGTTTTCTTTTTGTTTTCTCCTTCTTGTCTTTTCCTTTTTGTTTCTTGTTTTAATATTGTAGTTAGATAGCGCATAAAAATATTTGTGATTTGTCTAGCGAATAAAAAATTATAATTTGATTTTTTAATATGATTGAAGTTAGATAAATATAAACCCTCACAAAGGGAAAAATGTGATTATAATTAGTTGAATTATTCTTTTTTTTTAATGTAATTGTAGTTAGTTTAATAGTTTTTTTTGTTCATTTATTTATTTTATTATGGGAAAAATGTGATGTGATTGTAATTTGTTCAATGGCTCTTTTTTTTAATATAATTGTTGTAGTTAGTTCAATGGTTTTTTTTTTAATGTTATTTAATTTTTTTATTTACTATTTTAATTTTATTTTTAATATTATTGAAGTTAGATAAACATAAACACTCACAAACAAAAAAATGTGATTGTAGTTAGTTCAATAGTTCTTTTTTTTTTTTAATGTGATTATAGTTAGTCAATGGTTCTTTTTTTCATTTATTTATTTTTTTTATTATAGGAAAAATGTGATGTGATTATAGTTTGCTCAATGGTTCTTTTTTTTTAATGTGATTAATGGTTTTTCTTTACAATTATTTATGAAAAAAATATGATTGTAGTTAGATAGTATAAAAATATTTGTGATTTGATTTGATTTTTTTTTCTGATTTGATTTTTAAAGTACCAATTATTGATAATGATTAGATTGTATTTTGAAAAAAAAAATAAATGATTTTTTTAACTCACTGTGTTTTTTGAAAAAAAGATTATTGTGTTTTTTTAACTATCAATTCACTTAATTTGTGATTTGATTTTTAATTCACTGTGTTTTTTGAAAAACAAAATGGATTGTACTCATTAGGGTCACATAATGTATCAATTATTGATGATGATTAGATTGTATTTTGATCCAAAAGAATTGTAATTGATCTTTTTAACTCACTATGTTTTTTGAAAAATAAATTATTGTGTTTTTTAATTATCAATTGACTTAATTTGTGATTGATTTTTTTAATTATTGATGATGATTAGATATCATTAAAAAAATTGTGATTCGTATGATTGAAGTTATCTCCTTTTGTTTATAATTTTATTTTTTAATATGATTGAAGTTGGATAAACATAAACACTCACAAAAAAAAAAAAATGTGATTGTAGTTTGTTCAATGGTTCTAAATAATCTTTTTTATTTACTATTTTAATGGTTATTTTTTTCACTTATTTTTTATTATGAGAAAAAATGTCATTATAGTTAGATAGCATTAAGAAAATTATGACTTGTATGATTGAAGTTATCTCCTTTTGTTTATAATTTGATTTTTTTAATATGATTGAAGTTAGATAAAGCATAAACACTCACAAAAAAAAATGTAATTGTAGTTTGTTCAATGGTTCTAAATAATCTTTTTATTTACTATTTTAATGGTTCTTTTTTCAATTATTTTTTTTATTATGAGAAAAATGTTATTGTAGTTAGTTAGATAGCATTATTAACTTCAGCATTTATTAACTTTTATTTAAATATCTCAATCTGAATTCTCTAAATTTTTTATTTTAAAAAAAATAATCTCTGCATTTATTGATTTGGTCAAAATTCTCTGATCAGCATTTATTAACTTTTTCCAATACACATGTCTTTTCACATGCATTTAGGCCTTGTTTGGGAAGACTAAATAAATTACTTTGTCTTTTTGACTAAAAATTGAGGTTGAAATATGGATGTTTGGGTTAACTTTTTGACTTTTTATGAAAAATGTGTAATAAAAAATTGTGAAAATTGGTTTTAGAGGAAAATTTGAATTGGGAGTTGTGCTGTAGTAATTATTGACTTTTGGTGAATAGTGTTAACTTTTAACTTTTGAGTAACTTTTGGCTTTTGGCTTTTTTCAAAGATCCCAAACAAGGCCTTATTGATTTGGTCAAAATTCCTAACTTGACATTAAATCGCCTCATATAAATAATTATAAATACAATTAAGTGCATAATTCTTAGTGTCTTTTTAACTTACCCCATACACTATGGTTAGTGATAAGATTGTTAAATTATTTTTTATAAAAATGTTAAAAACATAATTTATATATTAATAAAAAATCTAAAACAAATATAAATATTTATAACTATCCAGTGCATAGCGAGTGATAACTAATATATATATAAAAAACAAAACAAATTTTAAGGATTAAAGTGAGAAAGTAATCAAATAAAAGGGCAAAGTGTAATTTACCGCTTATGTGATTGTGTTAGGCATGAATATTGTGATTGAAATTTGAATCCATAAATGACCCCATAAATATTGCAAATTGCAAATTGCAAATTGAAAATTGAAAATTGGAAGAGTTATTTTTTAAAGTAAAATTGTTTAAAAATCTACTTTTTAAAGCGGAAGCATCAATAAATTTCATTTCCATATGTTAGTAACCAATAAGTCCTCCAAATAATTTAATGAATCCAATAGCCCTCTTTGTGTAGAAATGATAGTATAACCCTACAATTTACACTTGTGAATGCTAGTTAATACTTATAAATGACCAAAACTAATTACACATTTGCTCAAACTTTACTAAGGAGTTTTTGTACTCCTTTTGAAATATTTGAAAATTTTCACATTTCAAACCATTGGAAATCAAAACCCCACAGTTTGAAATTACACATTTGCCCAAAACTTACTAAGGGATTTTTATACTTCTTTTAGAATATTTGAAAAATCTAACATTTTAAGCCATTCCTATTCAAAAACCTATAGTTTCAAATTACACATTTGCCTAAGGGGTTTTTGTACTCTTTTTAAAATGTTTGAAAAATCTCACATTTCAAACCACTCCAAACCTGGTTTGAAATTACCGTTAGCCCAAAACTTACTAAGGAGTTTTTGTATTCCTTTTGGAATGTTTGAAAAAAGAGTAATTCTACTTACACTACAAAAGAACTCATTACACCCTTTAATTTTTATTTTTTATCACAATTTTATCCTTTTTTGTAAAATTACCAATTCATCCTAAATCCTAAAGTTGAACCACCAATTTAGCATTTCACCCGGACCCTTCTCTCTCTCTCTCTCTCTCTCTCTCTCTCTCTCTCTTTGTATTATGCTCTCTCTCTCTAGTGACCCTCCTCTCTGATAGCCAATCTCAGATAGTCTTCACTTCTTATTTTCACTTTTGGTAGCTCTCTCCCAACCTCAACACTCTTTTCCTACCTCCAACCGCTTGTGATTTCAACTTATACAACCCATCTCTCTGTCCTCCCTACATTAACTATGAATTTGACCAACGCCAACTTGCTCAGGATACCACACTTTTGGCCACCAGAAACTCTCTCCAGAATTCTTATGACTGGAATAATGGTTATTGGATCTGTGTATATACAACAAAGAATATAATGATATCAACAAATGAATTCATTTGTTACCTAATGTGCATATACAATGTTGATTGACCAAATCCAATGATTTCATGGTTGCTTGATGGGATAAATCATTAGATTAATGCTTATATGCATTTATGCCCACCTACTTTGACGACAAAAATAAAGCAATTAGCGACCGCACGTCTTCTTCCTTCCTTCCTTCCTTCCTTCCTTCCTTCTTCTTCTTCTTCTTCTTCTTCTTCTTCTTTTCTTCTTCTCCTCCTCTAAACCTAGATGAAACTCTCTCTCGTTGCGGGGGTGGGTTCGCGATAGTGAGTGGTTGCAAAGTTACATTCAAGGGTGGTAATGCGTTGTCGTGGGATTAGGTTTATGATGAGATGGTGATGGTGAGTGGTTGTAATTGTCGCGATAGCGTGAAAAGCGATGATAAAATTTGAGTGTAACGCAGTGGTATTGAAAATAGAGACCGGTGGTAGAAAGTGGAGAGGATGAAATTAAGGTTTCAAATGTGAATGGGTGTAAAGAGGATGAATTGGTAGAGATGAGGATATATTAGGAATTATGAAAAGTGTAATGAGATAAAAGGTGGTGTAATAAAAAAATAGGGTGCAAGGAGATAAATATGTGATGTAAGTAGAATTATCCTTTGAAAAATCCCATATTTCAATATTCCAAATTATAATCTCATAGTTTGAAATTATACATTTACCCAAAACTTACTAAGGGAATTTAATACTCCTTATAAAATGTTTGAAAAATCCCACATTTTCAAACATTTCAAATGAAAAAAATTCTCATATCAAGTTGTGTATCATACCTTTTTCACACCAAAAAAAAAAAAAAAAAAAAAAAAAAAAAAACATAATGGAAATAAGGGAATAACCATAAATCCAAATTGCCAAGGATATATTAAAAAAACATTTTTCAAAAATCAATGGGACTAATTAAGTCCATAAAAAATTCTTGGGACTAAACGGATCACCATTCCTCAAGATAGGATTTATGTGTGAATTTTCCTTTTTTAAATGCAAATTAATTATACTTTCTAAATTGGAATTATTTCTAGTCCCAAGTCACTTCAAAAATTAAGCTTTTAGAGACCAAAATTTAGGGGGAAAATTTATTTTTTAGGGACCAAATATTTTTGTTTCAAAAAATATCATCATTATATTTTTAGCAACGAAAATTGGACATTAGAGGTGAATTATTACCCTTTGGGGACCAAATTTTTTGTCTCAAAAAATAAACCATTTTGAGACCAAATTATTTTGTCCCTAAAAGTCTATTTATTAGTGACATTTTCAAAATTTTGTTGCTAAAAGTCTTGTTTTTGACTTTTTAGGACAACCTTTTAGCGACCCCACGACAATAGAAATTGGTCCTTAAATGCCTTTTACAACAAAATTTTCATTTTTAAAATTCAAAAAATTTGGTGTCTAAAACTTTTATATGTTGTAATGAGTTATTTATTAAAGTCTAGTTGCTTAATTGTTCTTGAATGCAAGTTATACTTAATATGTTTTCTAAACTATAGGGTTATTTCTTGAAATTGTACTTTAACAACATGACTTCAAATTTAAAATAATCTTTCTAAAATACAATTTAATTTTTAATTTTTCGCAGTAAATTAATTAAAATTATGTTTTGAAAGTGTATTTTCAAAACATGATGTACGAACACAAATTTCTCCGCACATGAACAATATGCGGCCAAAACCCCTCTTGAAGCCTCCTCTAATGGTTTGCCCCTGCAAAACAAGAATAGTGAACTATTTAGCAAGTGGTGTACTGAAAGAGTCCCTCTAATGCCTAAGTTTACGCTAGGATCAATTTATGGAAAAGAACTAAAAGGGCTGAAGGATATTACATATGTATGGAATTAGGTCAAATCCCCTGTCGATTCTATCTTTTTTTATAGCTTTCATCACTTGTTTCGCTTAACGTAGGGATTCATGTTCATCAAGAACTCTTACTCACATAGATAATGCTTATTGTACATGCATCAACCCTTTGTAATTAGTCCAAGTCATCTTGATTCTAGCTTAGACCCTACCCATTTATTGCTTTTGGATTCGAGAACCCATATGTATTTAATTGTTGTTGGAGTTCATTTCCATCATATTATTGTTGGGTTTGGCTATTGAGAGTTCTAATTGTGTTTGAAATAGGTTTGGAAGTTAGTTTTTCAAAGTTGTTACCTAGAATTTACACCTTAGCTCGGCGACCATTCATGTGCTCAAAAGCCGTCTTTTACGATCTACGCAAAGCGCTCGAAGTTTGACATCTTAAGCGGTCTTTGTTGCCTCAAGCGATCTTTTGAGATTTGAACTTCAAGGAGGGGGTTGTTGTTCGCTCGAGCAGTGGGTTTGGTTACTCGAGCGGTGGGTTTGGTCACTCAAGCGGTGTCACTTATTATATCTGTTGCTCGTGCGACCATTCTTGTGCTCGGCGATGCAGTAAATGGAATCGATCCAAGAAACGACCTTTTTCAGTCACTTTTTCATCTCCTTCTCTCTCTAAACATTTCAAAACCTTAGATCCATACACCCTCTCTCTCTCTCTCTCTCTCTCTCTCTCTCTCTGCTTCTCATTTCTAGCTGCAAATACTCTCAATCCGTGCATTTGTTCACTCTAGTCCTTTGGATTAAAAGATAGAACATGTCAAGGGCTTCATTGTAATTAGAGAAGTTAGTGTTTTGGCTCAGTTAGGTTCTACTCCTTGTTTCCTTTGGTCTTCTACTTTAAGGTAGGTTTTTCTTTGACTATTTTATATGATTTTTAGCTTAGTTATTTGCTCTTTAAAAAGGGTTATTGATTTGGAAATTTTTAAGAAAACCATGGGTTTGGTTTGAAATCAAAAGAGGAGTTTTCCAAATTGATTTTTGGAAAAAAAAAGAAAAGAAAAAAGAAAAGTTGTGGGGATGTGGTTGTGGGTGAGTTGTGTTGGAGAGATGAAATCTTTTCTTAAAATTGATTTTGTAAGAAAATGGGGCTTTGTCTTAGATTTTGAGTATTTACAATTTGGGTAAATTACACTAACAGTCCTTATAGTTTAGAGCTTGTGTCACTTTGGTCTCTGACTTTTTAATTGTGACACATTTGACTCTGAATTTTGAATTTTGTTTCAAATAAGGACAATTGAAAATACCGTTACTCAATTTCAAGAGCAAAATTGTCAATTTGATAAAAATATAAACTAATTTGAAAAAAATAAATATCAAAAAAATATTTTTCAATTTTTTAAAATTATTTCTACTCACCAAAGATAAAATTATGTAAAATTGATAAATCTTTTACACTTTATTTATTTTACCAAATTGTTTTGACATTTATTTTTGTCAAATTAATTTATATTTCATCAAATTGACCACTTTGCCCTTAAAACTGAGTAATGGTATCTTCAATTGTCCTTATTTGGAATAAGATTCAAAATTCAGGGACCAAAGTGACAAGAGCCCCAAACTATAGGGACTATTAGTATAATTCGCCTTAGAATTTTGAAGGAAAATGGAAAATGATTATGGTTTGTGAAATTGGAACAATGGTTATGTTGGTGATGATGGTGGAGATGAATATGTAGTATTACTCCCATTGTAATTGATGAAATTATATCTTTTGATTTGAAATTATCTTTCAAATAGAAATATCTGTTTTGGGCTATCGGTGGAGGATAGTCATGATTATTATGAACCTTGCATAAGGATTAGGTTGAATTGAAACTAATTACCCATCCATTATGCATAGAGCAACATTTCATACTGACCATTGAAAGTGAATCGCTTTTGAGAAAAAATGGATGAATACCTTGGTGAATCTAGTTGGGGATATAGTTGTGGTTATGATGTTGGCATGTGTCTCGTTGGTGAAAGTCCGAAACCCGTGCGGTTGGTGTCGATCCTTTCGGTTAGTACTAATAAAATGGTTTTGGTAGTGTTTGTATAACCTACTGGCAGAGAGGTACCTAGAAATTCCGAGTGTTTTGTATCCACTACTCTGTTTTTCTGTATAAAATGATTATTTTCATGAATTGATACATAATCTGACATTGCATTCTTTTGAGATAGAAAACGAGAAAGGTTTGACAAATGGCAAGCATGTGCATTCACCTTATAATTTTGCTAAGATTCATATGCTGTGCTAGAGTATCTCTACTGGGTTTGGCTCACCCTATGTGGAAAACAACTTTTGGGTGCTGATGATATGCCTCCGCTAAGGACATCGTTTGGGAGGACAAGGAGCTTAAAGATTTCTTTTTTGTTTTCTTTATGTAATTATTTTGTTTAAGCCTTGGGCTTTACTTGTATTGTGTTCAAACTCATTTTGTTATAACCAAGCATCACCTTGGAAGTTATAACCTTTAGGGCATTTTCTTTATTTGATTTTATTTTCCATTGTACTCTTGTATTCATGCCATATGCTATAGATTTAGAATTTAGGATTTATGAATATATATTGCATATTCATCTTTTATAATGATCAAATATATAATGAATAGAACTGATGAGAACGTTGATCAATTGTAGTACTGTTATGTGATGGGTTAATGTTAATTATTACGGGGTGTTATACCAGCTGAGCACACTACTCTCTATTTGGTTCAATTATTGATCATCTTGGGATAATCCTACATTACCACTAGACAAACTAAACAACCAAGCCAACCATATCATTCGAAAGTCTGTCTGAGCTATGCAATCTCGGACCCCATTCATCAATGTTGCGTAATTCACTGAGCTAATGGGTCCAAAACTAGGCCTAACTACACTGGGCTCTCTACTATACCTCTCGGTCACTCACTAGGCCGTCATAATGAGGTATAGACCATGCCCCAACTAACGAACTAATAGCCTAACGACCTCATATGACGGTCATAATTGTTCCCATACATGACATCCAATATAATACAAGTACTTTTCAAATTTGTTTTTTTACTTACGCCATATTAGTTTGGGGAAATTCTATTTTAACACACCCTTTAGTCTTTGTGTATATCATATCTCAGTCCATACACTTATAAATTTGATTATATGTTATTATTCTCATTCCACACAACAAATGTTCCAGTTGTATATAGCCCTCACCCATAATTTGTAGACACACCACACAAAAACACATTTCCACACATTACACCTTCACACCCCTAAATCGTTTTCACTATGCACACCAAATCCTTGACTCTGACAATTCCAATCTTCTTTCGACAATTCAACACGTTTCCAGCAATACTCGACTCCATTGAAGACCTACATTCAATTCCACTGCATTCTTGAAGGTAAGGAATGTTTATCTCCCATCCATTTCATGGATATTATAGAATAAATCTACAAAAGCAAGTTATAGTTTTACCATTTTCGATTGTCGTTTGACATAGGTTCATGATGAGACGAAAATAATCCATTTGGAACTGGCTTTTTTGAATCAATTCGTTTTATTCAATTATATACTTTTGAAAATATTGAATTTATTCAGTACCTCTGAATTGTGTCTATTTGTTCGATTTTGTACTTCTGAAATTTGTCTATTTGTTCAAAATTGATTTTCTGAATGACAATTGTGAATAGGAAAAAAAAATCAACTTTCGCATACAACTCACATTTTCATCGTTGTATTGATTGTAAATGTAACAAGCCCGCGAGGGACCTCGCTACAGTTCGGACTCGATTTGTGTCACAGTTCTCAATCTGAAACAAAGAGTCCAAATCCGGCAAATCGCTTTGAAAACAGATTTTTTGAAAGAAGTGCCAAACATGGACTGCTTTGCCAGATACAGAGTCGCCACCTAAATATTTTTTAAATGGGAAATTTAGGAAACCCTGACTCGGTGCCACAAAATACGTGTCAATCATCACCAAAGTTGCCTCAGCTCGGGAACTTGGGTACGATTGGGGAAGGTCACATCGTGAGCACCCCCGCTCGCCCGGTCAAAGACCGGCCTCTACTAACCATGATATCTGCTTTTGAAAACATTGTATGCTCTTATTCCGGTTATTAGCCTAGGATTACTATGTGATGCTCGCAGCAAACAAGTATAGACTGGGCCGTCTGAATTGGAACAAAACATTTCATGTTTGTTTATTTGAAAATGGTGTGATGGTGCTACCCGAGTAGGCTAAAATCTTGGTTGCCACCCTCGGTGGGCTTAGAAAAGCGATGATGTTGCCACTATCTAGTGGGCTTAAAACAAATAGTCGATGCATTGTCCCAATTCAAATAACTCAACCTCCACCCACAGGCATTCAAGGCAGTCATATCACATAAGCAAATAGCCTCATGGTAAACATGCTATCATGGCAACACTCACACGCATGCAAGGATGCTAAAGCATAACACTCACCGAGTACTCCAAGCCAAAATAGGAACCGGTTAGAAGTCATGCATGAATCCTAAATATGCTAAAATACCTAACGCAACACATGCAAAATGCAACTATAGCAGGCTCGGCTATTCTAAACATGGTATGTGAAATGCTACAACTAACATGTATTCAACTTGGAATTGAAATACAAATCGATTAGTATGATGTCTGCGAGGCAGTGCATGAAAGCAGATGAAGCGATGCAAACATCTTTGTCATCTTGTATGCTAATTGAAATATGCCCTAATCTACCATCATAAGCAGATAAATAAAAGGGAGAAAGAAATGGGGGTTGGAAGACATACATCACACACACCCACACTTATTACAGCATTGCCCTCGCGCAGAGGGTCCGAATAAATAATACAGTCCGAATAAAGGAATATTACAGTCCGAATAAAAGAATATTACAGATTTCTAATTAATTAAAGAATTAAATAAGAAAAACAGTAAAACTGGCATGCAAGCCAGGGATTGCCTCGATTCTGTGACGCCGCTTTGTTTAAGGCGCCTTGAAATCCTTTGGGATGCCGATTAGCCTCTGTTTGCACTTGTTCTCGAGAATCGTGCTGCTAGACTCAAAAGTTCTTGATTCTTGATTTTGCCCACGAGAGGAAGCGGAAAGGGCATAGCAATGTATTCGCACAAATATATGCATGCCTCGATCCTCGCGCACCAATCACATATCGATGCATAATGGTAGAGGCGAAATGCACAACAATATAAGATGAGTGCACATGATGATACTACAAAACCTAACTCCATCATGGGTGATCCGAATTGCGATGGGGGAATTGAGACCGCGTTCCGCCACTCAGTCTGAAAGCGTACCTCGTTTCCGTGCGACTAACTCCTATCGAACCGATGCAATATGCATGATATACATGAAATGCAACTAATATACATCCTAACATGCAAAAAGTTATGGAATGAGATGCCTCGAAATGCGTGCCCGTGGGCACGCAAACCGAGGAATGCGGAATGACATGCGAAATGCAATGATGGGCTTATACCAACATGAGAGGGCCTCAGCCACACTCACATAGGTTGCCGTCGGATAAAAATGATATGCCTCGAAATGCGTGCCCGTGGACACGCAAACCGAGGAATGCGAAATGGCATGCAAAATGCAATGATGGGCTTATACCAATATGAAAGGGCCTCAACCACACTCACATAGGCTGCCGTCGGATAAAAATGAGATGCCTCGAAATGCGTGCCCGTGGACACGCAAACCGAGAAATGCGAAATGGCATGCAAAATGCAATGATGGGCTTATACCAATATGAGAGGGCCTCAGCCACACTCACATAAGTAAATCGTCGGATAAAAATGAGATGCCTCGAAATCGTTCCGTGGATCATAAGCCAGAATCTTGAAATGGCATGCAAAATGCAATGATGGGCTTATACCAATATGAGAGGGCCTCAGCCACACTCACATAGGCTGTCGTCGGATAAAAATGAGAGCCTCGAAATGCGTGCGATGGACCGCATAACCGAGAATCTTGAAATGGCATGCAAATGCAATGATGGGCTTATACCAATATGAGAGGGCTTGACCACCTCACATAAATTGCCGTCGGATAAAAATGAGATGCCTCGAAATGCGTGCCCATGGACCGCATAAATCGAGAATCTTGAAATAGCATGCAAAATGCAATGATGGGCTTATACCAATATGAGAGGGCCTCAGCCACACTCGCATAAACTTGTCGGATAAAATGAGATGCCTCGAAATGTGTGCCCGTGGACCGCATAAACCGAGGAATAGCCTAAAACGCGAAATGAGATGCTAATGAGACATGGCATATGGCATATGGAAAATGTAAATTTTAGCAGCCAAAATGATGCAAAAACAGCCCCCGAATTATAGCAAAATTACACCCGATGCCTGAAATGCTACGTTAAGCGCCCGAAATGACTTGCAGCTATGCCAAACATGCACAATATGGACACGAAGTGTAAAGACAGATGCTAGGCAGTCCCTAGACAAGAATTTTTCCAGTACAAAGCATGGCAAGACAACACTCACAAGTATGGCAAAAATAGCATGCGAGAATGGGGTAAAAGTGGGGAACAATGAAGCAAGTGGTATATGTGATGCCCAAACTGAAAAACACAGTTCTACAACATTAAAGAGGGGCCAAAAATATGAACTTTTACAGCTTATGAAAACCCCCAAAACAGAAGGTAGATATGCTCAACATAGCATGCAAAGTATGGGCCAAAAGAGGGCTATAAAGAGAGGTATACCAAGCATTCACCAAACAGCCTAAGAGCCTTAACAGAACATGAAGAGTGGGTCAGTTCAAGACTATTCTCAGGACTGATCATGGCGAAAAACAGAACGAAGATGAGCCTAAACAATCATGCAAAATATGGACCAAATAGGGGCTATAAAGAGGTCATGCATGGAAGCACCAAACAGGGTTGAGCCCTTCTACAATGTTGTAGGGGATCAAAATAAGCTCAATCACAGTTTATGGAATGCTCCAAAAACAAATTTACATAAGCTAAAGATAGCATGCAAGTTTACGGTAAATATGATGGATATTGAAGCAAGTGGTATGTAGAAGCACCAAACATGGTTGAGCCCTTCTACAATGTTGTAGAGGAGCTCAAAATAAGCCTAAAATCAGTAGGGTCGGGCCCAAAACCACAAGAAAATAGGGTAGAAAAATGAAGCAAAATAGGGTCAAAAAGGGAAATTGTGACTTACCCTTGAAGATCAACTTTATTACTTCTTGGCTTGGATTTGTTGGTTCTTAGCCTTTGAAAAACCTTCCTTTGCTCTTTGGAATGGAAGTGGTGATAGTGAGGCTTGGTGTTGATGAACAAATGGAGCCAAGACTTGAAGATTTTCAAGGTTTTTGGAGAGGAAGATGTATGCTATTGCTTAGGAGCTCTTGAGGGAAGTTTTCTAACCCTAATCAAGGAGGCGGCCAGCTCATATATATAAAAGAGAGGGCTAGGTGGAGAAATGCCCAAGTGCTTCCCTAAAATATCCCGGATTTCAAAGATATTTTGGAGAAACAACCATATTTGCCATGCACACATCCCAGGATCATGGCCCACTTTTGGTGGAGGTGGCCGTAGGCTACTATGGCCAGCCAAGAGGTAAAATGGAACACAAAATTACAGTAGGCCACCACTTTTTAGGGTCCTCCCAGGTTTCCTCTACAACACCCTATGGTTGGAATTTGGGAACTGTGAAACAGGAGAGACAACAATGCACTTGAAGAAGAGGCTCAAAAATGAAAGTGAGAATTACTGGCCGGCCATGTGTTTTTAGGGTTCTCCCAAGTGTGTACAACACAAATATGTGGTTTGGGCTTGAAGAAAATGGCCCTAGGGTGTTCAACATTAGCCCGGAAGTGAGAAAAACGGGCGTCGAAAGGCTCCGGAAGGGCATAACTGGTTGCTGAGACAATTACTATCCTCCCACCTGCGGTGTCGCCGTAATGATAAAAGCAGTACACGCAAATGAGCAACGATGCAAAATGAATGCTCGAGGGCGAAAACATGATTCGGGATCAGCAGGCCTACGGGCAAAGTGGCATTCAGCCACGAAGTGGGTATCTCGGCCCCCAGTGTCCCTCAAAAGGGAGTAAATAAGCTACATGCCAAAGCCGGGCAATCGGAGGTGGTTAAGCGATCCCGAAGAGACCTGCGGCAGCGGCTCAGCAGGAGGCAAGGCTCGAAATGGGCAAAATGGCCTGCGACCACGAAAAATAACCTGTGGCCATCGAGAGATGGTCCACGAGACCTCTCCCTCCCCTCCGGAAGAAAAACAGAGCAAGGCAGGGTTGTTAAGCAAGGCAAAACCTGCAAACCGGAAGTCAGGAGGCGGTATGGCCATGACTTTGAAACTTGGATGTGCACAACATGAAATATCACCGGCGCTTAGGTGACGTCTGAAATCTTAAGGTCGGTCAAAAATGGGGTGTCTCTGATTTGCCCCTCTTTGTGAACTTCGGAAGTCATAACAATGGCGGGAGTGAATGTCAAAGCCGAAACGACCCATTTTGACAAGGCGACTTAGACAATCATACAAGATAAGCAATGTGCATGACGTGCCTCGAGCGAGGGCAAAATGCAAATGGTATGCAAGAAGCGGATGTAACTTCGATGTGCGTGCAAATCTGACAAGGCGTAATGAAACAAGTATTAGCAAATAGATGCAACGATTTAAGCAAGAATGCAAAGCAACAACTACATTTCATGCAGTTAAGAGTGCGGAGAATGATTCGATTCTCGCCACGTCTCACACGGAGAAGATCGATACTGCTTGCGATTAAATGCGAGTCGCTTTCCTCGAATGAACCGTACATACAATATCATGCACCGCAGAAAGAAACTCAACAAGCCTGGCGTGTTAACAACAACATATATTGATGTGATATCGAAGATTGACACACCGGTCTTGGCGGGTGAATGCATCGCCAATGCGAGAAAGGAGAATCGTGACAACGCAAACTCAAACAGAGACATGGTAATACAAGAAAAGCGTGCACAACAATGCAAGTATGTTCATGAAAATGCAAGTTATGAGCATGACAATGCAAAACAAGCATAAATCGAGGATCTGAGTTTGTTGCGAAACAAAGCACAAAAGCAGCGTTTTGGCGAGGCGACTTCGTCGCGACCTCCGGTTCACCTCCGAGATAACAACATGTTCAAAAGGATACACCTTGATTACGGTGAGAAATGATGAGGCATATGTCGAGTTGAAGGCGGCGTTGGTAGAACGACTTACATGGGAGGTGCACTTTTCTTGAACTTTTTCGGGTCCCGGGAACTCCAATCTTCCTCAAAATTTGCAGGGAGCTAGGGGAGCACATGGGGAACACCGACGGCCAGGCCTTTTCCCAAGGGGAGGCTGCCGGCCAGTTCTGCAAAAAGTGAAGGGCCGGCCGGCTAGAAAAGGGGGCCGGTCGGCCAGTTGTACAAAATCATGGGCAATTTCGTCATTTTGCCCATTTCTATATATTCCCTCATCCATTCACTTCGAGCTCACAACCATCAGGTGCGAAATTCTTCCCTCTTGCCTCCCAAACCATTTTTTCTTCAGATCTGCACTTTATACGCGCTTTTCAGCCTCCCACGCAAGTTGTTTCTGCTAAATCATTTAGTTTCAAGCACTTTGGACAGATTAAATTTTGATTTCGGAGCTTCTTTTTTCATTTTCACCACTTGGGGTAAGTTTGTCTCAACATTTGGAAAAATTTCTCGGGAGTTGACTTTTGTTGACTTTTTCACTTCCCGGGGTTTGACTTTTGTTGACTTTTTCCAATTTTTGCTCATTTTGCTCATTTTTGCAGATAGTTTGAAATGGCGGGCCAATTTCCTCACGGTGGAGGTGCTCCAGGTGCCGGAGATGAGTTCGATCCCATGTCATTGCCTCAGGGTTCGCCTTTTATTCGGAGAATGCCCGTGATCTGCGATACTTCCACGGGCTATTTTTTGTCATTTTACTGGCTTCAATGATCGAGCACCCGGAGATCTGCTTCTACGAGAGCCTGAGCATCATCTCTCCCATGGAGCACGAGAGGTATTTTACTTCGCTTTCTGCATTTCTCGTGCATTTCGTGCTTTTGCCATGTTTGAACACACAGTTTAGCTTATAACACATCACTTTGTCTGCATCTTGAACACACGATTCAAACACTTGAATTTCTGAACACTTGGCTCACTAATTGATTGTGAACACACGGCACACATTGATAGAGAATTGAACACACGGCTCAAACACTGATTTGTCGAACATCTGACCCGAATTTGTGGCGAACATTGTGCCCTGCTTGATTGAGAAATTTGAACTTCATGACCCAAATAAGCAGTTTTCTTAACAGCGGCCGGATAGATAGTGAACACCACGGCCCACATAGATTGTCTAAAATTTGAACCACGTAGCCCAAATAACAAATTCTTGAACCGCGGCCAGTTAAATAGTGAACACGCGGCCGTAGATTATGCGAAATCTGAACCGCATTAAATCCCAAATTACCAAGCGGCCAGTTGAATAGTGAACCGCACGGATTTTTACGAAATTTGAACCATGCCCAAATAACAAATTCTTGAACCGCGGCCAGTTAAATAGTGAACACGCACCGTGGGATTGTCGAAATCGAACATGCACCCAATCCCAAATTACCAAGCACGCGGCCGGTTGAATAGTGAACCGCATTACGGATTTTTGAAATTTGAACCGACCCGATTAAATAGTGAACCACGCGCGTAGATTATGCGAAATCTGAACACGCAGCCCAAATCCCAAATTACCAAGCACGCAGCCCAGTTGAATAGTGAACACGCAGCCCACAGATTTTCTAAAATTTGAACACGCAGCCCAAATAACAAATTACTGAACACGCAGCCCAAATCCCAAATTACCAAGCACGCAGCCCAGTTGAATAGTGAACACGCATGACCGGATTTTACGAAATTTGAACCGCAGCCCAAATAACAAATTCTTGAACACGCGAGCCGGTTAAATAGTGAACCGCAGCCGTAGATTATGCGAAATCGAACCGCGGCCCAAATCCCAAATTACCAAGCTGTGACCCGGTTGAATAGTGAACCGCGGCCGGATTTTACGAAATTTGAACCGCACGGCCCAAATAACAAATTCTTGAACCGCGGCCCAAATAACAAATTCTGCGAACCGCGCCAGTTAAATAGTGAACACATGACCCCGTAGATTATGCGAAATCGAACACGGCCCAAATCCCAAATTACCAAGCCGCGGCCAGGTTGAATAGTGAACCGCATGACCCGGATTTTCAAATTTGAACCGCGACCCAAATAACAAATTCTTGAACCGCGGCCGGTTAAATAGTGAACCGCGACCCACGTAGATTATGCGAAATCGAACCGCCCAAATCCCAAATTACCAAACGCGGCCCGGTTGAATAGTGAACCACATGACGAATTTTACGAAATTTGAACACGCGGCCAAATAACAAATTCGAACCGCGGCCCGGTTAAATAGTGAACACTGCGACCCGTAGATTATGCGAAATCTGAACACGAACCAAATCCCAAATTACCAAACCGCGGCCAGTTGAATAGTGAACCGCGGCCCACGGATTTTACGAAATTTGAACCGCGGCCAGTTAAATAGTGAACCATTACCCGCGTAGATTATGCGAAATCGAACACGCCCAAATCCCAAATTACCAAGCACGCTGACCCGGTTGCATAGTGAACCGCAGCCGCGGATTTTCTAAAATTTGAACCGCGACCCAAATAACAAATTCGAACCGCGGCCCGGTTAAATAGTGAACACGCACCCGTAGATTATGCGAAATCGAACCGCACCCCAAATCCCAAATTACCAAGCCGCGGCCAGTTGAATAGTGAACCGCGTGACCCGGATTTTACGAAATTTGAACCGCATGACCCAAATAACAAATTCGCGAACCGCGGCCGGTTAAATAGTGAACCACATGACCCGTAGATTATGCGAAATCTGAACAGCAGCCCAAATCCCAAATTACCAAGCACGGCCAGTTGAATAGTGAACCGCGGACCCACGGATTTTACGAAATTTGAACACGCACCCAAATAACAAATTCACGAACCATGCCCAGTTAAATAGTGAACACGCCCCCGTAGATTATGCGAAATCGAACCGCGACCCAAATCCCAAATTACCAAGCCGCGGCCCGGTTGAATAGTGAACCACGCGGCCACGGATTTTACGAAATTTGAACCGCGGCCCAAATAACAAATTCTTGAACCGCGGCCTAGTTAAATAGTGAACCGCATTACCCCGTAGATTATGCGAAATCTGAACGCGGCCAAATCCCAAATTACCAAACACGCAGCCCGGTTGAATGGTGAACACGCCACGGATTTTACGAAATTTGAACCGCCCAAATAACAAATTCTGAACCATGGCCCGATTAAATTTCATTTGCACACAGCATCTTTTATTTCATTCTGAAACGTGTATTCATTCTGAATGCAGGTCGATTCTCGGATAGTGCGGGGATATGGCTCCACCATGACGAGATTGGTATCACGCTTCGGTGTCGAGGATCTAGTAGATTCAGCAGGGTTCGGGACTTTCTGCATAGGGTTATCACGCTGTCCTGCCAGGAGGACGATGATGGCAGCCTTGGCGGAGAGATGGTGGGACACCACCAATTCTTTCCATTTTTCGCCACAGGATCGACCATGACCCCGCTAGACTTGTGTTGGCCGGCCTTGATGTGGGAGTGGTCTATTCCTATGATGAGGATATGGAGCGCGTGGGAGGCGCGTGGATGTATTTCTTTGAGGCTCGCTTCATACCATTGAGAGAGATTCGGGAGAGTCGGATACACACGGTTCTCTACCCATTTTGGAGGATGGGCAAGAGACACTGAGGAGGTGGAAGCGGTATGCCGCGGTTTCTTGATGTTCCTCTTGGGACTCTGTTGTTTCTTGACGGAGGAACACAGTTGGGCTATATATCTGTTGGCCCTAGTAGACTGTCCTGGTCGGTGTCTATCTGGCCAGGGGCAACAGCTTACCTTGTCTTTATTATATGGCCTTGACCTCCATGAGCAGGCGACTTATTGGGTGGCTACTGGCGAGCCTGGGAGGTACTTTCTGCCTTCTTGATTTACCTTTCTGCTCTTCATTACTTATACATTGCACATACGACGCACTCCATATTCTGTATTTTGCCCTCAGCATTTTGTACTCATATTCTGCATTATGTTCCAACAGCTGTGGGTTTATGTATACTTCCCCGCATTGGGCGAGAGATGGCGGTGGCGGGTTCCCATATCTCCATATTCATTGCTATTAGAGGCGAGCATCGGCTGCGGGAATCTCTTCATGCTCTGCGACGATATTTTGACCTTTCGCGGTCAGTGGTATTTCAGAACTCACAGTCCCTTCTATTTTCATTTTTGCCCTACCTTATACATTCCTGATTTCTGATTGGTTTATGCACTGGTTATCCACAGATCACGTGGCAGCCCTGGGCACCTTTGGGAGATGGTCTCCGATATCGATTACCGGAGGAGATCGAGGCGGTTCGATATAGGATGTTATTTGAGGACCGTCGGTGAAACATGGTTTTTGGGGCGCTTCTTGCATCGGTGTGGGGCTATATCTCTGGGATCCCCTCGGCACCCAGTCACTATCACGGGCTCGATAGGCTTCTGTCCGGAGATTGTTAGTGCTATCTTTGAGCGATGCTCTGCTACACCTTGAGGAGGACTCGCCACCTATCGCCACTCATATCGATGCCTCCTTTGATGGGGTGCGTGCTCGCCGTTGAGGCCTACTAGCATGCCTTCTTGAGTCATGCCCGTGCTCTGAACATTCCTCCCTCCCAGTGGTACATCGAAGGTGGGGGTGGATCGATTCCCCATTCCTCAGGCTTTTGATCATCTGGGTGGCGGATATGCCCGAGTTGATGGGATAGCGATGCGGGGCTACCTCTCCGATTCCGATTCGATTGAGTCTCCTCGGTGCACAGTCACAGATATGTCGATGACCGACTGCATCATCGGTATGTTCCGTCATTTTCCATTTATCACCAGATCTTTTTGGCAATTGCTTTTTTATTGATGATTTAAGCATGTCTGCGGCCACCTCGGGAGTACATGAACGGATGCTCGAGGCGATAGCCTCGCTCGAGGATGGTCCTGCGTGAAGGCACATATATATATCATGGGCTTTGGTGCCCTTTAGCTCTCTTGCATTTATCATACTTGATGACATCTTGACCTTGAACATATTCTTTGCATTGATAGGCTACTTGTGTAGAGCACATCGACACACACCACTCACATCTTGTGTTTACATCCGATTTTCATATTTGAGTGATGTATTGAACTTTGAATTTGCAGATGCCTCCTGTGTATGCTCACGTGCAGGTGGGCCACTGGACCTTCTCGGGGAGGTAGATCATCTGGACCATCCAGGAGCTAGGCCATCTGCCTTCAGAGGAACTCGGGGCTGGGGGGCCGGACCATCGGGCCTTCAGGAGTCGGGCCATCGAGCCGTCTCGAGCGTGGGGCTCATATCATAGAGGTGGGCTGATGATGATGAGGAGGAGGAGGAGGATTAGGTCTTGGTTAGGGAGTGGGGGCGGTGAGGAGGATCTGAGGATGGCGGCTTTGACCACGATGGTGATGATGGTGCGGAGGTTATCCATGAAGAGGATGAGAGTGCCCTTATTCCGATCCAGGGACAACGATGTTGCTCCCTGCTTTATTCACCTTTTTACTAGTAGTTTGTAGCATATTGCATTATGTTAGGCAGTTTTATTTTCAGTAAAACTTGTACCTTTGCTTGTAAAAGGAAATATGACGGGGTGAAACAGCTTTTCGAAAAAGTGTTGTATTTTTTCTAACGCCAGCATCGCATCGCATCATTTACACAAAATGGAATTGAATGGAAATGTGCCTTTGTATTTACAGTCGGGTAGTGAGCAAGCGCAACAACAAACAAATTAACTCATTAAGAAGACAAAATCTTAACAAGTTTACAACTCGATAAGCAAAGTACAACAATGTTGACGACTCGAAAAACAAGACTTAACAAAAATTGTTTACACAGAGAGTAAGGACTCGTAAACAAAACAAAACACGACAGCTCGCCAAACAACTCGATAATCAAAACAGCAACTCGATAATCAAAACAACACGTTCTTGAACGATCACGGGCAGCAGGCAGCGTTGAATCAGAAATGGAGGCTTTTGACACTCGATGCTTGGAAAATGCCTTGAACTTTCCTCGGAGGGTGGCAGGCTAAAAGCGGACACAGGAACATGGCGGCGATTATATTAGGGAGGGGAGGCTGCCGGCCATTTTCTGCAAAAGGAGATGGTCGGTAGGCGAAGAAAGATGTAACCCGATGGCCACTTATTCCAGCAGCCATCAAATTTTTGACACGTGTCCCCCGAATAGTGTTTTCTCCCCTATAAAAGCTCCCTCTTCAAGATTCATTCCTTCATCACTGCTTTACACAAGAAATGGAGGTGTTCCTCTTAGAAAATCTCACGTCTTGGATCTCCTCTTTAGACGGCTCGGAAAAGTTGAATTTCCGAGGTTTCGGCTTGAATGCACTTTTTCCACTGAGCCGCACTCCATTGCACTTTCCTTTCCTCCATGCCGCGGCTAGATTTTGGAACCCGGTGGCCTGCGTTTTAAACGGCTGCCAAGAGGTATGTCAAGCGTTTGAAGACTTTCAAGTTTTCTTTGGAATCCGGCGCGAAATCTTATGACTTAATTTGGCTATGCTCAATCCTTAGAGGCGGATGTGCGGACTCTCGCGTATGATGCTCGATCCATGATTAATGCGGAATGTTGGATATCCCAAGTCGATCCACGGTTCTCCGAGCCGGTGGTAATGGCGACCATCATTGGCAAGGCTTCCGGCAACATGCCCTCTGTTTGTGCATGTTATCTCATTTTCTATTTGCCTCAGGCTTCGGAGGATCCAGCATCCGTCTGATTGAAGTTGCTCAAGGCTTGAAGGAAGGAAAGAGTTGTATTGCTATGGCCTTGGCCGAGACGTTGATGGGCTTGGATGCTTTCCACCATCGGGAGACAACCAGGTTTGCGGGGAGTCCACTACTGCTACAGGTAATGTTTCCCACCCGATCTCACATATGTATTTGCTCACATCACTCGACCCTCAGGCTCTCTCTTTTTTCTTTCTCACAAAACCCTTGTCTTACTTTTTCTCTCATCGCGCATCTCTCTATTCTTTATTCTCTCATTTTTCATCCCTCCCCAGATGTGGCTGATGGATAAATTGCAAGTTGTGGACTCTTACCCTGCTTACTCAACCCGTGGCTACTTCTTTCGGCAACGCCTGGTCAACGCTCTTGATGAGGAATGGTGGTTCACCTGGATGTGCAACTTGTCTGCAGACCGCATTGCCTGGCGCTGCCCCTGGCTCAATCTCCCGGCAATGAGCTACAGTATGTCCCGGCAGGTTGGGATTCGATTGATTGGCTTGACCCACTGTGTATTCTACTTCCCGTTCCGTATATTGCGCCAGTTCGGCCATGATCAGACTTGCCCTCCGGAGGTTGATGCCGGCTACATTTAGGTTCGAGGTGCCTGGTAGCTCGGCGAACGCGACATGGAGAATTAGAAACCGGCCCGCTCCGCTTTCAGCTGCGGTTTATCGGCGAATCTTTGGGATTGGCTCAATGAGGAGGCCCATTGGGCTGACTGCATCGAAGCTTGGCTAGCTCTGGGAGGCGAGGACACTGACTTGACTATGCCCAGTTTATTGCTTTATTAGTACTTTCAAGTGTTCAATATGAGTGTAATAAAAACAACTTCAATTGTATGCAAGAAGCGGAGAACTCTATTTTGAAATCAACGAAATTGAAGGTTGTAGTCTTGAAAATTTTCGCTTTGGTCCAAAAATGGTCTTAGTTGTAAAAGATTAATTTTGAACAAAGTCAACTTTCATTAAAACTTTTCAAAACTATTTTCGATATGGATCGAGCTGGACACGCTGAGATACATCAGCGAGATGCACAACCCGGATCTTGGCAGCTGGAAAGTTGCCCTAGTTTGAATGGTACCCTGACACCTCACAGCGGAAAGTTGCCCCTAGTCTGAATAGCACTGCACCGGAGATTACGATGAATGCTGATGGACAAAGATGACTGAGGTAATCAATATGGACAGAGTTGATCGGGGAAAACGTTGTGACTGAACTCCAGGATGAAGTTGCCTACGTATCCCAAGGATGGGAATCAAGCCTTACGTAGTTCAGGCTCAGGTTCACTCGGGTATTTTTTTACTCTCCTTTTGCGCTCTAACTTTTGCCAAGGCCGCCCTTTGCGGGTTTTCAACCTTGCGAGCTCAGTTTTTATATTTTCAAATTTTTTGTGCTCTGAGTTTTGCCTAGGTCGCCCTTTCGGGTTTTCGGCCTAGCGAGCCTCTCAGGGGTAGTATTTATTCAACTTGTCCATGTTGATCGGTTGTGAGAACTCTAAGCCATCTAGATCCATCAGAACCACGGCTCCACCTGACCAGATTGACTTGATGATGTAGGGACCAGTCCAATTAGGTCTGAACTTGCCCCTTGGGTCGTGGATGGGAGCTCGGTTGTCCTTGAGTACCAAATCTCCTTCCTTTAAATTCCTGGACTTAACCTTCTTGTTAAAAGCCCGGGCGATTCTGCGTTGATAGCCTTGAATGTGGTACAGTGCTTTCAGTCTTCTTTCATCGAAGAGCATGAGTTCCTCAAATCGGCTCTTGCCCGGTCTGCCTCGGTTTGACACTCGACCAATACTCTCAATAGCGGAACCTCAATCTCAATAGGTAGGGCGGCCTCCATCCCATAAACTAGAAATGCGAATTCGCCCGATAGAAGTTCGATTGAAGTCGGTAGCCCCACGAACAAGCGGCAACTTATCTGGCGATCCGAGTTTCCACCATCTTCTGTAGTATGCGCTTGATATTCTTGTTGGCGGCCTCAACTGCTCCATTAGTTTGCGGCCGGTAGGTAGATGACTTATGAAAAGCCACGTTGTATTTCTCCAACAAGTCAATCACCTCCTTCTTGAAGTGGGAACCGTTGTCTGAAACTATTTCATTTGGGACCCCGTAGCGACAGATGATGTTGTTCCTGATGAATTTTGCAACATGTGAAGCCTTCAACACCGCGTAAGATTGGGCCTCAACCCACTTCGTAAAGTAATCTATCGCTACAAGGATGAACTCATGCCCGTTTGACCCCTTTGGCGTGACGGCCCCGATTACATCAATTCCCCAGACTGAAAATGGCCATGGTGAAGTCATATTGTACAGCTTCGTTGGCGGGATGTTCATGCGATTTGCATGGATCTGACATTTGTGGCATCGCCGAACGAAACTGATACAATCCTCTTCCATGGTAGACCAGTAGTAACCCTGTCTGAGAATCTTCCTTGCCAGCATTACCCCATTCATGTGTGCTCCACATTCTCCTCCATGGATGGCTTCCATTAGACGCTTTGAATCTTCTGCATCAACACACAGCTTATGCATTCCCAGATGACCTCTTCTATACAGCTTACCTCCACAGATGATGAACTGGACGGCCAATCTTCTAATTGCCCTTTTGTCTTTGGCATTTACCCCTGGCGGGTACTCTTCTTTCTCCAAGAAATTCCAGATATCGTGATACCAAGGGTGTTCGTCCTGAACTTCATCTATAACTGCAACCGACTCATATTTGGCGCAAACTTACGTCGATAATATTTGGGCATCCGGACTCAAATCAGGATGTCTATCATAGAAGATAGAGTTGCTAAAGCATCTGCGAACCTGTTGTTCTCTCTGAGTAGATGAGTAAAATTTAGCTTCTCAAACCGAGGAATTAACAAATCCAAGGTCTGGTGATACATCATCATCTTTTCCTCTTTCACTTTCCAGTCTCCTTTAGCTTGAGACACAACAAGGTTCGAGTCCCCAATGACGTCCAACCGTCTTGCCCCTAGTTCCAGGGCCGCTTCTAAGCCAGCAATGCACGCCTCATATTCAGCTTCATTGTTCGAGACTTTGAATCGGAGTTTGAAGGCTAAGGGGATACGGGAATCATCGGGTGCTATCAGCAACACTCCTATCCGTGCCGTGTTGATTTGGCGCTCGTCAAAGTACATAAATCCAAATTTCATCGTCGATATGCGAAATTGCTTCATCACGGGAATAGATATTCAAGCTGCTTCATCCCCTCAACCGGATGGTGACAGGAACTACACTCTTTGCTTTCGACCTTTGGTGACTTGCGTGTGACATATGTGAGATCAAATTCGGAGAGCAACAGCAACCAATGAGCTAGCCTACCCGTAAGTGCTGGTTTCTCGAAAAGATATTTGATGGGATCGAGACGTGAAACCAGTATTACGGAGTGGGCTAACAAGTAGTGCCGCAGCTTCCTGGTAGCCCATACCAGAGCTAAGCAAGCCTTTTCCAGCGGTGTATACCGGGTCTCATACTCTAGCATCTTTTTACTCAGATAGTAGATGGCTTTCTCCATCCTGTCTTCAGACTCTTGTGCAAGCATGCAACCCATTGTAGTCTCGATCCTTGGAGATACAAAATCAGCGGTTTCCACAGTTGGCGGTGATAACACGGCGGATTACGTAGATATTCTTTAATCTGCTCAATATTTGCTTGACATCGGCCGTCCCATTGGAACTTCTTGCCTTTCTTGAGGAGACCAAAAAGTGGTTCTGAAGTCGAGGTTAATTTTGAGATAAACCGTCTTATGGTGCACTTTACCCGAAAGCCTCGCACCTCCTTTTAGGTCCTTGGTGGTGGCATTTAGAGATGGCCTTGATTTTGGAAGGTCGACTTGATGCCTTTATTATGTCGAAACTGACATTTTTCATTGTAACACCAAATGTACATTTTTGAGGGTTCAGCCGCAACCGAAATTCTTTGATCCTTTGGAAAAACTTATGCAAGGCGGTGTAGTGGCCCTCTCTATCTTTGGACTTGACAATCATGTCGTCCACATACACCTCAACCTCTTTGTGGATCATATCATGTAGTATCGTGGTCGCGGCCCGTTGATATGTAGCTCCAGCGTTCTTCAACCCAAACGGCATTACCCGGTAGCAGTATGTCCCCAGGGGTGGTGAATCTGATCTTTTCTCGTCTTGGTGCCATCACTATCGATTGTATCGAAGCCATCCATGAATGAAAGCAATCGTGCCTGCTATGAAATCAACCAACTCATCGATGTGTGGCGGGAAAATCGTCGCCGGACTAGCTTTATTCGAGATCCACGAAGTCCACGCTTTTCGGATTACGCCATCTTTCTTGGCCGGAACAATGTTGGCCAACCAAGTCGGATATTCGGATACCAGCGAGAAGCTGCGTTGATTTGTAGTGACCTCTTCTTTGATCTTGAGAGCCCGGTCAGGCGGATCCTTGAGCTTACGCTTGTGAGTCGGGCCTCGGGGTCAAGGGGATCCGATCTTTGTACAATCTCAGAATCGATTCCAGGCATGTCTTCGTAGGACCACGCGAAAACCTCTTTGAAATCTTTTAATAAAGCGACTAAGCGCTCGCGTTCCTCCGAAGACAACGTGGACCCGATCTGGACCAGCCGCGGGTCTTCCTCAGTACCAATGTTCACGGTAGTGATTTCGTCCACTAGGGGTTTAACAAACCTCTCCTGCTCCTGTTCAATTAAACGCTGTAAAACCGGAGGAACTTCGTCCTCTTCGTTTTCATCAAAATTTTGAAAGTCTGAATTAATGCAATAAATTAGGGGCACAGAAAAATACTCGGAAACCACAGATAGTTCATTCTTATTAGGCACATCCAAATCGTCCGATTCATTGGTTACAACAGACTCAAATGAAAAGGAAAAAAGGCGACTGGACAAAATGGCATCCGGGTTAACATCCCGGATTGCCGGACTCGGACTTCGGTCGGTGGAATCGATTCCGACTCGAAGACTTCGGTGGAATCGAGTTCCTTTACCTGACTTCCGGTCTTCTTTGGATAAAATCCCTCCTCGTATTGCCAAGTGAGAAGGTCACGATAGATCGTCCAAGATAGCTGGCTGAGTCGGCTCATGACGTTTCATTCCCAATCATGAAAACCACAAAGTTATCCCCCAAGCACTCTTGGTCGTCGGAGGATCGAGAGAGACATGCGGTGTTACCCCATCTCAAATTCAATGCCCTCGGGATCCTTTGCTTTATCTTTGCTCAACCTCGGTGGTGGAGTGCATGCGCTCCGTGACAACGTCATCCCGGATAGTTGCGGTCGAAAAAAGACCTCGGCTTGGCAGCGCTTCTTCTCCGCGTTGACCGCGGCTCTGAAACGCAAAATGGAAAGTCCTCCCCTCCGGACGGCGTCCGTTCGAATACCTGAATGGGCCTATGCATTAAATCAAAAGGCTTCCCAGCCTGTTTTGCTCTGGCTCTGCCGGCCATTTCCTTACCCTTTCTTACCCAGTCCTCTTTGGTGGGTAGATAGCCCAGTCCAAAGGTATGCGGGTTGTGTGGCACTTCGGCCAATGCTGCGACTCCTTTCCTGCCGCTTCTTCCTAATCCCATCCCGGGGATATGTTGTAGCTTGTTCATGAGGTAGACGGATTGAGCACTGACGTACATACCCTCATTCACAGCCATAATATCTTGCACCACCCGGGCCTCGGCCAAAGTGAACCCTGACAAGAACACATCCTCCGTGCCGTGCTCGATCTCCAGAACTGGTGTGGACACTTCTGGCGGCGGATGGATGGATGAATTCCCAAAGACAATGGCTACTCCCTTTCCACAGGGGTATTTCACCATTTGGTGTAGAGTGGAAGAGACTGCTTTTACTTGGTGCAACCACACGCCCCAAGTAAGTTGAAGGTTCGGGAGCGTCCAAGACATGAAATTCGATGTTATGTTGTCTGGACCAACCTTAGTCGAATTTTGGCGATCCCATCACTTCCTATTGGTATTATCGTATGCTCGATTACTTGAGTTGTCGGGAGGAAGTCGCGGGCTTCAACCCGATTACATCTGTTGTTACGAAGGCGGAACATTGATAGCGGACCCGGTATCAACAAGTACCACCGGTATCCACTTATCTCTACATTCCACCGAAACGTAGAGAGGTTTGTTATGATTCACGCCCTCAGGCGGCAGTTCTTTATCTGAAAAGGTTAATGCCGGGGAACCTCCTCCCGGAAAAACCAGCCCAACCAGTTGCTCTGGTGTAGTGTCGATAGAGAGTTTGGCCCTGTCCATAGCAGATAGGACGGCCTGTCTGTGCACCCTCGAAGCCATAAGCAGTCCCCAGATGGAGATGTCTGCTTGTATTTTCTTCAATTGCTTGAGCACAGCTTCTTCTTCAATTTGTTTCTCCCTCTATTTTTCAGCTTCCTTGTCTTTTCCTGATGCCTCGGGTTGATCTAGGTGCGGCGGCTTGAAGTACCGCCCGCTTCTGGTCATGTGGTCCACCTTCTCGAGGTACCAGGTGCTGTCTGGTTGAGTACCTGCCCAATCTTCATCTGTGTGGGCAAGACATAAGTCGTCGTCTTCCCACCACATTCCGCTGGCATCCAAAAGACACCTATCTGGTTCTGGCAAGTTCGTACTCTCGGTACTTTCGTCCCACATGCTCACAGCATGTCCTGCTCCTGTGCTCGCAGCACTTTCAACCTCCTCATGGTTCTTGGCTTTCCGGATTCTCTCAGAATCCCACCTTTCCTTTTGCTCCTCCAATGTTTGTATGGTTTGTTGTTCGGTTCCCACAATGTCTTGATCCTGAGCGAAATTCTTTGTCTTGGCGCTCTCCGTGTCTGATCGACTCTCGGCCCTTCCGCCACAAATGGTATACGCCCCTACTTGCTTTGCTGGCTGTAATTCCACAATGTCTGGCTGATCATCTAACCACCCAGTAACTTCCGCCGACTCCCCGTATTCAAACCAGTTGATCGCAGCATCCCCTGATTCTTGCTCATTGAAAAATTGTAAGTTGGCGAAGTCCTCTTCCACGGTTGTCAGATTATCTGCCCCTTGTTCAAGTCTGTCCCCCTGAATTGTGCACAGTTCGGCCTTTTCTGGCAGCCCCACACTCAGCTCAGACTGGCCCACTGCTAAGATGTATTCGCTCGGATCATAAGCTCCTCCAGCAAAGTGCCCAGATTGCTCCATCCCAGACTCAACAATTCTGCACTCCTCCGAAACCTGCCCCGTTCCCTCTTCGGCGGTCACCACCTTTGGCTCAGATTGGGTTGTGAAGGTGTCCAACATGCACAAGTCCGTGCAATCAGGAAGGATCACCTCCGGCTTGGGTAGGTGGGAGGGAGTAATATAGATACTAGGATCGTGAGACCTGACCGATGATCTGGATGAGATTGACTCTTTTGGGAGGTGGAGGTTGGTTGTGTGCGGGGAGTGGGTTGGTAGTGACATTAGGTCTGTCTGGAGGTAGAATGATATTCTTGTCGATGAGGTCCTGAACCTCGTGACGCAACCTATAGCAATAGTCGGTATCATGACCATGCTGCTGGTGGTAGGCACAATATTTGGTTGGGTTGTGAGAAGGGGGGAGTGGATTTGGTGGCGGCCTCGGCTCCAGGGCTTTCAGATGTCCCTTTCTGATCAAGACCCCCAAAACCTTGGACAAAGGCATATAGAGCGGGGTGAAGGTTCTTTGGCCCTTGGGTTGGAATCTGTTGTTTTGGCTGTTACTTCCGGACGTACCGGAGAAGGGCGTAGCCGCCGCGGGCCTTGGATGGGGAGGGGGAGTGGTGACGACCATACCGACCTCAGATGCTCTTGGATTTGCAGTGCCACTCGAGCCTGCGTTATTGTTTCGGTTAAATGTCCGCCGGGGTTGCTCCCGGTCTTGGTCGAACAGACCTTGTTTCATCGCATCCTCAATCTGCATCCCCATATCATGTAGATCTGCGAAGGTGGGGAAAGGGACTACGATCATCTTCTTCATTAACCCCGGTTAGAGATTGCGCACAATCATCCGGATTTGATCTCTGTCTGTAGGCCTCAAGGTCATCATCGATGCCCTTGCCCTCCACCGAGTTACAAAGTCGGAGAAAGACTCCTTGGGTTCCTGCCTCGTTGTCTCGAGATCACGAGTGGTAATCTCGATCTGTGTGTTATACGAATATTGCGCAACGAAGGCCCCAGCCATCTCATCCTAGTTTGTTTTCACATCATCTTCGAGCTTTGCATACCAAGTGGATGCCACACCCGACAAGGTTCGACCAAACAGGGAAAGCTTTTGTGGTCGGGTTAGGCCCATCGGCCGCAGGATGTCTGAGAATAGCTGGAGATGGACCATAGGATCCTCGGACCCATCAAAACGGTCAATTTGTGGCATCTTAAATATATGCGGCAATGTTCTGACCACGTCAGTGTACCCGTCTTCGATGTCCGGGATGGCCTTCACCCCCTGTGACTTCTTGAAGAGCTTTTCCAGCTTGCTCAATTTCAGAGCTGTGTGGTCTACCTCGAACTCAAATGGAGAGTCCGGGTGGTTGGCTGTAAGATTCTTGGGCGGTTAATGGCGAAGCGGGGCGGGCGCCCGATTGGATGGCTTGTGTCCTCTTGAACATTCTGGACATTAAGCAGAGTATTTTGGGTGTTTGGGAGGACATTCTGGGGATTTGGCGAGGATTACGGGGTTTGGCGGGGATTGACCCGGAGATGCTTGTTAAGACAATGGAGCCTGGTGGAGGAGGACGATGTGAAGCGAATCTTGCATTCTGCTGTTGCGACACAGTGATCGGCCTCGATCTTTGGGCCATATGGCAATGACTTCTTTTGGAGAACTACACTGGCGGGCGGCATCCTCTTGCATCTGTCTCATGCTCTCATGCATTTGGCGCATCATCGCCTCCATCCCTGATGTATTCGGCGGGTCCATCTGAATAACTGGCAAATGTATCTCTATAGCGGAAACAGAAATCTCAGTTCGACTGTCTGTTGCTAAAATAAACTGCTGTCTCGGTAATCTCTGCTCTGATGGACTGCGCTTCCTCGGCCTCCTTCTAATAACCGGGGGTAGTGAATGGAACACTGGATGTCCGTCAACTAGATCCTCGGATCGAATAAGTCGGCGACCTCGTGTCCAAAGTGCTTGGGGAATATCTGATGGTTCGGAAGCAATTATGCCACAAACCTGCCCCCTAGCAAAAAGATAAATAAAGCGAAAAGGAAATAAATAACCAGAAAAATGGGCAGCATAACAGCTTAAATTAAATACACAACACACAGTTGGGTACACAACACACGGTTGGTAAGCTGGAAATACACTGTCCTCATATACTGATTAATATTCCTGTATCACTGTTCCCTAAAACTGAATCTGATATCCGCAGACGACTGATTCACAGGTACTAGCATGATGCCCGCAGGCGCGATACTCAATCTCAAAAACTGATGCCCGAAGGCCTGATGCCCAAACTCAGAAACTGATACATGCATTCCCTGTAGAGACGCACTCTAACAAGCACATAACAGGTAAGTGAGAGCCAAAACACCCCTATGTTGGGGTAGGGTTTCCCTGTCCTATCTTGTCAGGAACTAGGGTTTCACTATAAACACAGTGGCTTCAAACAACCTATAAACGGGTAAGCAACCTGTCCTAATTTGGAATGGTCACTATGGATCCGAATATGCACTAGGTCGAATAGTCAAAAAGGGTGCCCCGGTAAAACCGGGGTTTGTGTTCCCATCTTTGTCGAGCCAGGCCGTCGGCCTTATGGACATGACTTGACAAGACAAGCCTCCGGCAAATCGTTCGGGAATGGCATATGGCAAACACGGTGTCCTAGGCGCACCAATGCAAATGCAATGCAAAGAAACACACAAGTGTAGTAAAAAAAAACAGATATCATGAGTTCGAGTCAAGTTCTCTAAATCCCCAGCAGAGTCGCCAGAAACTGTAACAAGCCCGCGAGGGACCTCGCTACAGTTCGGACTCGATTTGTGTCACAGTTCTCAATCTGAAACAAAGAGTCCAAATCCGGCAAATCGTTTTGAAAACAGATTTTTTGAAAGAAGTGCCAAACATGGACTGCTTTGCCAGATACAGAGTCGCCACCTAAATATTTTTTAAATGGGAAATTTAGGAAACCCTGACTCGGTGCCACAAGGCCACGTGTCCGTCATCACCAAAGTTGCCTCAGCTCGGGAACTTGGGTACGATTGGGGAAGGTCACATCGTGAGCACCCCCGCTTCGCCAAAAGCCGGCCTCTACTAACCATGATATCTGCTTTTGAAAACATTGTATGCTCTTATTCGGTTATTAGCCTAGGATTACTATGTGATGCTCATGACAAACAAGTATAAATGGTAAAATGAATGGAACAAAACATTTCATGTTTGTTTATTTGAAAATGGTGTGATGGTGCTACCCGCAGGTAGGCTAAAATGCGAATTTGCCACCCTCAGGTGGGCTTAGAAAACAGTGATGTTGCCACTATCTAGTGGGCTTAAAACAAATAGTCGATGCATTGACCCAATTCAAATAACTCAACCTCCACCCACAGGCATTCAAGGCAGTTATATCACATAAGCAAATAGCCTCATGGTAAACATGCTATCATGGCAACACTCACACGCATGCAAGGATGCTAAAGCATAACACTCACCGAGTACTCCAAGCCAAAATAGGAACCGGTTAGAAGTCATGCATGAATCCTAAATATGCTAAAATGCCTAACGCAACACATGCAAAATGCAACTATAGCAGGCTCGGCTATTCTAAACATGGTATGTGAAATGCTACAACTAACATGTATTCAACTTGGAATTGAAATACAAATGCAGTTAGTATGATGTGCCGAGCCCGGTGCATGCGAAACAGATGAACGATGCAAACATGCTGTCATACTGTATGCTAATTGAAATATGCCCTAATCTACCATCATAAGCAGATAAATAAAAGGGAGAAAGAAATGGGGGTTGGAAGACATACATCACACACACCCACACTTATTACAGCGTTGCCCTCGCGCAGAGGGTCCGAATAAATAATACAGTCCGAATAAAGGAATATTACAGTCCGAATAAAAGAATATTACAGATTTCTAATTAATTAAAGAATTAAATAAGAAAAATAGTAAAACTGGCATGCAAGCCAGGGATTGCCTCGATTCTGCTGAACGCCGCCTGTTTGGGCTGCCTTGCGCAGAAATCCACTGGGATGCCCCGATTAGCCTCTGTTTGCACTTGTTCTCAGAATGCGTGCTAGACTCCGAAAAGTTGCTGATTCTTGATTTTGCTGCCACAGAGAGCAGGAAAGGGGCATAGCAATGTATTCGCACAAATATATGCATGCCTCGATCCTCGCGCCACCAATCACGCATATCGATGCATAATGGCCGAGGAGCCGAAATGCACAACTTAATATAAGATGAGTGCACATGATGATACTACAAAACCTAACTCCATCATGGGTGATCCGGAGTGTCGATGACCGGGGAATTGAGACACGTTCCTCCACTCGGAGTGCGAAACGTACCTCGTTTCCCGTGCCCGGGCTAACTCCTATCCCGAACACGATGCAATATGCATGATATACATGAAATGCAACTAATATACATCCTAACATGCAAAATGTTATGGAATGAGATGCCTCGAAATGCGTGCCCGTGGGCACGCAAACCAAGGAATGCGGAATGACATGCGAAATGCAATGATGGGCTTATACCAACATGAGAGGGCCTCAGCCACACTCACATAGGCTGCCGTCGGATAAAAATGATATGCCTCGAAATGCGTGCCCGTGGACACGCAAACCGAGGAATGCGAAATGGCATGCAAAATGCAATGATGGGCTTATACCAATATGAGAGGGCCTCAGCCACACTCACATAGGCTGCCGTCGGATAAAAATGAGATGCCTCGAAATGCGTGCCCGTGGACACGCAAACCGAGGAATGCGAAATGGCATGCAAAATGCAATGATGGGCTTATACCAATATGAGAGGGCCTCAGCCACACTCACATAGGCTGCCGTCGGATAAAAATGAGATGCCTTGAAATGCGTGCCCGTGGACACGCAAACCGAGGAATGCGAAATGGCATGCAAAATGCAATGATGGGCTTATACCAATATGAGAGGGCCTCAGCCACACTCACATAGGCTGCCGTCGGATAAAAATGAGATGCCTCGAAATGCGTGCCCGTGGACACGCAAACCGAGGAATGGCCCTAAGGCACAGAAATGAGATGCTAATGAGACATGGCATATGGCATATGGAAAATGTAAATTTTAGCAGCCAAAATGATGCAAAAACAGCCCCCGAATTATAGCAAAATTACACCCGATGCCTGAAATGCTACGTTAAGCGCCCGAAATGACTTGCAGCTATGCCAAACATGCACAATATGGACACGAAGTGTAAAGAAAGATTCTAGGCAGTCCCTAGACAAGCATTTTTCCAGTACAAAGAATGGCAAGACAACACTCACAAGTAAGGCAAAAATAGCATGCGAGAATGGGGTAAAAGTGGGGAACAATGAAGCAAGTGGTATATGTGATGCCCAAACTGAAAAACACAGTTATAAAACATTAAAGAGGGGCCAAAAATATGAACTTTTACAGCTTATGACAACCCCCAAAACAGAAGGTAGATATGCTCAACATAGCATGCAAAGTATGGGCCAAAAGAGGGCTATAAAGAGAGGTATACCAAGAATTCACCAAACAGCCTAAGACCCTTAACAAAACATGAAGAGTGGGTCATTTCAAGACTATTTTCAGGCCTGATCATGGCCAAAAACAGAACAAAGATGAGCCTAAAAAATCATGCAAAATATGGACCAAATAGGGGCTATAAAGAGAGGTCATGCATGGAAGCACCAAACAGGGTTGAGCCCTTCTACAATGTTGTAGAGGGGCTCAAAATAAGCTCAATCACAGTTTATGGAATGCTCCAAAAACAAATGTACATAAGCTAAAGATAGCATGCAAGTTTACGGTAAATATGATGGATATTGAAGCAAGTGGTATGTAGAAGCACCAAACATGGTTGAGCCCTTCTACAATGTTGTAGAGGGGCTCAAAATAAGCCTAAAATAAGTAGGGGTCGGAGCCCAAAACCACAAGAAAATAGGGTAGAAAAATGAAGCAAAAATAGGGTCAAAAAGGGGAAATTGTGACTTACCCTTGAAGATCCAACTTTTGTTACTTCTTGGCTTGGATTTGTTGCTTCTTAGCCTTTGAAAAACCTTCCTTTGCTGCTGGAATGGAAGTGGTGATAGTGAGGCTTGGTGTTGATGAACAAATGGAGCCAAGACTTGAAGATTTTCAAGGTTTTTGGAGAGGAAGATGTATGCTATTGCTTAGGAGCTCTTGAGGGAAGTTTTTCTAACCCTAATCAAGGAGCTGGCCAGCTCCTTATATGCACCAAAAAGAGAGGGGCTAGGTGGAGGGAAATGCACCCAAGTGCTTCCCTCCAAAATATCCCCCGGATTTCAAAGATATTTTGGAGAAACAACCATACAGCTGCCATGCACACATCCCAAGGATCATGGCCGGCCCCCCACTTTTGGTGGAGGTGGCCGGCCGGCTACCCCCATGGCCGGCCGGCTACCCCCATGGCCGGCCGGCCAAGGGGTAAAAATGGAACACAAAAATTTCTGGCGGGCCACCACTTTTTAGGGTCCTCCCAGGTTTCCTCTACAACACCCTATGGTTGGAATTTGGCAACTCTGAAACAGGAGAGACAACAATGCACTTGAAGAAGAGGCTCAAAAATGAAAGTGAGAATTACTGGCCGGCCATGTGTTTTTAGGGTCCTCCCAAGTGTGTACAACACAAATATGTGGTTTGGGCTTGAAGAAAATGGCCCTAGGGTGTTCAACATTAGCCCGGAAGTGAGAAAAACGGGCGTCGGAAGGCTCCGGAAGGGCATAACTGGTTGCTGAGACAATTACTATCCTCCCACCCTGCAGTGTCCTTCGTAATGATAAAACAGAGGTACCTGCCAAAAATGAACGAAAAACGATGCAAAATGAATGCTCGGGGCGAGAACAGCGATTCGGGATCCCGAAAAAGCAGGCACGAAAGTGGCATTGACCCACAGTGGGTATCTCGGCCCAGTGTCCCTCAAAGGAGTAAATAAGCTACATGCCAAAAACCGACAATCGGAGGTGGTTAGGCGATCGAACCGAGGCACCGGCCTTTGGCTCCGAAAGCGAGCAAGACTCGAAATGGGCAAAATGGCCTGCGACCACGAAAAATAGCCTGTGGCCATTGAGAGATGGTCTACGAGACCTCTCCCTCCCCTCAGGAAGAAAAACAGAGAAAACCGAGCCTGGTTCGCAAACCGAGGCAAGGCACAGAAAAGCCCGGAAGTCCGGAGGCAGGGCGCGCAGCCGCGACTCTGAAACTTCTGGATGTGCACAACATGAAATATCACCGAGCGCTCAGCCGGTGACGTCTGAGTCTTAAGGTCGGTCAAAAATGGGGTGTCTACAGTAAACAGTCATATTCTTATCTGAATCTGAACTTCCATTGGTTTGCAAATCATCCATCACAAAAATTAAGAATGATGGTGGGTTCGAATGGAAAAAGGGTAAAACCAATGGATTATGTATTTACACAAACCTAGAGAGCGAACAATAAAGAAATATCAAAGAGTTCATGGCAAATAATGAAGGACAATAGAGTAGCAATGGAGAAAGTGAGAAACAATAAAGGGTTTTAGTCTTTTTGTTTTTTCAAAAGATGTGCATTGAGAATTATTGCTTCCAAAAGATGTGTACCATGAAAACTAGGTTTTAATATTTAATGTGTGTATTGATATCTATTATAGTCATTTTATTTTATTGTAAAATTGTAATGAAAATTTCTTTCATTAAGTGTGTAGACAGAAATCAAAAGTGTGTGAAAATATAATTTTCCATTAATTTGTTATGTGATTAAAAACCTCAACAAATTGGATGTAGTTTTTCAAATGTGAAAAAAAAAAATCTATATTTTCAATAAATTTTAAAAAATATATTTATAATTTTTTTAAGTATTCCTAACCAAACACACGTTAACAAAATTATAATCCAAAATAGGTGCATTAAATTTATTAATTTAAAACCACTTCTTCATAACTCTACCAACATAATTGATAGAGAGTTGCTTAGAAATTTCCCCGATCATTTTCCAATACTCCTGGACCGACTTGACTCAGTGCCATTTTGGGAACATGGTAAAAAGCCACGTTTTTGGACAAAATGTCCAAAAACGTGGCTGTCAAAAACGCCAAGAAAGCCACTTGGCAAGTGCCAAAAACGCAGCCGTAAAATTACAAATTAGGGCCTATGAAAAAAAAATAAAAAAATAAATCTCTTATGTTGGGTAAGGGTATTTTGGTCATTTTAATTTGATTTGACACCATAAATAAATATTAAACTAAAAAGCAAAAAGCCAGCTTTTTACCAACTTCTCAAATCACTTCCAAAAAAGTCAAAAAACTTGGTAAAAAGCCAAAAGCCAGCAATCAGCCAAGTAGCCGTCGACCACATTTCCACGCAAGTCATGGGGTTGTATACCATGTCGTATATGATTAATAACTCAACATACAATTTTAGATTCTCTTTGTAAATTGGTTAAAAGTTAATTTTTTTAATTTTTTTAAAAGATATTTAAAAATAGTAAGAAATGATATAATCTAAAATAGATTAAAAATTAAAAAATAATTTTTAATTATCTTTCTAAAATAAGCTTTTTTAGGTTCAAATGCATTTCAATAATCTGTTAAAAAATAATATATTTGAATGAGATTCTTATCGGTTAGAATTTTTCGTTTTGAAAACTCTTATTAATTAGAGTCTTAATTATATAAATTCAGACTCTAAAAATTATATGAATATGACAATGTTATATATATAACCAAACAAAAATAATTTGGAGCTCTTCTAGAAAAGCTCTAAATAAGTGAGACCCACATATAATGTGATGTATGTGTTTATATTTTGTTTTATTTTTTTTATTTCTTATCACATCATTAAACCTCAAATTAAAATTCCAAAATTAAGGTAGTGTTTAGTAAAATTTTCTAAATATGATTTGAGAATATAAGTTGTATTTTGAGTTTGTGAGTTTTAGAATTATGATTTGAGTGTGAAAAATTTGTTTGGTGAGTGAGTTTTGAATTAAGTGGGAAATTTTTTGTGTGACATATGATATTTGATACAAAAACTTAGAACTCATAACCAAATACATAATTCAAAATTCTATTCAAAACTCATAAAAAATTTTAAAAATTCAGAAAATATTTTTTATTGAATATATAAAAATTAACATGTATTCACCCAAAAAATAATTTCAATTCACCCAAAAAAATAAAATTAACATGTGTTAATTGCAAAAAAAAAAAAAAAATTGTATTGTTCCGGATGTCTTGTGGAACGATTGGTTTGCCCAAATTTTCCCGCATTGGACAGCGTTTTCAAAATTGAAAGTGGAATTAACTTTTGAAAACAGTAAACAAATGTCAAACACAAATAAAGAGGTAGAAATATATTTAGAAAATACAACCAAACACAGCCTAAAATTCTCTATCATTGCTCATAATTATATCTTGGGCTACATTTGTTTGGCAAATTAGGTTAGATGAGATTGTTAGTGAAATGATTGTTAGTGAAGACATTCTTAATGTGAGGATTGTTAGCGAAGGGATTAAATAAAAGCGTGTTTGTTTTGATGATAGTATTGGAGATGATTAGTAATGGGATTGTTAAATTATTTTTATATAAAATAAATAAATAAATTATTTCTATATTAAAAAAATTAGAACAAATATTAAAATAAACAGATGGACTTGATAAAAAAAATAAAATTTTTATATAAAATAGACTCAATCTCCATACTATTTTTCTAATTTCACCTAAAATTCAACCAAGCTAATCCCCCTATGTGAGAATATTCATAGCCCTATGGGACTACTAGTCCTCTTCTATTTTTGTCAACTAAGGCCAAGTTTGGCAATCCCAATATAATCCATCTTTTTATCTTTTTTTCATCACATTACCTCTCTACTTTTCTGCACATTTTTTCGTAAAAAGACAAAAAATACACTTATTTAGATCATTTCAAATAACCCCTAAATATAAACTATGTAAAACTCACAAAATTAATAGTCCAATCCCCCACCTATAGAGCCAAACCAACATTACCTTGGTGATGACTTAAAGGTGGGGACTTCAGTATCCCATCTTTGAAATGACTCCATTTAAAGACTATCAGTCAGCTTTAGTGTGGAGAAATTATTGTCTTGCTACTTTTTGTTAGGTTTTTAAAAAATAATTGAAAAAAAATATTACAGTGGAATTTTTTATTTTTATTTTTATTTTTTAATTAGGTTACATCAGTGGAATGTTAAAAAATTACTTATAAATTAATGAAAACTTTATAAATATTAATAATTAAACTTATAAATTTTTTCATAAATTTTTATTTTTATCTCTAACACCACTAAGATGTTATAATCCTAAAATAATTATTAAATGTCAAGTAATATGAATTATGGAAAACAATGCTCAAAGATTATTAGATAATCACTAGTTAGTCAATTATTTAAAAAGTCATTAGAAAACCTGTATCCGAGTGAGAAATTGAGCAAATTATTACTAGGGGGTGATTCTACATCTCCCAAATTTTAGTTCTCAAAAGATATACCAAATAACTAGGCACGGTGATGTGGTAATATGTCGAGTGTTTAGTGAAATAAAATAATGAGAAATTTATTTAGAAATCTCCTCTAAAAAAAGTATGTACTAAAAAGTCTAATAATTGTTTTTATAGACTAAAGTCTAGGAGTGTAAAACTGACCCCTGGTCCGTGGGTGATCCGAAACTCGCCTGCGGTCTCGGTGGGCCTGGCCTGTTTATGCCTGGACCCGAGCCCAACCTGAGCCCTTAGGCTTGGGCCATCATTTTGAAGCCCAACCTGGCTCGGCCTATGACCCTGCCCATCAGCCCGCTTAAAGCCTACTCAAGGCCCATCCCAAGGCCTGGCCCGCCCAAGACTCAATGTTTTTTTCAGTAAAAAATAATAAAATTTTAATAGAAAAAAGGAAAAAAAATAATAATAAAAAAAATAGTCAAACCTGCCCAAGCCCCAGGCCAAGCCCAGGCCGACCGACCCGCCCAAGGCTCGAGTACCCTTGGGCCTAGGCCTGGGTCTGGACCTAATTTTTTGGCTCATGGGTTGACCTGACTTGGCCAGAATTTTGGCGGAAGCCAGCGAGGCCTGACATGGGCTGGACCGGGCCAGATTTACACCCCTAACTAAGTCCTATTATATTTAAAAAGGTACACCATGAGATCCTTTCACTATATTTCTTAGATATTCTAAATGTGAGTATATTTAATTTTGTGTACTATTATCTTATTAAACTTTTGTCAAATATGTCATTTTTAAAATATGACAGTAGGATATCATTCTAATATGTTGACTACTGTGTTGGAAAATGGCTGTGGAAAAATCTTATTTTTTGCTAACTTTGAGCATTAATTAAGTTGAGACCCAAGCGTTATTTTTAACGTTACTAATTGGGTTCATGCCGCCTAGTGAATAACATCGTATATTTGGTTGCTCAAAATCATTTCCGAATGAATGAAAATTCAACATGCATTTTTGGATTCGTGGATATGGCTTTAAGTGGGTTCCCTATATATTTGTGAAATGTGCTTATCCTACATTGGAAAGGCTTAAGAATTTATATGAGTATATAAACTCTAGCTTGGGATACTTGGGAAAGTCCCCAAGGGGTACCTAAGTTTGGGGATGGGTGAGGTTATGGGTAAAGTAGGCTAGATGCATTTCTTATGTGGAATTTTGGGTGCTTTACATAACATATAAACACATTGATAGTGTGAACTTCATCTTCTTATGTGGAGCTTTGGGTGTTTCATTAGCTTAAGTTGCATTATAGAGCTACATTTCTTTAATCTGTTCAAATATCGTTGGAAAATGAAATGATTTGGAACTGAAGCTTTTGTTTGACTTTGAAGCTTTTGTTTGATTTTAAGTTTTCTTTTTTTAAGTTAAAGTCTCACCAGTGGTTTTGTAGTTTATGTGATACTTTGTTTATTTGCTTCATTTCCCTTTTTATTGATTGGGAAATTATATTGTTATCTTTACATGTTCTCGACTTTGATATTGATTTTGAATATGGCTTTTGATTGTCAAGAGTGGATTTTTTTGATTTTTTTGATTTTTTTTTTCTTTTTTGGGTCTTATACATATAGACTTGAGTCCTTTGGCTAACCTCTAACCCTCTATATATTTATGTGCTTCCCTTGGCAAATTTGATATTGTCTTACAATCTAGGTAAAATTCTTTTGACCCTCAATTTCTTTACATCTGTGATATCAACCAAAACAACAGAGGCAAGGTGTTCCAAAGATATTTTTTCTACAATTTTTTTTCTTTTTCCTATAATGAATCTTGGTCTATATTTTACATCTTCATGATAACTTTTCGTGATTTGTTTCACAATATATTTTTTCATATGGAGAAAATTATATAGTCATTTCAATTAATTCTTAGCCTTGAATGACAAATAGACCATGCATTGTGGATGGGTTGCATGAAGGGTAGCATGGCTTGTGCTTCGAAGGCAGTATCTGTAACAACCCCCATATTGTCTACCGATAAATTACTGAATTACATACTGATTTCTGTTAAACTGGACTGCTTATGATTGATAATCGAACTAACTGAAGTACCGAACGGACTGATTAAAAATTGAAAACGAATTGACTGAGCATGTTTATGGCATTGCATTTTTATCCTTTCGATTGTTTGATTATCTGTTTGTGTTTTTATGTTTAAATTGCAAATTGAAGGCCTTATCGGCGGCCGAACTGAAAACCGTTTAGTGTTTCATGATCAGTAGAATTTATCTGATTTTATAGTATATTTATCTAAAATATGATTAGGAATGATTAAACTAGATTGATTTGAGCCAAATTAATAGAGTGGCCTTATTTGCAATTATGCCATTGAGTGGGCTTTGTCTATTCTCATTACTTGAGCCTATTACACACTTAATCAAAAACATGTCCTCAGCCCCTTATTCTTGCTACAACCGACCAAGAAGAGAGTGAAAGAGAGAGTGAGGGAATTGACTTAGTCTTGTGGATTTTGGCTTGGATTTTGGTGGAATTGAAGTATAGTTTGCATATTGAGCCTCCAAACCTTGAATACAAGACCTAGGTAAGAGAATACAACCCTCTAATTGTGAATTTAAGCTAAGTCTTGCATGTTTTATACTCCATTGTAGAGTTAAGCCTTGTTTTAGTTCATACATGTTGGATTGTAGCTTAACTCTTGCATGCATGTGTATATTGAGGAGTTTTGAGTTTGATTTCATAGAAATCTTGCATGCATGTCCATATTTTGATCATAATCCATGATATCATCATGGACTTGAAGAAATGAGTCCATTTGGACAAGCTTTGAAGGTAGAATTTGGTTTGAATCCATGCATGTTGCATCTTCTCCATGTTCATGAAAAATGGGTTTGAAAAATGGTTTTAATTGACTCACTCTTGGGCTTTGAATTCACAAATTGAGCTTTAAAACTTGTTATACATTGGATTTGGATGTATTTTCTAGAATTTGGGCCCAAGAGGTCGAGTATAGAGTGGTAGAATGCTTGGTTTGAGCTTGGAAGGCAAATCTGGAAATTCTAGATTTGGCTTCTTCGCACGAGCGAAGGATTCCTCGCTCGAGCGACCAACGTTTACTCTGAGCCACGCTCGAGCGAAGGATTGGTGGCTCGAGCGTAAAATTCGAGCATCCAGTACTTTTACTGTTTCATCAGACCACTCGAGCGAAGGATTTCTCGCTCGAGCGAAGCCTTTGATTTTGGAAGCTCGCTCGAGCGAAGGAAGGCCCGCTCGAGCAAAGCTCCTATTTTCAGCAACTTTGCAAAATGTTTTCTAAGTGTATTTTTGCATCCTCATCCCATTCTAGGCATTCTTAGGCCTAGTTTAAGGCATCTTAATGAGGATATAGGTGTAGAACACACCAAGGCAAATTAGGGATTAAATTATGATATTTCTCAAGCTGTAGCTTAGTGTGTGTTCAACCTGTGAACTGTGTAGGGTTGGCGACTGGGGAGACACGCTCTAGCATACTGTAGCCCAAACTCTGTGAGTAACAATTGTGTAAAGATATGTTCAACTGAGAATGTTTTCTGACTGTTTAACGGAACTGTTTTCTGAAGTAATTATTGTTAATTGATTGAATGTATGTCCTTTATTTCTGAACTGTACTGTGGCATCCTTAGCACCTACTGTTTACTGTTACTGTTACAGAGATCTCTGTCGGTTCCCTCGTGGAACCACTACTGTTTACTGATTGATGGCCATCATTACTGTTCGGTCTTTCAGACCTACTGTTACTGTTATGCTAATGGATGTACCACATATGGTGAATAAGCATTACGATGAAAAGTGAAATCTTGTTTAATGAAGCTGTTTTCATTCTTGTAAGGACATTTCATTCTTAACCTCTTTCGTTTTATGTTATTCACTTTGGGCTTTAGCTCCTTTGTTTATATATATATGTAGGTGCTTTCACCAGATCGGAGCTAGGAGCGTGGGTTAGACTCCAGTTTTGTCAAGCCAGCCTTTGTGCCTCACTGCGAGGTTCCGAGTTGCCATGCTATGGCTTTGGGGTGTTTTGTTTCTCCCCATCTGTCTCCGTACTGTTTTGGGATCCTTTGTATGGTATCGGCTACTAAGCATCTTCTTGTTGACAAGGGATTAGGTCCTGCGGTATTTGTAAATATTTGTATAGATCTTTGTTTGAATGTGTGAATGCATGAAAAATCTTTTGGCATCTGGTATCCTGACTCAATGGACATTATTAATTTACTGTATTGGCTTCCGCCAGTTCTGAACTCGCTTTTATCAGATATCAGCGGGCCTTGATAATCTCGGATTCTTGGCGATTCTGATGCTAAACCCATAGGGTAGGGTTTGGTCGTGAATGATCACAATAAATTGAATTGACTACGGTGGTTTTTCTATGAAGTTGATTTCATCCTTGCTTTGCCCTTTCAATTCTGCTTGATTTAATTCATAAGAGGTTGTTGCATGTCAATTCACATCTGATGGTGCTTTTACAAATAATAACTACCACTTTTATTTGATTGCCTAATATTATGAGCTTTTGTGTTAGAATACAAAGGGTCGTTTGGTGGATAATTCTGGAACTTTGGTTTGAGAGGCCAATGGCTAAAGAGATAAAAAGATGTGGAATTTGAGGCCAATGGCCATTTTGTGTGTTTGTAGGTCATTAAGGTGAAGGATACACATCTGAAAAATGGGTGATACGGAAGGGTTGTCTTGAAAGGAGAAAATGGGGAGTAAAGGGAGATGTTGATGGATTATGTTTAAATGAAGTGGTCATCCATGTTTCATTTTTTGGAATTGAGATACACTATTTTGGAAAGCCTGAGGGATTTATATGTAGAGTGGTTTCAACTTTCAATTGAGATAGGAGAGTGGGGTGAGTAATAATAATAAGAAAGGTATCTGAAAGGATTCAGTTTTGTCAAATTGTAGATTATGGTATATCCCTATTGTATTTTGGTATTTTGGTATTTTTTTTAAAAAAAAAATTAGGTAAGCAATTGGTGGGTGGGGAGTTACATTGTTAATCCTTATCATCTCTCTTTCTTTTGTCTGGCTTCTAAATAGGAGAGGGAGGCATGCGGGTTTAAAGTGAAGTAAGCATACTTAGAATCCTAATAGACACTTTCTGCTAGAATATGATCTAAACTAAACATTAACAAGTTAATGTCCTGATATCTGTTTCAGCTTACCTTCTGAACCTGAAGGTCCTAAACTGACTGACTAGACAAAACCTGACCTGGATAATATTTTCACACCAAATAGTAGCGTAATGTGAACCCAGCAGAAGCATATGCTTCCAAGGTTCGATTAAAAAAGGAATGCGATTGCAAATATGATTGTTTGTGGGGGCGATTTTGTGAGGTGCCTGTGCTATGCACTTGTATTAATCAATGCTCTGGCCATGGACATTGCCGTGGTGGATTTTGTTAGGTAGTAATTATGTGTTTAATACTATTAGAATGTGTAGTACCTAATCTTATCCACTTCAAAAAGGATTCATGCAGCCGACCTACTTAAGCGAGACACAAGGTTTAGTTTGGTTTGGTTTAAGTAAATATGAACAACATTGAAAGGTGCTAGAAGAGGCATTACCTTGTATACATGCATTTATAAGAACTTATAATCTTCTTTACCAAATGAAGAAATCCATGTTCAGTACAAATTTTAAAAAAAGTCCTCTGTGCTATGAAGTATTTCTAGAAAGGAATTGTTTCGTTATTGTTTTTATATTGGGTTTCAGTACTCCTTAAATAGTGGTTGATATGAATCTAATACTTCCTAAATATTTGTAATTTAAAAAAATAAATTCTCTTTAATTTTAATGGACACGTTTTTTGATGCTCTAGGTTGCTTATCCAATCTATTTTGGAGTTAAGTGTGTGTAGGATTGGAGTATAATTTTAGGGAAAATGCAAGAATAGTTTCCAATACCTTGCATCATTAGATTAAAACTTGTCAAATTTGCTCCAAATTCGTGTCTAAAATTATTTGGTTTTTTTTCTTCTTTCTATAGTGTGACAATGGCTGGTATGGAATAGATTGCAGCATACCATTTGTTTTATCAGTTATAAGGGATTGGCCTCAATGGCTTTGACCAGCTCAAGTTAATATTCCTGATAGTCCACAACACGTTGGGAATCTTGTCAATCTCAATGTTGTGGTGGAAAAGAAAAGGCCCCTTATATATGTTTATGATTTACCCCCAGAATTCAATTGTCTTTTGCTTGAGGTCAGTATGTGCAATACTTGTGAATTGTGATTAATGATACACAAAAAGGGTTAGTTTTAATATTTTCCATCTGTTTATTCATTTTTGTAGGGACGACATTTCAAATTTGATTAATATTTTCCATCAATGAAGCATTCTCTAGTTAGATTAATTCCCTATTTTCTTGGGGGTATTTTTTTTTTTTTTTTGAATTGGGCAGTAAGGCTATGTGTGATTGCTAGTTTTGGGAGTGGAGTTAGATTCATAGATTTTTACAAAATTAAAATAGAAATGTAAGCAAAAATATTATTATTAACAACGCTTTCTTCATTTTTAATTTTTTTTTTTTTTTTTTACTGCAGGTAGCTAAAGGTGTAGTCATGCATGTTTATGGACCTGAGTTTGCCGGTGCATTAATTCTAAGTTGTGCTTATACGTGGAGTTTTTGATATGCTTTGCATTGGACAAATATGACACGCATTTGAAATCTTTGATGGTTTTGTTAAATGTTCTTGATGTGGTGAATTCGTTGTAAACTAAAAGGATGGATGGTTATTTTGGACTTGTATTGTGTTCATGTTGACAGGTGGTCGTAATTAGATAGATTAACTACTGTTTTGACTTTATAATTGATGGTTTTTTGTTTTTAGATTGGATTGTTGATGGATTGGTATGTTGAAATTGATTGGATGGACATGAATTATGTATTAATTGCAAATGTATTATAGGTATTCAAAAAAATTAGCATTACATTTAAAAAATTATTTTTTGAAATCAAATGCTTTTTTACGACCAATAACATTTTAGTCGCAATAGGTCTTTGAGAAAGGTTCTAGGAATAACTATTGGTGACCACTACTATGGTCGCTCAAACATAAACTTTCAGTGACCAACTTAATGTGTGGTCTCCAAAAACCTCCATTTTCGTGACTTGTTTTTTTGTCGCAAATGATCAATCTTCAACAAATTTAAATCCTTTTCGCGACCAAAATATACGGTCGCTAATGGTAACTTTCAGCGACCAACTTCAATTCTGGTCGCGAAAAACCTTCTGTGATGGGCTTTTGGTGACTAAATGGCGACCAACTTTTTTTGGTCGCTAAAAACTATTAACGACCAAATATCAGCTTTCTGCGACCAGAAAGTTGGTCGCTAAAAGTGTTATTTCTTGTAGTGAGAGTGGAGTTGGATAAGTATTAACAATCCCATTTTGAAATTTATGAAATTATAATTGTTGTTGGAAATTTATCTTTTGCATAGAGATATTTGTTTTGGGTTATCGGTGGAGGATAGTTTTGATTGTTGTAGAAATTGCATGAAGAATAGTTTAAATGAAAACCATTTACTCGTACATTTTGCATTAAACATTATTTTATATCCTTACATTGAAAATGTATTGTTTTTAAGAAAATGGGTGAATACCTTGGTGAATCTGGTTAGGGGGTGTGTTTGTGGTATTACTATATTGGCCTTTGTGTCCCTGCTGAAAATCCAAAAACCCCATGCGATTAGGTACCGATCCTTATCGTTAGTACCGGTAAAATGACTTTGGTAGTGCTTATATAGCTTGCTGGTAGACACATACATAGAGATTCCTAGTGCTATGTATCCACAGCCTTGTTTTCTGATTTAAAATGTATTGTTTTAAGATTGATATATAACTATGGCATTACATTGTTTTAAAAGGGAGGAATAACGTTTTGGTAAATGGCATGCATTTGCATCCACTATATGACTTTGTTAAACTTCATACATAGTGTTCAAGTATCTCTACTAGCTTTTCATCACTTGTTTGACTGAACATGGGATTCATGTTCATCAAGAACTCTTACCCACACCGATAATGCTTGTCATCCACCACCATAATTCGTCGAGTCACCCAGTTCAGCCGACTAAATCAGCCGAGCATATTACTCTCTATTTGGTTAAGTTCTATTCATCATCTTGGGCTAATCTTGTCTTACCACTTATCAAACTGAACAACCAAACCAACCACAACATTCAAAAGTTTGTCAAGGCCATGCAATCCTGGACCCTAGTCATCAATGTTGCATGATTCATTCACTTGACCGATCCAAAACTAGGCCAAATTGCATTGGGCTCCTTACCAGACTGTTCAATCGCTTAACTAGGCCATCATAATGAGTTATAGATCATGCCTATCACAGGCCCAACTAATGACCCGATAACTCGACAAGCTCATGTCAGCCCAATCATCATTGCTCCCACACATGAGATGCAAAATAATATAAATTTTGTTAAAGTATGCTCTTGAGGAACATGTTATGGAAATTTTAAAAAATGTACATTTTACAAAAAGTAAAAAAAAAAAAGAAATATATATATATATATGTTACTGTTTGATAGCACTTCTTTCATTGTATCAATAATCTTAAAACGGAAGTGCAATAAATAAATAAAAAATGCATAATATTTTGGGTAATTAGAAATACTCACTAAAATTTGTCAAAAGTACAAATTCCCTCGTCATTTTTTTAGAAATTATAAATATTTCATTGTCAAGATTTTTTCTACAACTAACCTATAGACAAAAATAAAATTACCCAAATATCCTCTAATGCTAAAATAAAATTATCTTTTACACTCACTTTTATCCACCCACCACTCTTTTTCTCTACACCGTTACAATATTTTCTCGGCAATACTATAACGATTCTAGTTTAGACCCGACCCATTTATTATTTTGGATCTGGTGATTCGTGTCTTGAATGGTTGTTCATGTCTTCTTTCATCTTATTCCTTGTTGAGTTTGGTAATTGGAGTGTCTCGGTTGTGTTTGAAATAGGTTGGGAGTTAATATTTCAAAACTGTTACCGCACATGTTTTGGCTTGTTCACACCAGTGAACTTTCTTATGCTCGAGCGAACTTTGAGAACTTCCAATATTTTTGCAAGTCTGCAAAAGTACTAGGAGTATGGCATTCTTTGATCGAGCGGTCTTAGCTTGAGCGATTCGTCTTGTGCTCGAGCGGTTAGCCTCTGTTTGCAAAACTTTTGGAAGGGTGTCATTGTGCGCTCGAGCGGTCACTTTGTTCGCTCGAGCAGTCTCACTTATTGTGTCTAGTGGCTTGAGTGGTTTTTTGATCGCTCGAGTGGTCTGTGCGTATATCAGTTTGTAAAAGTCACTTTTGGATCACTTTTTCATCTTTCTCTCTCTAAACATTCCAAAATCTCAGATCTACTTTCTCTCTCTCTCTAGAACTCATCTTCTATCTTCAAATACACTATCATCCATTGATCTCTACACCTTAGTCCCTTTGATAAAAATGTAGAGCTCACCTAACAAAGTTGATTTTCAGCTTCATCGTGGTTTCTTCACTCTATCTCTCTTGTCTCCTAGCTTCAAGGTAAGGATTTCTCCACAGTTTTGTATAGTATTTAACTTGGTTATTTGCTTTTCTAAATAATATTATGATTTGGAAATTTTTGAACAAAATCTAGGGTTTTGGTTCAAAAATCAAAAGAGGGGTTTTCAAATGGATTCTTGAAAATGGTTGTGGGATTATAAATGTTGTAGAGCTGTGATAAAATAATGTATTTCTATCCTTGAAATTGATTTATAAAGAAAAGGAAATTCTTGCTCTAAATTCTTAGATGGTTGATTTGTAAAGAAAGAAATGGAAATGATGTTAGATTTTGTGAAATCAGAATGATGATGATGTTGATGAGGACGGTGGAGTTAGATATGAATTATTACTCCCATCTCAAAATTTTGGAAAGTATATCTTTATTGGAAATTATTTATTTGTTTACAGATATCTGTTTTGAGTTATCAGTGAACGATAGTTATGATTGTTGTAAAAATTGCACGAGAATTAGATGAATTGAAACAAATTTCTTGTCCATCTGCATTGAGCATTGTTACATATTTAACATATTGAAAATATATATTGTTTTGAGAAAAATGGGTGAATACCTTGGTGAATCTAGGTAGAGGGTGTGGTTGTGGTATTATGTTGGCTTGTGTGTTCATGGTGAAAGTCCAGAACCCCGCGTGGTTAGGTGCCAAGCCTTCCGGTTAACACCGGTAAAAATGGCATTGGTAGTACTTGTATAGCCTACTGGCAGACATGCTCTTAGAGATTTCGAGTGCTTGTATCCACTATCTTGTTTTCTATTGTAAATGAAATGTTTTCATGAATTGTGATATAAATCTGGTATTGCATGGTTTTTGAAAAAGAGATATAAAATATTTTGTCATGACTTTGTTAAGATTTATATACTATGTTAGAGCATCTCTATTGGGTTTTGGCTCATTCTATGTGAAAAACCATTTTCAGGTGTTGATGATATGCCTCCACCAAAGTCGTAACTTGGGAGGACTTGAGCCAAGAGCTTCTTGCTTTGTTATTGTTGTATTTATTTTTGTACAAGTCTAGGGCTTTAATTGTATTGAGTTTAAACTCACTTTTATTGTAATCAAGTATTGTCTTGGAAAATTGTAGCCATTAAGGCATTTATATATACATATATATATGTTTAATTTTTATTTCATATCATTAACTTGTGACACATGTTATAGATTCAGGGTTAGGGCTTATGAATGTATAATTGCATGTGTTACCTTTTGTACAATGAGATCATATGAATGGAAGACAATTATTTTGGCACATGTTGTTATTTAATTAATTTCATGGGACAAATTATGATTATTATTTCGAGGCGTTACAAATACACCAAATGCTTGTAAATATTAATAATGGTGGTGCTGATCAAGAGTAGGGGAGAGTAGTGTGATAGTTGGGCAAAGTGGTGTTATTAGTTGAGAGAAAATAAATAATAAATAATGTGAAATAAGAAAAATAAAATAATTAACTTCATGAAGGTTAATATATTAGAAAAACAAAAATATTAATTACATCATACACGATGTTAGTTTGACATTAACCGTTGATTAACGGAAGGGAACAATTTATTATGTGATTGAAAATCTCAACCAATTAAATTTAATTTTTTTAACTGAGAAAACAAATTATATTTTTAATAATATATTTATAATATATGTATATGCATCTTTTTAAAAGATTCGCATGTTAACAAAATTTGAATACAAAATAGGTGAATTAAATTTATTTTTTTTTTAAATTAAAAAAATTACTTTTTAAGTGTGGTTCACATCTCTACGTAATTGGTAAAGAAACTTTGCACATTCATTCAATAATTCTGAACCGACTTGACTTGGTAGACATTGACTTTACTTTCGGCGGACTTTGATTTTAGAAGCAACCACCCAATTAGTGTTTGGTGGGGACTTCAGTCCCATCTTTGAAATGTCTACATCAACTAGTTGTAAAACTATTGAAAAGCTAAATTACATCAAACCCCCTCATTTATAACTCATTTTTAGAAGCAATCACCCAATTAGTGTTTTGTGGAGACTTCACTCTTAGGAATGGCAGCGGGGCGGGGCGGGACGGGACGGGGCCGGGAATCACACTCTCTGTCCCCGATATCCGATGCTCAAATTTTCCCGACGGCTCCGATCCCGACGGACTCATGCTTCGGTCCCTTCACCGCCGATCGGGATCGAGGATCCCAAAAAAATCCCCGGTTTTTTTTTTTTTAATCTATAAAAATTTGTAAACATGGATTAAAATATATTTGAGACAATGAAGACAATTAATATGGATTAAAATATATTTGTAAACCTGTAGCATTGCCATACAAAATAACCTGTAGCAATTTTAAAATATATTTAAAATATATTTGACACAATGCCATACAAATCTGTAAACCTGTAGCATTGCCAATTAACATGGATTAAAATAACTTGTAGCATGCCAATTAACCTGTAGCATGCCATACAAAATCTGTAAACATGGATTAAAATACATCCTGTAAACATGGATTAAAATCTGTAAACAATGTCATACACAACCCACACACAACATCCTGTAGCATACAAAACATTGAGACAGTGTCAACATTGAGACAGTGTCTCAATGCCATACAAAACTCATAAAATAGCATTCTCCAAGAAAATTCAGCAGCCCACACACAAGAAAATTCAACAAGTAGCAAAGAGAATAATTAATTCCAAGCACAGCCCGCAAGGGATAGGTTACCCAAAAATTGAAATTAAAAAATAATAATAAAAATATCCATTACAACATAAAAATTAAATCCATTGTTTCTCCAATATCCATACAAACCACACAACAACTTCCATCATCTCCTTCAACTTGAATTCCTATTAAATAACAAAAAGAAAAAAACAAATAATTAATATTAATAAGATTTCTTTCTCTGTTTGAATTGAATTGGGACATTTCTTTCTTTGTTTTCTTTCTTTTAGATGAATGGAATTGAATTGGGACATGTACCAATAAGAAAAAGGTTTAAAATGCAAAGGAAATAAGCAAAGGGTTTAAAATGCACGTAGAGAAAAAAAAATACTCATTCTATAAAGGATAGAATATACTGACAGTGACAGCAACGATCACAAAATGATAAACCCAATACATCCACACACAGCTGAATCAATGTCGTATAATATTAAACAGCTTTCTACGTGGTTCATAGCAACAAATAGATGGTGAATTTTATACATCCAACAAGAAAGCATAGAGAAAGGTAGCAGGACATAGCCTTACTGTCATCACATGATTTAACTAAAGTCAACAATACCTTATCCAAACAATTTGATAGGTTAGTTTGATGAATCATCTTGCAACATATGCATCTAATCCCCTTTCAAGAAAAAAATAAAATAAAACAATTATTCTTCTCTAATATTTTCTTTTTCTCTGGCAACATATGCATCTAATCCCCTTTCACATCCAGTTTATGATATTCTTCAAAGTAATCTACCTAATACCCTTTCACATTCAGTTTTTTAACCCAATTTATAGAATGGAATGCCCAAACAACATAAATTAACTCAAAAAACTTGAGACAGAGAGTTGATATGGAAATATTGACTATCTGTATGAGAACTATAGAAAACTTGAATGTATGAGAACTATAGAACTATTAGAAAACTATCTTGTTTGACAAAAACTGATGAGGATGATTTAAGTACTTACTTCCTCCTCGAGATGCACTGATTCTGTTTGCTCTCCACCCTTCAATGAATACTTGTTGTCCAACTATCTGAACCGTAGAAGCCTACAACACAGATTAAAAGAACCCACGGGCCAACTTATACATCAGAATCCAGGTTAACAGATCTATATTTTTTTGTTAATATTTTCTGTATTATAAACAGATCAATAAACAGATCTATAGATAAATAGATCTATAAACAGATCTATAGATAAAATAGATAGATCTATAAACAGATCAATAAACAGATCTATAGATAAAATAGATAGATCTATAAATTTAGAAGGAAAAAAAAAAAAACAAAGGTTGAATCTATATATAATATACACTCAGATATATATATATATATATATAATATACATATATGTGAACCCTAGAACGAAATCCCTAGAGAGAGAGAGAGAGAGAGAGAAAGAGAGATACCTAAGTGAGAGAAAGCAGCGACGGTGAGGGAGAGAAAACAGCAGCGGTGAGGGAGCGACGGAGGAACGGCAGAGGTAAGGCGGTAAGGGAGGATTGGTGGCGACGGAGGATTGCCGGTGAGGAGAGAGGCGCGGCGGCGAGAGAAAGAGAGAGGGGGAAACCAAACTAGTGGTGGCGAGCGAGAGAGAGAGAGGAGTCGCGCCGTGTGAGTGAGAGGAGAGGCTGTGTGTGTTTGAAACCCTAGACAAACACAAGCATATATATATATATATATGAAGGGACAAAACTGTAATTTCACCTCGGGGATTAAGCGGGGCGGGGCCGGGTCCGAGTCTGGGTCCGGGTCTGAAACACCTATCCCCGTCCTTAGCCCGGATATCATCAGGGATGAACTTTTGAATACCATCCCCGTCCCTACGGGGTATTTTTCGGTGAATAACCACTTAATTCAGGGTCGGGGGTCGGGTCACCGTCGGGTCGGTTTCATATTGCCATCCCTATTCACTCCCATCTTTGAAATGTCTGCATCAGCTAGTGTAAAATTATTGAAAAGGTAAATTACATCAAACCCCCCTCATTTATAACTCATTTTTAGAAGCAACCACCCAATTTAGTGTTTGTTGGGAACTTCAATCCCATCTTTGAAATGTCTGCATCAGCTAGCTGTAAAATTATTGAAAAGGTAAATTACATCAAACCCACCTCATTTACAACTTATTTTTAAAGAGTGCTATTATTAACACTTCATGAATTATTTTAGATCTTTCATTTTGTAATTTCTTTTATTATAATAATAACTTCAAATAAAATTATTAAAAAGGACATCATTAATTTTGAGATACCTCATCTCACAATTAAACTCACACATCCTTTACATCATGAATTAGGGTTTATGTGAGCACCCACCTCCATCACTACCTATCTATCTTTGCCAAATCCCTCCTTCAAAACTTAACCATCCTCAAAACCTTGAAAATCCTTTGGTAGCAATATTCATGCGGTAACGGTAGCAACCATTTGATTACCTACACTTCTCTGGCAATGACAATGAGTAGAAGTTTTTTGGAAACCACAACTCCATGAGACGAGTGGAGTGCAACAATAAAAGTTCAAAGGAGATTTATAGCTTTGATGGTGTTCTTAGCTCAGAGGAGATTGGCCTTGTAAGGGTAAGTTTCTTAAAACAAAAAAAAAAGGCAAAAATAATAAAATATGTTTGTTATTTTTCGGGACTAAACTCCCGAACACATGACTGAAATTCGAGAATATAGGCCCGAACGTTGTTTATTTGTTCGAGAACTGGTAATTGAACATTTAATATTTGTTCGGAAACAGGTAAGGCAGCACACACACACACACACACAGCATACCAATTATGACACTGGTTAAATCGAAGAAAATGATGAGGTGGCAGAGACAGTAATCACACTTGGCACTTCTTCTTCTTTATGAGTTTTATTAGGATTTTTAAAATAGAGATTTTTTTGGGGTGTGGGGGGTGTGCATTCAATTGAATGAGTTGAATGTTTTCACAAGGATAATTTTGGTATTATTTGGGGAAAGAAAAAAAAATTTAAGGGTTTCAAAATTTATAAGTGGAGATCCAAAGAAATGAAGGGTCCAAAATAATATATGGAATGCTAATAGTATCACTCTTTTAAGTTGCCTTGCTAATGTTTAAAAGGTAAAATTTAACCCCCTTCAACTATTGAAATTACAAACACACTTAACACTATTTACGGAAAAAAATCAAATTACTTTTTTACCCTCAAATTATAACATGCTACAATTGCCTTCCTCAATTTCTCTCATCACTCTCACAAAAAATTTTCAAATCAACCTCCCACCACCATACACAATCTCTTCTTTCAACCCCCACCAGCTTGCCATCCGCCACCTCATTTTCCAACCCCCTACCACCAACTACTTTCCCTCTCCCAACACATCTACAACCAAAAAAATCCCAAATTGCACGGGGCACTTTACTAGACTGCTCAGTCATTCAACTAGGCTATTGTAATGAGTTATAGATCATGCCTATTATAGGGCCAACTAATTACCCAATAGCCTGACAAGTTCATGTTGGCCCAGTAATCATTTCTCCCACACATGAGATGCAAAATAATAAAATTTAAAAAATAATTCTTTTTAAAGTATGCTCTCGAGGAACCTGTTAAGAATTTTTTTTTTAAAATGTACATTTTATAAAAAGTAAAAAGAAATGTTATATGTTACTGTTTTATAGAACTTCTAACATTGTATCAATAATCTTAAAACATAAGTGCAATAAAAAAAAAATGCATAATTTTTTGGATAATTAGAAATACTCACTGAATTTTGTCAAAAGTACAAATTCCCTCATCATTTTTTAGGAATTATAAATATTTCATTGTCAAAATTTTTACTACAACTAACCTAATAGAAAAAATAAAGTTACCCAAATATCTTCTAATATTAAAATAAAATTATCTTTTAAAGCGTGAGCCCGAGCAGTTTTCTTGTATCTCAGGGCACGTGATGCGCGACCCTGGGTGTGTTTCATCTCGGGAGGTGCGAAGCGCGAGCCTGAGTGGTTTTCTTGTATCTCAGGAAGCTTGATGCGTGACCCTGGGCATGTTTCATCTCAGGACGTAGCGCGAGCCCGAGCAATTTTCTTGTATCTCAAGGCGCGTAATGCACGACCCTGGGCGTGTTTCATTTCGGGACACGTGAAATGCGAGCTCGAGTGGTTTTCCTTTATCTCAGGACGCGTGACGCGCGGCCCTGGGCGGGTTTCATCTGAGGACGTGTGAAACGCGAGCCCGAGTAGTTTTCTCTTATCTTAGGATGCGTGACGCTCGATCTTGAGCGGTGTTGTATCTCGGGACGGGTGAAGCACGAGCCCATGCAGTTTTCTTGTATCTCAAGACGCGTGACACGCGATCTTGAGTGGTGTTGTTTCTCGGGGCACGCGAAGTGCAAGCCCAAGCGGGTTCTCTTGTTTCTCGGGATATGCAAAGCACAAGCCCGAGCAGATTTTCTTGTATCTCGGGACGTGTGAAACACGATCCCGAGCGGTTTTCATTCTTTAGTTTCTCGGGATAAGTGAAACACGACCCCGAGTGGTTTTCTCTGTTTCTCAGGATGCGTGAAATGCAACCTCGAGTGGTGTTTTCTTTCCTTATCTCTTTGTTTTGGCGTGGTTAGAGTGTGGTTTTATCTTTTGCATTGAACCTGTGTTGGTTTTAAGCTTGAAGCTGCTCATTCATTTGTTATAATCTTGTTATTTTGCTTATTGCATCATCTCGCATGATCATGAGTTTTCAAAATAGCCGGCTTCGCAAACCGTGTGAGTCTAGCTTTCAAAGTTGCATTGTGCATATCATTTGTGTCTTGCCCCAGAACTACGCTGGTTTGATTCCTTGCAAAGGGATACATAAGCAGCCTGTAGGCGCAACCATTTATTTCTGTCTTGATTGTTTGCCCAAGTCTTACGGCCTTGTCAAAATGGGTCATCTCCAGGCTTTGAGATTCACTCACGTCATTTCATGACTCCGAGTTTTGTCAAAGAGGGACAACTGTAGACACCTCATTTTTTTGGCCCTTACGACTTGGACACCATTGCATGCACACCCGATGATGAGTTTATACACTCTTCAAGCGCTTGAAGTCCTTAGCGGAATGCCACAGCTTTGAGCCTTTCAAACCCTACACTCTTGTTGCCTTATTCTTTGACCAAGCTCTTGGTTCTTCAAGCCTGACCTCACGGTTGGTCATGGCCTCTTGGGTCAGCCGACCATCACTTTTGGGTTGCCGGCCACTGATGTGGCCTACTGGCCACCAGTTTTTTTTGTAGATATTTTGTGACAACTGTGCCTGCTATTTGCACAGATGCATGCATCTGCCCCCGCTTGTAGGGCTGGATATCCTTGAGGAGAATTCATGTTTTCTATATATAGAGGGCCTCATTCTCATGTTTTACGGATAGAAAACTTCGAGATCAAAATTTTTCCTCTCTCTAACAAATTCCTACACTTTAGCCTACAAATCCTTAACCTTTGCCTATACACCCTTAACCAAATCTCTCCATACTTGAGCTGAGGTATCCTAGAGCCTTATTATAGCTCTTGAGGGTGTTTTTTTGCTTGGTTTTGTTGCTTGGAATTGATTTCCTCTTCAAAAGGTATAAGGCTTTGTCTATTAGCTTGCTTTCTCTACTCTTTTTCTTGCAATTTTCCAACTGTTTGTGGGCTGTAAAACCTTTGTATTTTTGGGCTAAAACTTGGGTTCTAAGGCCATTAAAGGTTGAGGGGTGGTCCACCCTTCTTTGTATCTTATTTTAGAGGCCTTTGCCCTTGTGTTTCCCATCCCTTTACTATCTATTTTTTTAGCTTTTAAACACTAATTTTCAGAGGCTTTTCAGTAGCCAAAATCATGTTTTGAAGTCCAAATTTGGAGGGGTTAGCCTCCATTCCCTGTGTCTTGCTTATGAGCCTAGTTTGTGCTATGTTTTAGCATATTAATCTAGCTATTTTTGTCTTAATTCCAGTATGTTTTAGGACTGTATTAGACCTGTTTTAGCACTGTTTTGGACTGTTAGTTGCATTTGAGCTTTGCTTTGCATGCTTGTAATGTAATAGTCTTCATGAGTTTGGTGTTCTAGGCCTCAGACACCATCTCTTTTGAGTTGATTGCATTTATTTATGGCTTTCCATACTTGTGATCACACTTAATCATCTCTACAACCTCCCTCCTTTCTTGGCTTTTGTTTTGCTTTGAAAGTGGTTCAGACTACTTGTTTGTTTATGCATGAGATTCAGGTGTCATGCTTAATGGTTTAATCCCTTTTAGGGGTTCATTACCAACTGTATGATGTCTCTTTCATGCCTAAAACAACTTTTGATTTAAGCCTTCTTTCCATTTAGAGGACTTAAACTCACCCTTTGGACTCAATTGATTAAAGAATGGTTGGTAATTTAAAAAAAGAGTAAAATTGAGGCTAAAAATGGTGAAAGATAATAATTTGGTTGTGTTCAATCAGACGTTAATTGAACACATGGAAGCTTGAACCATTTCATACTCACTAGTGATGAAATGATTCAAGGTTCAAAGGTCACCACTTCCCTTGATCATTCATGATAGGGAGGTGGTTTTGAGAGTCTCATTTCATTGCGTTTATTGAAATTGCAAACTTTCGTTCACAAGCCATCATGCAATGAAATTGTTTGAGTTCGTAGTTTGTGGCTTAAGCTCACTACTGTTTTGATTTGTTCATGAAAAGAAGGGGTGAGTTATGTATATAAAAAAAAAAAAAACCCTTGAAATACCCTATGCATTACTCTATTTGTTCTTTGTTGCAGTAAGGTGAGCTGGGCAGCAGTGGCTGGCAAGCCACTTTTCATAGCCGGCAGGTCTCATCACTGGCCGGTCGGCCACTGATGCAAAATTCAGCAGTTTGTTTGTAAGGCAAAACAGAGTTATTCTGGAAGTAGGCAACAATGTATGTGTTCTCTATGAAACAGAGGCTCTCTAGAAGCAAAATAGTGGCCTTTTTGGGTGGAAACCGAGCATGTACATGAACATCCCTTGCTTCTTGAGGCGGAGTAGTTAGTTTAATGCTTAATTGCTTAGCTTACCGACATCTTTTAATTGCACTTCTGTTGTAATTATTTAATTAGTTAAAGTAGTTAACTAGTTATGATGTTGTAATTATTAGTTAACTAGAATAGTTAGTTAATTCGGTTTGAATAATTAGCTTGGCTTTAATTAGTTAGTTAATTAGCTTAGTTCATTTGGACTCTCCTTCGTGAGAGCGCAATGTAAAAATGTGTATGTCTTCCAACCCCACGTCTTTCTCCCTTTTATTTACTAACTCGTGATGGTTAGTTTAGGGACATCATCTTTCAATTAGCATACTTCATATTTGCATTCACTTGTATTGCATGCATCAAGGCTCAGTTCATCATTCTAACTGCATTGATAGTTTAATATTGTATGAAAGTGTTCAAGAAAGTAGTTAGAAAATTCGAAGATCCTTGAAGAACAACTTCGAATTCTCTAGAAGATGATGAGAGGCTTAGATTCTTCAATAGTCTCAACTCAAGAACACAAGAGTAAAGGAGATGATGGAGATAAGAGATTGGGTGAAGAAGAAAGCAAAGTGGCTAGAGAGAGAATAATGGCAAGGCTCTCCCATGGATCTCCCACTTTCACTCTCAAGGTTGATAATGGAGAAGGGAAATTAGTTCTTTCCCAAGAGTGAAATCTCCAAAATCCATCCCTTGTAAAGCTATGGGTGGGTGCTATTTATAGGCACCTCATGATGTAGGATGGAGCCCATGTGCAAGGCACATGGGGAATATTCTCTCTAACCACCTTGTCCGAGGAGGTGACCTCTCCGAGAATGAGAAAAACCCCGAAGAGGAGATCAACCCCTCGGCGAACCCTTCTTCTTAGCACACCCTACAATGATCCCCCCTAATCCCAAGGGGTGGTCGGTAGTCCCAGAGGACGCCCCGCCGCATAAGGGGGTAGTTCAGAGAGAAGAACGCTCGCAAATATTGCCGAGTCTCAGGGACCCCCTAGATCGTGCCACCTCGACCCGGGTATAGGCTAGTTTAACCGAAGAGTGAATTTATCTCCACTCACCGTCCTTGGGATCGGATCCTTTGTTCGGACTCCATTACGCCCATGGTTCTAGTGCGCAGATCCGGGATAGCTCCGAGCCCGCAAGTGTTTTGGGACTCATTAACGAAGCGACTTCTAGATTGCGTCTGAATCCGTTCGAAGCCAAGTGCTTCGGATCTCTAGATTCATGGATCCGAACCCTTTCGAGTCTGAGTGCCTCGGATCTCTAGGCTTATTCAATACCTTTTCGAGTCCGGGCCTGAGTAAGTCTCTAAGTCTCTAAGTTCGTGGATCCGAACCCCTTCGAGGCTTAGAGCGATTCAGCCCGTTTGATGGCGATAAATCCGGGCCCACCAATCTTGGACTTGCGATAAATTCAGGCCCACTAACCTTGGGCTATTGGGCCTAATTAATTTAGTGGGCTCAAATTAGCTCCTCTTACAAATACTTCTTTGAATACGTGCTTAGACCGCATGCTATTTCCTTGATCCATATGCCATATTAGTAGCCGAGCCTAGTAATTGCATATCGCGTGTGTTGCATTAGTCATATCGCATAGTTAGGAATCATGCATTTTTCTAACTCATGTTTATTTTGGCTTAGAGTACTAGGTGAGCCTTTACTCACTTTAACATATCGCATGAATGTTGATGTTGCCATGTCTAGCATGTTTGCCATGATGCTAATTGCTTAAGTGCTATAACTGTTTGAATGCTTGTGGATGAAGGCTTGTTGCTTGAATTAGAATAATTTAAGTAATGTTTATATGTGATCACTTTTTCAAGTGGTACATATTCGAAACAATTTTCAAAACAAACATGAATCAAGTGTTCCAATTTTTACAAGATAGTCTATTGTGTGTGCGTGCATCATATAGTAATGCTAGCCTAATAATCGGAACAAGAGCATGTAATGTAAATAAGATTCATATCATGATTAGTAGAGGCTAATCTTTGATTGAGGGAGTGGGGGTGCTCAAATTCATTCATGACCTTCCCCTCTCGTACCTAAGTTCTCGAGCCGAGACAATCTTGGTGATGACGGACACGACACGTGGCCTTTGGCAAGACTCATGGGTTTCCTAGATTTTCCAAAAATATTTAGGTGGCAACTCTGTATCTAGCAAAACAGTCCATTTTTGGCAATTTGATTCAAAATCGATTTTCTAAAATATTTGCCGGATTTAGATTCTTTGGTGTTTATCTATTTCATATTACACTTGTGAATCAGATTCGGAATCGCATGAGTCTAATACTGTAGGGCTTATTTTGCCTTCTGAAAGGGGGCGAGAAAAAGTCGGGCTACAGTGCACCAAGATGGAGTTCCTCACATAATCTTACATTCTCACTGAATCAAACCGAATCCCGCAAGTTAATCCATGCTACCTCAAATCTTTGCCCATCCCCTACACTTATGCGCACATGGCAACACTTCCTCGCAGCACACTTGAGTTCTAGCTGAACTCCTAAAGATTAAAATACGTACTCACCCCAGAAACTGATAAGGTTAATAACAAACGCGCACAATTCACTACTTGCTCCACACAACCTTACTATACCACCAGAAGTTCCACTCTTAAACCAAAACCACAACAAAAAATCACCCCAACGCTAGGGATCCCACATGAGTTTTATAAACAACTCCACCTACAACAAAAGTAATTTAGCTTAAGCACATATTTAACCACGAAACAATACACTAAGCTTAATACTACCATACCAAGGCAACCTCTTGGAATAGTCCCATGACCAATCCCTTTCTACACATCTCCTAATAGTATACTTCTACAAACCGCAGAACTAAAACAAAAGAGAATCTATAATTAAAAGCAGTCACCATGAAATAAAACTTATTCCCTCAGTAGACTAGAAATTCTTGCCCCCATAAAGAAACTCAAGTCGCTCTCACCCCAGCCACTCTTAACTAATTCAAACACTAACACTGTTAGCTCCCAAGGACCTAATAAGGAATTCTTAAAGATGTTCTAAGGACACCGATTCATCTAACCTACTTCTTGGTATGAACAACAACGCTTTACCCTATATTGATATATAAGACTCACACTTTATTCGCCCAACTACTCTTCTCACCTAGCACCAAAACAATAATACTCCAACACCAAACACCCCTATAATGGGTCCTGTATACGCATAGACCGCTTGAGTGACCAAAACACCACACTCCCAGAAATTTTACAAAAGAAGCTAACTGCTCAAGCGTAACAAGTACCACTCAAGCCAAGACTGCTCGAGCTAAGAATACCAACTCCCAGAATTTCTGCAGACAAAAGACAACCGCTTGAGCGCAAGAAAGACCGCTTGAGCCAACATTGCTCGAGCACAAGAAATACCATTCGAGCGAAGAATGCTATCCTCCCAGTATCTCTACAAACCTCCAAAAGTATAGGGAGTTCTCAAAGATCGCTCGAGTGAAGAAAGTACCGCTTGAGCGAAGAGGCCAAAATCTGGGCAAAATTTCTATTAAAAAACAAACCCCCAACCTGTTCCAAACACAACCACAATACTCAAACAACCCAATACGAATGAGAAATAAGACAAACAAGAATACCATCAACCATAAAAGACAAGGAAACCTGAATCCAAAACATCAAACGGGTCTGGTCTAAATCAAAATTCATTATATCTCTAGCACAAACCAAACTGTGCACCCATTCTAAATCAATTTCATCAAACACAATTTATTTAGCATAACATACCATCCATAATCAAAATAAGGCTCTTTGGTCATCACATTCCCAAGTCAAAATGCAATAGTTCATACACGTCAATACGAAGATTTTCAAATTCCATGACAACTCATAAAATAAACAATCCACCATACATACATACATAAACAAAGTCATAATATTTCAATGGTCCACACCATACCGGTTACAAAACAAAACGACTATATAATTATTACAACCATTAACCTTTCGATCACAAAACAAGATAACCAAAACGGATTGCCCAAAATAGCTATTTCTCCGCCTACACCACCATCACATCCCTAACCAAACTGCTAAGACGGGTTATTCTCAACCCCCGGTACACTCCCAGAACTATGACGCTAAGGACAAGAACTATAGATGTGACCTAGCTGGCTACACTTGTAACAATCACTCTCCCTACTCTGAGGGTAAAAGTTCGACCCTCCAATAGCCCTTGAAGTTTGGCCTACTCCATTCTGGTATTGGTATCATCCCTGCCCAGATGGATAAGGCTGAACCCGACTAGATTGTGGATTACCCAAAGAAGTTTCCGATTGTGTTCAAAAACGCCTAATATGACCCGGTTGGTTACATGCATGACAAATAGGTGGCCCCCAAAGATGTGACTAGTTCGAAGCCTAAACTGGTAAAGATCCCAATAGCTGCTCCCCTTGTGAGAACTCAATCGCCCTAAGTTCCGATCGGCTAGATGATCCTGTTGGTATAACTATTGGTCAAGGCAACACCCTTGTCCTTCTTATTTGGCTCTTACTAGGCCTACCACGACCTCAAACTACAGGAGTTGCCGAAGTGGTCTCCTCCCCACTCCGCCCCATAGCTAATAGTATGGCCTCCACATGAGTCATCGCTTCCACAAGCATACGATAGTTCTTATGCCAAGACCCAGTAATCCTTCCCCAAACATCATCACATAACTTACTCTCAAACTCCGCACAACAGAGCTCCTCGGTTTCCACTAACTCTGGAGTGAACCTAGACAGATTGGTAAACCATACCTCAAATTGTGCCAAAGGTGTAGTACCTTAACACAACTCCAGAAATTGCTTCCTTAACTCTTCCTGTGTGGAAGGAGGAAAGTCATCACAACCTCACCTAGACATCCTAATCAAAACAAGCATAACAAATTTAGCACATATCAAATGGTGTTCCCAACAAAATCTCATACACTCTAGCATTAGACACACAACATATCACCTATACAGCACACGCAGAGGTGCCCATCAACGTTTACTACCACCACCCAACACGTCTTTATTAAAGAGAAAACACGTAACCTAGGATACATAACATGAGTACCTTTCACCGAAATACTAACACAGTCACATAACAATTATTCGAACCACCACATTGAGACTCCACTCAAATCACACATCACCTACCATATAACACATAACACATAATGGTGCTAAGTCTACAAAGATAGTTATCTGTTCCAACGCTCATTTAGATTTTCCATTAGAAACAACGTTGATCAAGCGTGTTTCCAATAAGACCTCCAAGTTAGTCAACTAGACACCGAATAATATCTATGAGTCTCAACACCATACCCACATAAAATGCAACACATAAGCATGTTATCACTTAGCACACAACATACAAATTTCCTCACCAAACATGATAAGCCCACTATGGCCAACCACTTCCCACGAGCCCAAGGTTTTCAAACCTGGTTAGCTCTGATACCAAGTTGTCACACCCCAGATTTACGAGGTCTGGCCCACGTGAATAAACCACCCAACAATAAATAATAGATAACAATACTCATGCAGATGTAAATGATATAAAGTCACACAGTACATGTGTTTATCCAATTTAATACCTTCCTAGATACAACATCTAAGTCAAATATATGTTCTTATAATTAAAACATACAAAGATGTTATAAATCAAATTGAAACGCCCAAAGGCTTACATCACATACAAAGGGTGTAACCCTTACAAGAATGACACACGGCCAATAAATAACATGAATGGCCCATGACCTACAAATAAGGGAACCACTCTACACGGTTCCAACACAACTTTGATGTCTCAGTCCACATCCTCGTAAGCACATCTGAAAAACATTTGCAGCCACATAGGGTGAGCATAAAATCCAGTAGAGGATATTTCAGAAACTAAATATGCTCCACTAGTATAAATGATCATGATGCAATACATACATGCAATATGCCCAAATGCATTTTAATAGTCCAACTGATTTCTCAATAAGAATCCCTTTTTTCCAATTTCCAAAACCTTTCGTTTATTCAAAATGTTTCTCAGGTTTTACAACATTTGTTTAAAACAATAGAAATCCATCTCCAAACGAATCCAGGTATCTCAATACATTGCTAAAATAGTTTCCAAACCATTCTTTTCCAAACCAAAAATCATAATAAATAAAATGGATAAATTTCCAAAACAAATACAACCTTACACAGAAATTTCGTCTGCGGGAAACTGTAAATCAGCACCTATGTAAATGTAGGCTATACAAGCGCTACTATTGCCGTTTTATGGATATTTCATCCGCAGTATCGGCACCCATGTATACGCGCGGTTTTTAGGATTTTCACCATGGATACTCAGGCCAACTTATTTCAACAAAACAATACTTCCCACATTCACCAATTTATTTACCCTTTTCCAAATAACACAATACATGTGATCCAAAATATGGTTTTTAAAATGAAACAAATGCTTTTAAAACATGACACAAGACTTTTCAAAACCTCTTTTCAAAACATGCCTTTTAAATTCCCAAAATCCATTATATGCACCGTGTTATGAATGATTTATAAATAGTCCAGTTTGCCTAGTCCACGTGCAATTTCTAATACACGACAATGCTATCCTCCACCGATAGCCAAAATAGATATCTTTAATGCAATAAATAAAAGGTAACAATCTGAATATATATTCCAAAACATTTCCAAAGGAGCATCCAACATTCAATATTTCTTTCCAAATCTCAAGACACATTTCTGATCAAATTCTCTTTTAATTTAATAATCCAACAATTTTCCCAAAAGGTTAAAATTGTAGGGTATTTCTCAAATTAGGGCTTGTTACCTTTAAAAATTCATATGCATTTTTGTAAATAGAAAACAAACTTTTTATAGCTTAATCCATAACTCAACTACCCTATTTGGAACAAACCCTTAATTTTTAAAACAAATTTTCAAAATCTATCCAAAAACAACGAAATCTATGTATTGAAAATATACCACAAATACTTTACCGAACTCACATTGAGTTTAAGAAATAGACCCTACCTCTTGAAGCAAGAAGAAGACAAGTCGGAAAAACCACCGGCGACGAAAAGACTATCTATTCAGATTAAATGGAAGCCCTCATCGAGCTCTATGTTTTGGTATAAGGGACTAGGGGTCAAAACTGTCTAGAAATAGATGAAATCAAGGTTGAAAAGCTTGAAAAATCAAAAATGGCAAAAGGAGAGAAAGAAGGGAGTGAAAAGTGAAGAGGTCTGACCCCAAAAGTGACTTTTAAAGATCTAATTCTGGACAGTTCGCTCAAGCGGTGAAAAGTGCGCTCGAGCGCACTATGTTGACAACACAGATTCGCAAATTTCAAACAGGCATAACTCTCTCGTCCGGACTCCGTTTAGGGTCATTCTTGTATCCAAATTGAAGCCTTGGAAGTAAGCTTTCCAATGGTTATAGCCTCACCTCAAGATTCAAAGTGTGGAGAGAAAATGATAAAAGAGTGTAAATTACTCAATAATATCTATTCAAATTTGGAGTTTTTTACTCAATCTCGCCCAACCACTATGGTAACAACTCAATGAAGGCTCAAATATCAACTAAGAAGGTTCTCAATAAAGAAAATTAAAAGAGTCAAATATAATTCCATTATAACAGGAAGTACATAGTGCTATAGTAAATATTCAAATTGAACTAAGGGCAATTTAGACAATTCGCACCATTTTTTTTTCTATAAAAACACCACAACCCTTCACATTTTACACATCTTATACACTCACACACACATTTGGCTAAAAGAGAGATTGGGGAGGAAGAGAGTGAGCCTTGGTGGTGGAGAAGGAAAAAGATAGAAAAATTCGTGCAACTCTTCACAAAGCTTCAAGTAAGCCACAACACAACCCATTTTTTTTATTTTTTATTTTCTCTTCTAAATACATGGAATTAGATGTTTAAAATATCATTTTACGATGTGTATACATGGTGTTCTTGTGTTAAAAATGAAGAGAGTTGAGCCTTATTCCACCCTTACTCGTGTTTCCTCTTATTCAGAGCAAAATTATCTTTTTCTACACCTATCTCACATAATTTTCAAAGGAGCACCTTGAGTGTAAAATTATGAGTTATATATATATATATATATATATTATTTAGCATGTTTTCATCACAATGGAGGTGAAAAATTACTCATGGCTACTCTCTTTTCTTACTTTTTCTTTTATTTCAAATTTTGTCCTCAAAGAACCGAATTTTATAGCCCAGTTGCAAAAATTCTAGAAAAATGCAACAAAAAAAAAAAAAACCTCTCCTTAACCTCATTTTTATGTCAAAACTTTCCTTTAAGTGTTAGCTTTCGTAGTATATATTTATTATCAAGAAAGATGAGTGGCTTGAGAGAAAGTTCGATTTTCGTAACGGTTGGCGAATCTGGATAGCACTGGGGTAGTTCTTAAACATCTAAAAATCTAGCAAAGTTTTGCCACTTTTGAAAAATGTTTTGAAAGCTAGATAAAATTCTCTACAAACTATGGCAAGGCCAAGTTTGGGAAAAATCTAGAAATGTCTCTTAGATTGTGATCTTTAAAGTGTATCTAATCTGAAAATTTATATTTGTTGGTGATTTCATTTAATTAATTTCATGAATGGGCTTCTTATCATTTGTTTGAGTTTTAGTATGGTAATTACATATGTTGTGGCTATATTTCCTTGCAGTGGTACTTTGATAATGCTCATACTTGTATGAACATTAGTCTCGATAAATTGTTCTAACCTTAACTTAACATTTAACACAATGGGAAACTTAATTGGGGAAGTAATTGGATTTTGACCACTTAAATTGTATTACGAGGAAATGTTTTGTTTACATTGAATTGGTTGGCTGGACGTGCTCCCTATTTGAAGTAAAGTCTTGCTCAATCGGTTGTATCGGAACCCTTGAATGGATTGGTTGTATTCGGATCCTAGGTGTTTATGATGGATAAGATTGGAGGAGGTTATATTTTTACCATCTTTTTTGAGGTCCTCGATTGGTGTTACACGGTACATAACTGTTGTAAGCATTCGAGGTAAGGTCTGCAAAGCAGCAAAAAAGGGAGGATACTGAATAATCCCAATCCAATTCTTGTGGTTGGGAGAATGAAATCTCTTTGGGGGATTTCTAGATTCTAACATCTAACCTTATGACTCTAATTAATTACCTGCTTATTTCATCATGTCTAATTATTCAGTTGTATTTTTGTAAGTGTATTTTGTGTTTACTGGGCATTCAAAGCTCATGGCATTTCATGCTAGGTGTTGAAGAAACCTTTGCAGCCAATGAGGAATCGGAGGCATTTGAAAATTTCTGGTTGTCATAGACAAAATTAGAAGTTTCTTTGTTATAATTCCATCCATATTTTCATTTTCTGTCGAAATTGTAATAATGATGGAACCTTGTTTTGTAATAAAAATTTGTAATTCTAAAATACTATTTGCTTATATACATATGTATATTTTTGTGATCTTATACCTATCTCCGTGTTACTTATTAGACCTTGTGTTAATACCTCTTAAGATCTGTCAAAAAGATTGCTTAATATGTAACGTTGTTGGACTTAGAAGGGAGCTTATATTGACTCATTCAACTTCCTGAGATCTTACTTGGTTATTGACAAAAAGACTCGTTAGTGATGTTTCCTACGCTTATAACTTTAGGGGGGAAAAAAAACTTGTAATTATTGTTGATATATCTTTTGATGTTCTCAATTATTTGGTGTGCCATAACTTGGTATCAGAGCCTAGGTTTAACCCTTACCTACGCGTTTTGGCCTGCAGTTAGAGACAACCTTACTCCAACTATGTTATATTATTATAACACTATCTATTCTATCAACTAAAAGATATCGAAATGAAAATTTTTCTGAACAACCTTAGGACGTCTTTTTGAATTTCGGGCATGATCTCATCGACTCTTGAAGGGGTATGGTAGTGTGCTAGCAATTCCAACGTTGGAATCGATAGTTGAGTAAGACTACGTTATGGTTACTATATTTTGATTAGAGCAATTCACCTTAGTAATTCATTTTACTAACCGCGTTAGCGAAGCCCTAACATGCACTTAACTGTGCGTTTGACAGATGATGAACCATACCAGAGCAAACAATTATGCAGGTAATAGCAATGATGCCAACCACAACGATGATGCCAATAGCAACAAGAATGGGGCATCTGGGGTTCGAAGTCACAATCACAACCCCACTATTGACTTATCTAGGAATATCGAAAATCAAATTTTGGAAGAATTGGAAAGGTTGGGGAGAACACATTAGAATGAGAGAACACATTTATTTTTGGAGTTTCGTAAGCAACAATCGCCGATCTTCACTAGCGAGCCCGATCCTAAGATCACTAAAAACATGATTTGGCAGATTGAAAAGATGCTTAACACAATGGGAATAAATGAACACATTGATAGGATTGCACTAGCAGTTTACCAATTAGAAGGGAAAGCGGATCATTGGTGGACCCTGACCTACGAATCCAGGGATATCACCACAATGATGTTGGCACAGTTCAAGGAAATATTTTTGAAAAAGTACTTCCCTAACACCATTAGACAAGAACGAGTTTTAAAGTTCCAAAGACCGGAGCAAGGTGGTATGACTGTGGCATAGTATGTTGCAAAGTTTAAGGAAATAGCCTGCTATGCCACTCGATATATGGAAAATGACGAGGAGAAAGCTTGAAAATTTGAATGGGGCTTGGATCTTATGATCCAAAGAAGAGTTTTGCCTCAGCTTCTCTAATCATATGTTGAGGTGGTGGATACAGCCTTAGACTCGAAAAGAGAAATTGTCGATGCAAAAAGAATTTGGAACAAGCAGAAAGGAGGACAATCATCTGTGGGACCACAAAGGAGTCACAAGGGAAATGTGGCACAAAAATCCTAATTCAGGCCACAACCACAACAATAATGACAACAACAACAAAATCGAAAGGGAAATTTTTAGCAGAAATCAGCAGAACAAATTCAGTGCTTCCATTGCTAGCAATTTGGACACAGAAAGAATGAATGCCCACAACTCCCTTCATCAAGGTACTAGTGAGGAGGTTCTGGAGCCAACACCTAAGTAGTAGGTGGGCAGAAGCCATGCATAAACAAGATGGGGCTAACCAATCAGCAATACCAGAAGAATGGGGGAAATCAAAATGCTAGGACTAGTAATAACTAGAAAGCAATTGGCAGGGTCTTTGCACTGCTGGAAGAAGAGGAGGTTCCATCTGTGATATAAGGTAATTTGGTATTCCATAACTCAGGGGTGCGTGTTTTATTTGATACAAGAGTATCGCATTCTTTTATATCTTCAGCTTGTGTTGAATCTTTGAAACTTGAATGTGAACCCTTAGAGGTTGCCTTATGTGTAATGTCGCCAATGGAAGGAAGTGTCCAAGTAGGAATGATATGCAAAAATTGTGAACTAGGAATCTCAGACTTGTGCCTAACCATCGACCTTCGAGTTATGGAAATGTCTGATCTTGACATTATTCTGGGTATAGATTGGTTATCCGCCCACCAAGCAATTATTGACTGCCGTCAGAAGAAAGTAGTGGCTTATGCGCCTAATGGAACACGTTTCCAATTTAAGGGTGATACGCAAGATTCCCTAACAAAATGTAGGACACAGTAGCAGGATCAATCTGTAGGATGGATGGAAAGTTTGATTCTTAATAAGAAAAATCGGGTCAAGTTGGAACTTTTTCAAATAGTTTGTGAATACACAGATGTTTTTCCAAGGAATTACCAAGATTACCACCAAACCAGGAAGTAGACTTTAGTATCGAGTTACAAGCCGGGACAACTCCAATATCAATGGCCCCTTATCGTATGGCACCTGCGGAACTATGGGAGTTAAAGATACAACTACAAGAAATGCTCAAAAAGGGATTTATCAGACCAAGTACCTGGCCATAGGGAGCACCCGTTTTATTTTCCAAGAAGAAAGATGGGACGTTAAGATTATGCATCGACTATCGTCAACTCAATCGAGTTACGATTAAGAACTGGTATTCGCTTCTAAGGATTGACAACCTTTTTCATCAACTCAGAGGTTCAAAGTGTTATTCAAAGATTGACCTCAGGTCAGGCTACCATCAACTACAAGTCAAGGGTGAGGATATACCAAAGATTGTGTTTCGGACTAGGTACGACCACTATGAGTTTGTGGTAATGCCCTTCGGACTAACCAATGCACCGGCAATATTTATGAGCCTAGTGAATAAGATCTTTACACTATATCTCAACCAGTTTGTGGTGGTATTCATTGATGATATTCTAGTATATTCAAGGTCTGAAGAAGAGCATGAGCAATACTTGAGGATTGTTCTTCAAGTTCTTAGGGATAATCAGATGTAAGCCAAGCTAAGTAAATGTGAATTCTGGTTAACAGAAGTAAAATTTTTGGGACATGTAGTATCTAAGAATGGGATTGCAGTAGATTCAACCAAGGTAGAAGCGGTCTTGGATTGGAAGCAACCAAAGATCGTGACGGAAATCCACAGCTTTTTAGGTTTGGTTGGGTACTACCGAAGGTTCATTCAAGATTTCTCTAAACTAGCTAAGCTAATGACACCACTAATGAATTGCAAAAAGTCTTTTCAGGAGTTGAAGGCGAGATTAACTAATGCGCCAGTACTAATCATTCCAAAATAAGATATGGGGTACACCGTATATTGTGATGTAGCCAAGGAAGGGTTAGGTTGCGTACTCATGCAGAACAGAAAAGCAATAGCGTATGGTTTTAGACAATTGAAGTCACATGAGCAAAATTATCCAACGCATGACTTGGAATTAGCATCTGTGGTCTTTGCTCTAAAATAGTGGCGACATTACTTGTATGGGGAACAGTTTGAGATTTTCACTGATCACAAGGGTTTGAAGTATTTATTTATGCAAAAGGACCTAAACTTGAGATAGAGACAATGGATAGAATATCTCAAAGACTATTAGTTCACTCTCTCATATCATCCTAGTAAGGCCAATGTAGTACCAAACGCACTAAGCCACAAGAGTAAAGAGATAATAGCTAGATTGGCAATGAAGGAGTGGAATATGATTAAGACTCTTAATGAATTTGGAGTTCAAGTGAAGGTTTAGGACGGGAAGGTGTACCTTAGTGTACAAAATGTGATGCGTAAGTTAATGGATGAGGTCATGGAGGCCCAAAATCACGATCAAGAAGTAGCCTTCATTAGAACATACGTAGAATCAGCTGAACCACCCAACTAGACAATCCACTCGGATGGGAGTTTGAGGTACCAAGGCAAGCTATTTGTACCAAATAGCGAGTCACTTAAAGAGAAGGTACTCAAGGAATTTCATCACTCTACATTTATGGTACTTCCAGGAGGGACTAAAATGTGCCAAGACTTGAAGCAACAGTATTGATGAAGTGATAGAAGGATGTGGCTCAATTTGTGGCAAGATGTCTTACATGCCAACAAGTGAAAGCGGAACATCAAAAACTAGGAGGAATGTTGCAGCCTCTACTAATAGCTAAATAAAAATGGGAACATGTGACGATGGATTTTGTGACCAGGTTACCAAAAACCCTAAGGGGCCGTGGTACTATCCGGGCAAAGTGGGCCGTCTAACAAAAACCACACATTTTCTACCCTATAAGATAATTAACACCTTGGAGTCCTTGTGCAACCTCTATATTTGAGAGATCATTCGATTCACGGAATCCTAGTAACTATCGTGTCAAATCGTGACCCACGTTTTACTTCCCGATTTTGGGGAAGTCTACAAGAAGCCCTAGGCATCGAGTTGTGTTTCAGCATTACCTTTTATCCATAGACAGATAGGCAATCTAAACGAACTATCCAAACACTTGAAGACATGTTGAGCGCTTATGTAATGAATTTTCAAAGAAGTTGGGAACGACACCTTCCATTGATTGAATTCTTGTACAACAACAGTTTCCAAGCCAGTATTGGTATGACACTTTTTGAAGCATTGTATAGGCGACCTTGCCGATCACCGATCTGTTGGACTAAAGTGGGTAAAGCATGTCTAGTGGGACCAGAACTTGTTCTAGAGACCACTGAGAAAGTCAAACTTATCCAACAACGATTAAAGATAACCTAAGATCGCCAAAAGAGTTATGCGGATAGAAGAAGAAGGCCTCTAATGTTCAAGGTCAATGATCATATGTTTTTGAAAGTTCAACTGCGGCGAGGAATCATATGTTTTGGAAAGAAATGGAGGCCTTGCCACAATATATCGGACCCTTTGAAGTATTACAATGAGTTGGAGAAGTTGCATGCAGACTAGTTTTACCCCCGCAATTGGCTAGGATACATGATGTCTTTCACCTATCTATGTTGCAGAAGTACCTCGCAGATCCGTCACACATCATCAATTGGGAGGAAATTAGTCTTAATAAGGATGTCACTTTTGAAGAAGAACCTGTAGCAATTTAAGATAGACAAGAGAATAACCTTAGAGGCAAGACGGTTCATTTAATAAAGGTACTTTGGCATTATTGAGGGATTGGAGAATCTACTTGCAAATGCGAGGACTTGATACGGGAAAACTATCCGCAATTATTTGTAAACAAAGTATAGTTTAAATTTTAGGGATGGAATTTGTTTAAGGGAAGTTGTGAGGCCCCTAACCTTTTGTAATTTATTTCTAAGACCTTTAATTTTGAATTATTTCCATAAAGACCCTCAAATCCTTACTTGATTTCAATTTTAACTCTAGTGTCGAAAAGCGCGTGCCAATAAAAAATTCGCAAACCCTAATCGAACCCCGGGAACTTAGGGATTATTTCCAACGCTCTAGTAATAATTAATTAACACCCTAATTATAGATTTACCATTCAAAACCTTAGGTTTTCGGTTCTCATTACAATTCACCATTTAATTCGAAACGAAGAAACTTTAACCAAATTGAATTCTCAAATCCTAATTCAATTAAATACTACACTTAAATAAATGTTTCAATTTATAAATTAAGGCCTTAGCCCTCACATTTTACTTGAGTCACAAATTAACCCCAAGTTAGTACCATTATATATATATATACATACATATTTGCACATTTTCTTAAACAGATAATTAGTACACAAAATATCTACATACATATATATATATGAATTTATACACTAAAATAGATTGAAAGATTCCCTCAAATCACAAGCACATAGCCGACAAATTCTAGGATACTATATTTGGTATACTATATTTGGTATACTTTTGCAAACATCAAAGCATGATTTATGGAAAAGTTTTTGACTAATGGGACAAATTGCTTTGGATAATGGAAAAGTTTTTGAAAAATGGTACAAATTGCTTAAATCATGGAAAAGTTTTTGACTTTGATAGAGTTGTAAATATTCAAATTGAACTAAGGGCATTTTAGACAATTCGCACCATTTTTTTTTCTATAAAAACACCACAACCCTTCACATTTACACATCTTATACACCTACATACACATTCGGCTAAAAGAGAGAGTGGAGAGGAAGAGAGTGAGCCTTGGTGGTGGAGAAGGAAAAAGAGAGAAAAATTTGTGCAACTCTTCACAAAGCTTCAAGTAAGCCACAACACAAACCCCCCCCCCCCTTTTTTTCTCTTCTAAATACATGGAATTAGATGTTTAAAATATCATTTTACGATGTGTATACATGGTGTTCTTGTGTTAAAAATGAAGAGAGTTGAGCCTTATTCCACCCTTACTCGTGTTTCCTCTTATTCGGAGCAAAATTATCTTTTTCTACACCTATCTCACATAATTTTCAAAGGAACACCTTGAGTCTAAAATTATGAGTTATATATATATATATATTATTTAGCATGTTTTCATCACAATGGAGGTGAAAAATTACTCATGGCTACTCTCTTTTCTTATTTTTTCTTTTATTTCAAACTTTGTGCTCAAAGAACTGGATTTTATAGCCCAGTTGCAAAAATTCTAGAAAAATACAAAAAAAAAAAAAAAAAAAAAAAAAACTCCTTAGCCTCATTTTTATGTCAAAACTTTCTTTTAAGCGTTAGCTTTCGTACAGCACTTTTTTTTATCAAAAAAGATGAGTGGTTTGAGAGAATTCGATTTCCGTGACGATTGGTGAATCTGGATAGCACTAGCGTAGTTCTTAAACATCTAAAAATCTAGCAAAGTTTTGCCACTTCTGAAAAATGTTCTGAAAACTAGATAAAATTCTCTACAAACTATGGCAAGACCAAGTTTGGGAAAAATCTGGAAATGTCTCTTAGATTGTGATCTTTAAAATGTATCTAATCTAAAAATTTATATTTGTTGGTGATTTCATTTAATTAATTTTATGAACGTGCTTCTTATCACTTGTTTGAGTTTTAGTATGGCAATTACATATGTTGTGGCTCTATTTCCTTGCAATGGTACTTTGCTGACGCTCATACTTGTATGAAAATTATTGTCTCGATAAATAGTTCTAACCTTAACTTAAAACATTTAACACAATTGGAAACTTAATTGGGGTGGTAATTGGATTTCAATCACTTGAATTGTATTATGAAGAATTGTTGTGTTTACATTGAATCGGTTGGTGGGACGTGTTCCTTATTTGATGTAAAGTCTTGTGCAAGCTGTTGTATCGTAACCCTTGAATGGATCGGTTGTATTCGGACCCGAGGCATTCATGATGGATAGGGTTGGAGGAGGCTATAGGCAAAGCCCTTATTTTTACAGTCTCTTTTGAGGTACTGAGTTGGCGCTACGCATTACATAACTGTTGTAGGCTTCCGAGATAAGGTCTGCAAAGCAGCAAAAGAGGGGACATATTGAATAATTAGAATCCAATTCCTGTGGTTGGGAGAATGAAATCTCTTTGGTGGATTTCTTGATTCTAACATCTAACCTTATGACTCTCTAATTAATTACGTGTTTATTTGTTCATCATGTTTAATTATTTAGTTGTATTAAGTATATTGGATTGGGAAAAAAATGGATGGGATGCGTGTGTGTTTATTGGGCATTCAAAGTTCATGGCTTTTCATACCAGGTGTTAAAGAAACCTTCGTAGCCAACGAGGAATAGGAGACCTTCAAGATTTCTAGTCATAGACAAAGTTAGAAGTTGTTTTGTTATAAGTCCATTCGTATTTTCATTTTTTTTGTCAGAATTGTAATATTGATAGAACCTTGTTTTGTAATAAAAATTTGTAACACTAAAATATTATTTGCTTATATACATAAGAATATTTTTGTGATCCTATACCTATCTCCACGTTACTTATGAGACCTTGTGTCAATATATCTTAAGATCTGTCAAAAAGATAGCTTGTGATCTAAGATTGTTGGACTTAGAAGGGAGCCTATATTGACTCCTCCGACTTCCTGGGATCTTACTTGGTTATTGAGTAAAGGACTCGTTAGTGACGTTTCCTACACTTATAACTTTAGAAGGAAAAAAAAAAAACCCTGTAATTATTGTTAATATATCTTTTGATGTTCCTGATTATTTGGGGCATCACACCCCTAAATGAGTCCCCTCCATTTTCTCTTTGAACCTCCACTTTAATTCCAACTATACCCTCTCCCTAACCCACCCTCCTAACCCAACCACTGCTAGCTCCAACCACACCCTCTACCGCGGTGCATGATCACCAACCTTCGCCGTCACCTCCAACTCCTCATTCTCTCTGGCCACCACAAATATGATGTGATGTCCCGAGTATATATACCGTGTTACTCTCCTTTTATTCCGTTAGTTCCTTGATTCGGACCTTTGATTTAAATCCAAGGCCTTGTCGGTCGTGCGAGTTCACCACACTTCATAATTTTCTTGTAATTGTGACCCTAAATTATTTATGGGTTTAGTACTTTCTCATTTTGGATGCGTTGGTGAACTAAGGTGGAGGAACACCTAGTTAAACTTAGGAAAACACTCTGGTAAACAAAACTGCATGTGCATGAAATGGTAATTACAATAGGGGTAATTACAATTAAATGGTTTTTAGAATTAAATGGTTTTTAGAAAAAACAAAATTTAAAAAATTATGATTTTAATTATTAATATTTATAAATTTTACCACATATGTGTACTTTTTCCTTTTTTTTCTAAATTCAAACTAAATTGTAATTCTTCCTTTTTAATACTCATGCAAGGTCATCAGAGCCTTTATGAATTACTTGGGCATTCAACAAACTAGAAGAGCATAAAGTTCAACCTCAAAGGGTTGGTCTAGTGGACATATCTTCAGGCTTGGGGTGTACATCTTTCAGGTCTCAAGTTCAATATTCACTATTTGCAATAACCTTTTTGGAGTTAGTCTTGTTTGTTCTGACTTTAAATGGGACCCCTACAAGTGGGCAATAGGATTGGTCTTCTGGGAATAGTTGAGGTACGTGTAAATTGGTCTGGACGCCCGATTATTAAAATAATATATATATATATATATATAAAAGACAAAGCTCAACAAATAACACTGGATGTTTATTTATTTCTTATAATAATTATACATTATACCCATTGTTTGTAAATAATTCAAAGTTCTCCATACCTATTGTAAACCTATCAAAGCAAAGAAGATATTTATTGCAAAACGACCACTGATGTTATGTAGCTGCTGGCATCAATGAGAAAACGATTCAGATTCGGAAATATCTTCTAACTCACTATTTAACGGCCTTCCCCTCATTTGTCCCCTTGTCGTCATTGGATTTGCAGAGGCAAATGGATTAGAAGGCATGGTCAGACTACCTCCATCTCCTTCCAACATTTGCACCACAACTTTCATCGATGGTCGGTCCACAGGATACCAATGTATACACCACAGTCCCACAATAGTTAGTGTTTTTATAATTTGTGCATCTCCATCTTTATCAATTTGGACTTCTAGATCTTCTCCATTCTCCAAACGGTTATAAATCCATTCAGGAAAGTACACTTCACTTGTGTTTTGTGTTACATTATTGTTCCTTACTCCAACCATTTCTAGCAGCAGCATTCCAAAACTATATACATCTGATTTGCATGACACCTTTCCAAAATTTCGAGAGAACACTTCGGGTGCAATATAGCCCACTGTGCCCCTTGCAGCAGTCATGGATACCACACTTTGTTCCTTGGAACACAACTTTGCAAGACCAAAATCAGAGATCTTTGGGTTGAAATTGTGGTCCAACAAGATGTTATGAGGTTTAATGTCAAAGTGAAGGATTCGTTGATTGCAACCTTGGTGAAGATAGTCAATTCCTTTAGCTATGCCAAGAGCAATATCATGCAGCTTCTCCCAACCTAGTGAATTCTTTTCGTGTTTAGACGATATGAACTTTTCTAGGGAATGGTTTGGTAAGAGCTCATAAACAAGAGCTCTTTTAAATCCATCTGCACAATATCCGACCAAAGGTACGACATTAATGTGGTGGATTGTACCTATTGTTCCCACTTCATTGATGAACTCATCCCCATTTCCCTTGACATTGTCAAGGATTTTGACTGCAACATGAACATCATTGGATAGTTTTCCCTTGTACACTGTTCCATAGCCACCTTGGCCTATTTTGTCCTTAAATTTATTGGTAATGTTCTTGATGTCGGCATAAGAATATCTTGCAGGCTTGAGGGCTTTGTAATCGTCCAAAAATCTTTCAATTTTTGCCTGACCCTCTCTCTTTGTTATTATTAATCTAAGGACACAATACATGCCAATAATGACTACAACAAGAAGAAACATCCATCGGAGTATACCTGCAATTTAAAACAGTCAAACTAAGAAAATTTTAACAACATAAATGAGGTGGCTGGATAACTTCACCAACAAATGCTAGGTTTTTATTTATTTATTTTTAATGACCTATAAACACTAGGTTGAGAAATAAATTGCTAAATTACACTTTTTTTTATCAATTTCATTTTTATATGGGGGAAATAATTAAAAATCAATGGTATTATAGCTTTGTTCTCGAAGATATTAAATTGAAATGTTGGAGTATGTGTTTATTTTCCTTTGTTTTTATGTAAACTATTCTTGATGTATTTATTAATTAAAAGGAAAATAGTATTCTTATAGAAGTTTATACATTATTTTTTTCCCATAATAATATGACAGTGGTATTCTGTAATTAAATGTCATTTTAATGGACATTTTGATTTCAAATCATAAGTCCCAATGTAGCTGCATCAATCTATATAAGATTTTGGAATAATTACAACAACAACAACAACAAATATTCAAAGTTTGACCCTCATAACAAAATAAATCAAGAGCTTTTAATTTTGTCAATTCCAAGTTTGACCCTCATAACACTACAAAAAATTAACGTTTTAGAGACCAAAATTTAGGGACAATTATTTTTTAGGACTAAATATTTTTGTCGCGAAAAATGTCATCATTATATTTTTAAAAACGAAACTTGGACATTAGTGATGAATTATTATCATTTTGGGACCAAATTTTTTGTCTCAAAAAATAAATCATTTTGAGACCAAATTATTTTGTCCCTAAAAGTCTATTTATTACTGACATTTTCAAAATTTTGTCGCTTAAAGCCTTATTTTTTACTTTTCGGGGCGATCTTTTAGCGACTATCCTCACGACGATAGAAATTGGTCCCTAAATGTCTTTTGTAACATAATTTTCACTTTTAGAGACCAAAAAAATTTGTCTCTAAAACTCTTATATGTTGTAGTGTAAACAAGGTTGGTGGAAAGTTCAATGAAGATGGAGTGGATATGACTAGGAGGATGATCATAGGGCAAAAATCATATGCAGAGGTGTTAAGAAATGGAATCAAAGAGAGAATGAAGACTTAACTATCATGGCATACAAGGCGGGAAATGGGTGGTTACATGATAGTGTTATTGTTAAGCTGAAAAGCTACTATGCCTTCTCTGAGTTTCAAAATGTAGTTTATTATAAAGGGTCTAAGGACATTTTGGTAAGGAAGAGTGGATGAAGAATGGTTGTTTAATCATTCAATTCAAATGCAATTATGAAGGAAATGCTAGTACTAATTGATGATTACCTTAAGGAATGGTGTGATTATGTCACTCAATGGAAGAAAAGGATGTATTTGGAGCAAGAAAGAATGGTTTGGCTAAGTTGCTATGGTGTGCCACTAAATCTATGGAGCATTGATATGTTCAATAAAATTGGAATTTTATGGGGAGAGATGGTGGGCTTGGACGAAGAAACCTCAAACTTTTTATCCTTCGAGTGTAGGCGGGTGAAAATTGCTACAAAAACTATGAAGTCTATCAACACAGTTGTGCAAGTGAAGTGTAGAGATAATTTCTATCCAGTAAGAATTTGTGAAGAGCAAGTCATGGTAACCAAAGTTACGGAATCATGTAATCATGTTGTGCATCTAAGAAGAGAGGAGCTGTACAGCTCCAATGAAGTTGATGAGCATAATCTTGACAATGGAGATAGTAAGAAAGGAAAAGATGAGGACGTGGACTGTAGGGTGCATGATGATGTGGACAAATGTGATGAAGTGGCACCTACCCAAAAGAATGAGCTAGATTCTAGAAGAACAAGTGTAAAAGGAAAAAAGAAGGATGGTTCATCTTCCTCAATAGTGAAAGAGACAGTGTGAGCTCATGAGAAATCCAAATGTTAGAGAAGTATGCAATGAAATCACTACAGGGAGAAATTTGAATGCCAACCAGATTCTTAATGAAGCAAATAAAGAAAGGAAGTCAGAGGCCAACCCATCTGGGTTCATGATAAGCCTTAGTGGATCTGGGGGAATTGAGCCTAGAATAAATCTTGAGGTGGCTTTAAATGAAGTCCAAAAGGTAAGGAATTTTCCTGGGCCTAAAGGAGTTATTGATGGCATTTCTGGCTTAGCTCATAATAATGAAGTTCAAGCCTAAATGGCTATACCATCGTTCCTACTTACTATCCAGCCCATACCTAACTCAATGAAAGTATTTGGGAGGAAAAGAAACTGCATAGCTTGTAGTAGTCCATTATCTGCAATGAAAGGAGGCTCACTACCAGAAAGGGGAGTAAGCATGCATAGAAGGATGGCTAAAGGAGAAAGAAGACAAGAAAATGTGGATCAATGGTAATGGGAAGTTGGAGCAGAAGTGTAACCTTTAGAGCAACAATTGCAGCTTTAGTCATCATCTAGGTCCATCGGACATCGCACAAGCAGAAAGAGAGAGAAAGAGAGAGAGAGAGAGAGAACTTCTTAATGAAGCGCAAGCTATGGTACAATTAGGCAAAGCTCTGGGAATTTGTTTTCAAAGAAAAGAAGAGGAATCCACTCATAAAATCATAGAGGTGGAAAAAGATGATGCGGAAAGAGTGGCTTAGAAGGATGGGGTTGCTCAAGATTATGCAACTGCATCAGGTGAAATAAGGAGATTTGTTGTTGTTTTAATGAAGCTACTACCTTGGAATGTTAGGGGTTTGGGCAAAGCAGAGAAAAGGGGGAAGATAAGGAAGCTACTTAAAGAGAGAGATTGATTTTTCCTTTATTCAAGAAATCAAGAAATCAGGTTTGTCAGCAAATTTGTAAAATCTTTATGTCTTATGGATGACTTGGATTTCATGACTCAGATGGGTTAGCTAGTGGGCTGCTATGCATCTGGAATCCAAATGTTTTCAAGCTTTCTCAATGATGTAGCACAAGGAACTTCATCTTACTTTCGGTTACTTTACTTCCAAATTTTGATTGTGTGCTAGTGAATGTGTATGCACCTAATGATACCACAGAAAGAGGCCACTTATGGGAGGTACTTCCTATATTAAAATCTGGATTTGAGAAGCCTTGTTGTCTAAGGGGTATTTTAATGAAATCAAGAAATTAAGGGAGAGAAAAGGGTGTTCTAAAAATGATCAGGGAATGAAGGAATTCAATGATTTCATTGAGCTTATGGAATTATCTGATTTGCATATGCCTGGAAGGCAATTTACATGGTGCAATTCTTGTGAAGGGGGAAAATGAAGTAGAATTGATAGGATCTTGATGTCAATAGAATGGTTGAGGACGTTTAAATTTAAGTTATGGGGTCTTCCAAGGGGAATCTCTAACCATTGTCCATTACTTTTGATGGAAGATGGGAGGGATTGGTGTCCAAGACCCTTTCGGTTTATAAATGCTTAGGTACTACACCCAAATTTCTTGGCAGTGGTAAAAAAGGCTTGGGATGATCCAACCATTACTAGATGGGCTGGATTTACCACAATTTTGAAGCTTAAAAACTTAAGAATGACACTAAAGAAATGGAAAACAAAGGTTTTTAGCAATGTTGCAACCTCCTTAAAAGCTGCTGAAAAGGAATTGCATGATCTGGAGTTGGGGCTGAAACTAGGAGCCTAGATGAGGCTGAATAGCTAAGAGAAGAGAAGTAAGAAAGAATATTTGGTCACTAAGTAGAAAATAAGAGTGGCTATGGTTACAGAAGTCTAGGATGAATTGGACTATGAAAGTAGATAAAAAAATTCAATATTTTTTCACATTATGGCAATATGCAAATAGAATAAAAATCTGATTAATTCAATCTCAGTGGAGGGGGTGTTGTCTGATGAACCATAGAGGGTCAAGCATGAGATATTCATGCATTTCAAGAGGTTTTCACCGAGAGATGGATCTCTAGGCCTAAGCTACAAGGAAGCTTCAATTCTATTAGTCAACACCTTGCATCTCTTATATTGGAAGAAAGATTTTATGAAGCTAAAGTCTAGGCTGCCATCAAAGATTGTGAGGGTAACAAAGCACCTGGGCCAGATGGGTTTAATTTACTATTTTTCCCAAAGTGCTGGTCTATGGTTAAGAAAGATGTGATACAATTCTTCAAGGAGTTCCATGATAATGGGGTGTTTTCTAAAGGAATCAATAACTCTTTCATATTATTGATTCCCAAAAAGGAGTGTCCAGCCAACATATCAGATTATAGACCAATCAGTCTGATTGGCTCCATGTACAAAATTTTATCTAAGGTCCTCTCTAACAGATTGAAACAGGTTGTAAGTAGAGTAATAGGGGAAGCGCAAATTGCCTTCTTCGGGGGTAGAAATATTTTAGATGGGGTTTTAATTGCCAATGAAGTAGTGGATTGGTGGAAAAAAAGCAAGGAGGGATTGATTCTAAAGCTTGATTTTGAGAAGGCTTTTAATTCAGTGAATGGGAGTGCCTACTATCTATGCTCTCCAACTTTGGCTTTGGTTACAAATGGATTAGATGGGTGAAGGAATGCTTGTCTACAACCAAAATTTCAATCTTGGTTAATGGCTCCCCTTCAGCTGAGTTCTACCCTGAAAAAGGACTAAGACAAGGTGATCCAATGTCACCATTCCTTTTTAATCTAGTGCCTGATGGTCTTAACATGTTATTACAAAGAGCAAAAGACATGGGATTGATCAACGGAGCTGTGGTGGGACAAAAGGAAATATCTGCAACTCATCTACAGTTTGCTGATGATACAATTGTATTTTCTGAGGCTGAATGACTGGAGGTAACAACCATCAAAAGGATCTTGAGATGTTTTGAAGTACTATTAGGGCTGAAAATTAATTTTCACAAAAGTCATGTATGCGGAGTAGGTGTTCCTAAAGTCATGGTGGATGATTTTATGACTAGATTGAACTGTAAAAGTCAGAGTTTACCATTTCTTATCTTGGACTTCCACTTGGGGCTAATCCAAGGAAAAAGAGCACGTTAATTCATGTTCTCAACAAATTCAAGTCAAAACTAGTTTCTTCTTTCTTTTGGGGGTAGAGTGACTCTTATTAAGATTGTTATGTCAAGTCTGCCAGTGTTCTATCTCTCATTGTTTAAGATGCCTAAAGGAGTTGCTAAGACAGTTAATAGGATTCAAGCTGCGGGGGAGGGGGGATCCAAATTTAAAAAAGAACTAAACATGGTAAAATGGTCTGACATTACCAAATGCAAAAGTCAAGTGGGACTGGGAATTAGGAATGTCCTAGAGGTTAATGATTGTTTGCTGACCAAATGGTGGTGGAGATATGGCCTTGAAGATAATTCTCATGGTTTGTTTATCTTTCAGAAAAAGAAAAAGAAAAAGAAAAGAAATATCATAAGTTTATTAAAAAAAAATGGAAACTACTTTGATAAAAATAAATATTAAAAAAAATATTTTTAAATTTTTAAAAATTATTTCCGACTTCTCAAACGATAAAATTATATAAAAATTATAAGTTTTTCTTCTTCTTTTTTTATTTCTTTCACCAAATTAATTTTTAGATTTTTAGAAAAAATTTCTAAAATAAGTTTTTGAAAATCAACCTAAACATGGCCAATGTTCTTTGGAAATATATTATGTAGAGCAAGTACATCAGCTCAGGTGGGAGGTGGCTTCCTCGTCATTTTTACATTCCGTTTGGATAGTGAAATGAGGTAAGAAAAGAAATGATTGTGGTTTCTCACTGAGAAAACAAAAGAAATGATTATGGTTTCTCACCATTATGTTTGGATGAATAAAAGAGAAGAGAATGTGATTTTTCACCAATCTTGTTTGGATAGAGTAAATAAGAGAAAAGAAAGGAAAATGTTGTATTTCATTTTACCAAAGTAACCTTTCACATTAATAAGCTATGTTTTTTCAGAAGGGTAATTTTTATATTTTAGAAAACTTTCATTAACCCAATTTCTTTCTCACCAAATCTCATCACTTTTGGTGAGAAATAAAACATAGGTTTGGTAAGAATCCTTTTCTCACTATCCCTCATTATTTCTCACCATTTTTCACTTACTTAATCATCCAAACAAGTGAAAAGGTTTCCTATTCTCACTATTTGTTTTCTTTTCTTACCAAAGCCGTCCATTCAAACGGAATGTTAGTGTTGCTCAGTTCAATCCCAATCTGCTGAACTTCTTCTTGGATAATTTTGAAATTGTTATTGGTAATGGAAATAGAGTCAAGTTCTGGGAAGACAAATGGGCTCGTAATTGGTGTGTGAAAGATAAATTCCCCAGACTATTTTCACTATCAATAGAGAAGGTGCATCTCTGAGAAGTATGGTGGATAGGAGAGAAGGTTCAGAAGGATGCTTGGGAAGTTGATGAAGTTGGAAGACTTAATTCATTGCTATCACCAATTCATCATTCTTTTTCAAACAGAGATGATTGTATCATGTAGAAGGCTTTTCCTTTAGGTATGTTTAGTGTGTCATCATTATACAGTAGAAATGTCCATCTGCATACTACGGAGGTCACTAATCTTATTTGGAATGGCATCTCCCCCACAAAAGTTCAATTCTTTGGGTGGCTAGCCTGGAAGGATAGAATCGAAACCACTAATTAAATACAAAGATTAGGTGTTCTGGACCCTAATGCTAGAAATGAATGTGTCTTTAGAATATGTCTTGTCATTTGGAGGGTGTGGTCAAATTTGACGAGCTGGTAGAGAATACAATGGGTGATACCTGAAAGGGTGGAGGGGTTACTTGACTGGTGATGGGGATTCAAATGGAAGAAATCAGTAAATATGATCTGGAGAGCTTTACCACTGGCTGCACTATGGTCTATATGGAGAACTAGGAATGATTATATCTTTAATGGGTTGCATTTTTTATTTGAAGAGCTATGCAAATTAATAAAAATTAGAATTGCTCTTAGGGTTAAATCCCCCTCTATGAAGTTTATGTACACAGTCCATGAGGTGGTTGCTAATTTGCAGGAGATGTAAACTTCATAGAGTTTGGTTATGTTACACTGTGTTTGGTTGAGAGATATGGAAAAAAAAAGAAAAAAGTTATGTAAAAGTAGATGAAATATAAGTATATTTTATTCACATTTCACTTATTTTTCACATTTCACTGTGTTTGGTTGTGTCTGTGACTCACCCTGGTAAGCATTGATCTGTTGGAGAATCCATCTTTATTAAGGATGCACTGGAACACAGGCGGAAGCAGCTCTTGCTGGTTCTTTCTGCAGAGATTTATTAAGGCTCTTAGCTAATGTGGTGAGCTTGTTGATGTATTGTTGAGATTGTTATTTGTTTGCTTCCCCTCTTTCTGTTGGTTTCTCACCAACATTGTTGAGTGTTTTTCTTGGTGCCACATAGTTGGAATTTAGGGATATAATTAGGAGAAGACTATAGAAGGTCATGGCCCCCCTCTTTTTGTGAAAGATATTTTTGCTTCAACAAAAATTATATATCTCTCTTCTCCGACCTTGATTTTTCTTTTTATTTTGCACCAAAAAAAAAAAACTTCTTCATCCAATACCAAATTACTTCCATAGTGTTTGATTTATTTATTTATTTTTGTATGTATATATAACTTAGATATCATATTATACATACATATTTGCTAGTGTATATGGTGAGTTTTTTTTTTTTTTTGCCCCTCTAGTAATGAAATCCTAATTTCATTCCTGAAAGTATATTATGATATGCTTTTTACTCTTACATCTCCTTTATTGATATAATTTCACATATACTACATGTTGAATGCACTAATAAAGTCTTCTCTTTAAAATAAAAAAAAATTAAAAATAATACATCCAACGAAAAGAATATTTTAGACATTTTTAATAGTTAAAATATCATTTTGCCATTGGTTTTATTTACAAGAAATAAGTGAATGGTTTAAATTGAAAAAATAAATTAAAATAAAAATTAGGGTTTAAATTGACAAAATTAAAACTCAAGATTTATTTAGTTATCAGAATAAAATGCTCAGTTTTTTTAATTATAATTTTCCCTAAAATTTATGTATATTTTTTATTTATTTATATATCATTATTCTAATTAAAATTCTTACATATTGCATCTGATGAGAAGCCCAGTAACAAATAGGGGTGGCCATCAGTCGGCTTGGGATTACACTACCTATTAAAAGACCTTGTGTCTTCCCAAACTCGGTGCAGCCGAAGCATCGAGCTGATGTGGTTAACCCAAACACAAGAGCTTCCATTTCTACGTCACAAAATTTCTCAATTCACTCCATTTTCTTATTCGAATATCAAATACCGAACAAAAATTAATAGTTCAAATATCAACTACCAAATGGAAAACCCAATTTAATACTTGATATCCGAATAATTGATTTTCTGTTATGTAGTTGATATTTGATTTATTAATTTTTATTCAATAATTGATATATGAACATAAAAAATTAGTATTAGTCGAGAAAAAAATTGGTGCACAAATGGAAGTTTCCCCAAGCCTAGTCCTAAGGACATTGTAATTCCCAAGTCCTATAAATATGTGATGTAATAAAATAAAATAATAAAAAGGAGGAAATTGATTCCATCTATAAGCCACTCATCAAATTTGAGATTGAGGTCACTATAAATAACAGCAAAGGCCTTTCGTGAAATGAGCAAAAAGGGGAAAAAAATAACAATAATAACGGTCATCATACAAAGGGAAAAACAAAGGGAAAAGGGGCAACACAAAAGAGAAACAAAGTTAGCTTAAGTAATTAATTGTTAAAAATTGGGTAATAAATTCAACAGCATATTAGAAGCTTTCAAACTAAAAAATTCTTGGAAGAATGTGAAAAATCTAGAAACCTCCTAGATGTTGATTTGTGATTATGTATCAATTTTAAGCAGAATATAACAATCTCAATCAAGCAATCAAGATAAAGAGACACAAGGATTTTACGTGGAAAAACCATAATTGGACACCTTCCAATTGTGATCAAAAAACCACGGGCAACTGCCACAAGAACAATCCACTAAGAAGATTTAAAGGAATTACACAGGTATCACTCTCAATTATCTAGCGAATCCACAACGCCTAATTGAACCAACCTCTATGTGCCTCTTCCAACCCTATCTTCAGCATGGAATTGTCTTTCTGATGAGCCACTCCGGATTCCACCAAAGCTTCAGGCTCGAATTCTTCAGAATTCACAACTGAAGAACAACTCTCTCTTTTGTGTATAACAAACAAACCTTTGATGTACTCTCTTCAAACTATGAGTTGAATACTCAATAAAACATCAAAGAAAAATAACAAAATATCCCCCAAAGAACCAAAAAGAAAGATCTGGAGGATTCAATGAATGAATCAATGAATAGCCTAGATTTGGGAGAAACCCAACTATTTATAGAAAACCAAAGCAATCCTAGTTGGGAAAGAAAACCAACTTCTTGCAGAACTCCAAAATAATCCTGTTTTTGAAGGAAACCAACTTCTTAAAGAACTCTTGTTACAACCTTGGTTTTGATCCATGGAATTTGACAACAAAAAGTCCTAACAATCTCCCCCTTTGTCAAATTCTGGATAAAACCAATCTAAAACAAATTTCCTAACAAAATCTCTCAAACAGCACCACCAACTATGAACCAACACTCAAATCCATGCTCTTGAACAATTATCTTGAAATAAAATAACCAGACACAAGCCAACCAAAATATGTGGAACTGGATTAAATAACAAAATATAAATCAATCCATAAACAAAATACTAGCAATCCAACTGTACCAAAGAAGGATATAAGCAAAAGTAAAAAACACTGTACCATCAACCAAACTACTGTACCATCAATATACATCAAACACTGGTAATGATGAACCAAACTCCCCCTCATTAAAAGCAACCACAAATACTGAAAACAGTGAACAAATAATATGGTGGAGCAAGCAAGGAATTTCAGATTTGTACCTTGAAACACACAAGACTATCCAAGAAGCACAATTACTTGAAAACACAATGTGCACAGCCTCTAGAAAATTCTCATGAAAGAAAGTGATGCATTATGTGAAAAGCATAGATCCCATGATAAAAGTGTGTGTGTGACTCTTCGAGTTCGACAAACACAAGATTCAAATCCTAGTAGTGATATAAAAGTTGGACCTCCGACAAGAGAATCTAAGCACAACTAAGGAAAGTCAAACCACTAGGAATCAAGGGGTATTTGGTGAGTAAAGGCGGAGGCTCCCCCTCAATCAATGAATCCTTTATTTTTCCTTTTTTTTCACATCTTTTTCTTTTCTTTCTTTTGCACATTTTTTTTCTTTTCTTTTGCACTTTTTTTTTTCCTTTCTTTCTTTTGCACATTTTTTTTCCTTTCTTTTGCACTTTTTTCTTTCTTTTGCACATTTTTTCTTTCTTTTGCACATTCATTGGCGGCTGACACGCTCAAGAGTATGGAAACCGAACCAGAGAAGCATGGATATAATAAGGATGGCCTGGTTGGTGACTCTGAGGTAGCCTTTTCCTCATGCCTAGACTACAAAGAATAAAGGGGAAAGCCGTGGAGATGCAAAAAGATGGAAGATGGTTAAGAGACTCAACATCACCCAAGATATGCTAGTATAGGTCAATTCCTCTAGAAAAGCAAAAGATGCAATGCCAGAAGTCCATAGAAAAAAAAATAATCACTAAGTCGGAAGACTCCAAAATTTGCTAATCCAAGAGTGTGTACAGAATGAGACATACTAATCAAAGAACACACACTCAAATATGAGTAAAGACCATAAAAAGCACACATAGATTAACATGTAATGGTTATTCTCATCAATTCCAATATGCACCAAGGACTAATCAAAAATTTCAAGCTTGCAAAACCATACTAAGAAAATCTTTTTGGGATTTTTTTTTTCTTTTTCTAAACAAAGCAAGACAAAAAAAAAAAACAAACATGCACATAAGTATTTTTTTTTTCATTTAAAAAAACACACAAAAAAACCAAAAACTAAAACGAATAAACAAATTAACACAAATCAAGTTTTCTCACCCAAATCTTTTTGGTCTTAACAAAATTAGGTCTAGCGGTCTTGGTAAATATCGTGGTGTTGTGAACACCTTCATGAATCTTGGTATTCCGCCTAGACATGTAAGTCGAATTTCTACCCTTTTGTGGCACTCTCCCATGCAATTTATAACAATAAGGGCGAATATGGCCATGCATACCACAATGATGACAAATAAAAACAGGGTGTACCTTCTTTTCTTTTACCTTACCAACTCTAGGGAGTTTGAGAAGTCTTTCCTCTTGTTGAATCTTTTGTCCTCCCTTTCCTTGAGTTCTTGTATCATGAGATGTGGAAGTACTCTGTTTTTGCTCTCTCTTATCTCCAAAGCCAATGCCACTCTTGTCTGAATAGATTTGTTGAGACCCAATGATATCCTCCAAAGTCTTTGATTCTTTGTTCCAAAGACCAATGGTAGCCATAGCACACTTGAGCTCTTCCTCTTTCTTGATCATTAGTTCTTCCAAAGCAACTTGAGACATCTCAAGAGATTCAATCTTTTCTTCAAACATGGCATGGGTTTCCTGTAGCTCATTCCTCTCTGTCTCACAAGTCAACAGTTTTGCACAAAGAACTTGTTGATCATCAGCTATCTTGATGGCATTGATCCTAGCCTCGGAAATCTCCTTCTTAAGTTTGACATTCTCACATTCACATGCTTTGAGTTTTGTTGTGAGTTTGTCATTTAATTTGAATAACTTAAGAGACTCCTTATACAACTTTTTATAAGCTTGCTCAAGCTCTTCATTATCACTCTCCGAGGATTCATCATTAGTAGTATTCTCAACTGACCTCTTTGAATCCATTATCACAAATCAAACAAGATCTCGTTCTAAAAAAAATATTTTTGTTTTAAACAAAATAGAACGACCCGCTCTGATACCAATTGAAAAATCTAGAAACCTCCTAGATGTTGATTTGTGATTATGTATCAATTTTAAGCAGAATATAACAATCCCAATCAAGCAATCAAGATAAAGAGACACAAGGATTTTACGTGGAAAAACCACAATGGGACACCTTCCAATTGTGATCAAAAAACCACGGGCAACTGCCACAAGAACAATCCACTAAGAAGATTTAAAGGAATTACACAGGTATCACTCTCAATTATCTAGCGAATCCACAACGCCTAATTGAACCAACCTCTATGTGCCTCTTCCAACCCTATCTTCAGCACGGAATTGTCTTTCTGATGAGCCACTCCGGATTCCACCAAAGCTTCAGGCTCGAATTCTTCAGAATTCACAACTGAAGAACAATTCTCTCTTTTGTGTATAACAAACAAACCTTTGATGTACTCTCTTCAAACCATGAGTTGAATACTCAATAAAATATCAAAGAAAAATAACAAAATATCCCCAGATATAAACCTTTTTTTTTTTATCAGCAAAAGAGAACCTTTATTGATGCAAATACAAAACCAGAGATTACATCAAAAAAGGAGGGGAAGAGCAGCAAGCTAGCTCACCCCAGATATAAACCTTTAAGAACCAAAAAGAAAGATCTGGAGGATTCAATGAATGAATCAATGAATAGCCTAGATTTGGGAGAAACCCAACTATTTATAGAAAACCAAAGCAATCCTAGTTGGGAAAGAAAACCAACTTCTTGCAGAACTCCAAAATAATCCTGTTTTTGAAGGAAACCAACTTCTTAAAGAACTCTTGTTACAACCTTGGTTTTGATCCATGGAATTTGGCAACAAAAAGTCCTAACAGAATGGAATTATAAATAATTAATTTCTAATACTTTTATATAAATAATACATTTAAAATTATAGAAATATTTTATTAGTAGAGTAGGCTAGAAATCTACATTCCAAGTCCAACCCAAAAATTAAACAAGCCTAAAAAACTGACCCTGCTTGACTTGTGAGCTGAAATATCAATCATAAACCTATGTCTATCCGTAGTCACAAATGAAATAGTGCTTACAAAATAAATAAAGATGTGAGGACTGTATTGAGAAATAAATAAATAAAGTTACACTCTCCTGATTGATTAAACATTCCAAATAATTTGTGAACTAATATGATCTTAAAGTTCTGTCTCCAAGAAACATTGAATTTAATCTCATAGTGGTACATGAATTCGAAAGCTAAGGCTGTCTGCTTTGATAGAAATTATATGTTTTCTATATTTTTTGGTGATTGATTTGATTGAAAATGAAAATTAATGAAAAATATTTTTGTAGTCAACAAAAAATATTTTTGGCAGAAATTATCTTAGAAGGTGCACATTGTAAACTGTTTTTTTTTTTTTGTTTTTTGTTACTATTATATATTATATAAAGTCTAGACTTGATTTGGTATAAACTATCACATTTTTTATTTATTTATTTGTTTTTTCAACATACCTTTGATAAATGCTCTAAAAATTCTCTTAAATTCAACTGATTCAATTAACTGCTATAATTATCAAATCCAACCCTTTCGAATACTATTAACTATTATTTTAAATTTTAGACATGCCCTCTAGTATTTATTTATATTAGATTAGAATAAAGATGTTCATTCTAAGCATGCAATGGGAGAGATGATCTAAAAACCAGTAAAATATGAGAAAGTAGAGAAGTACCTGTAGTTGGTGACTTTGTTGTGTCGTCAACGCATTCAGTTTCGTGGTCCCTGCTGTTATCCTTCAATCTACAATACTTGCTTTGCTCTTCACAGATCCCACATGTCGGTTTGGACCAATTCAATGTAAGCTCATATGGCTGCTGGTCAAACATGAAATATGGAATTGGCGATGAAATCTTAAACGACATCTTTTTGCAAGACAATAAGGGATAATCGGACATAAAATCGTCCGATGGAAAGGCATAAACTTTGCGATTGGGGTCACTACCAAGACAAGTGATCGGATTGTATGAGATTGGCTCAGTTGAGGAGCAACTGAAAAAGCTATAATTACCGTTGTAATTATCTTTCAGTTGGAAGGGAGAGGTACTAGTAGATAAGTTGAGGTTTTGAAGCAGTTGAGGAAAGCAGTCGTGAGGGTCATATGTGTGTATCAACTGAGATATGTAGTCGATTTCTTTGACTGCTACTTTAACAGAGAATGGAAGCTCAAGCATGGTGTGGTTTTCATGATCACAATAAAGATCAAACCCAGGATAGCCACAGTGTTCTGGCTGCTTCTGCTGCTGCTGCTGCTCATCGTACTTTAGCCGGAATGGGTACCGTATCTTTGGGCCGTCGCTATTGCATCGTGTTGGCTTGCAATCCTCACGTCCTGTTGCTGCTGCTCCTGCTCTGAGTCCCGCCGAGAGGTCGAGAAACAAGAGCAGAATTAGTAAGGTAGCCATTTGATCTCTTGCTAACTCTCTCTCGAGTTACAAAATTTTTAGATTAAAGTAAACAATAGTTAATCTCTTCAATCCGAATGACGAATTTAGGGCAAATTTCACCATCCCTTATCCCTCTTATATGAAAATATTCACACAATTTTGTCGTAGTTTGTGAATTGAAATATACCATTAAATATTTTGTTTAACTTAATAACAAATGTAAAATACGTGTCAGACATAAGAAGTTATATACTTTTTTTTTTTTTTTTTTATAAATTTCAATGGGATAAATTACATATGAAATAAAGTACAAAGAGTTAAATTACACTTTGTCTTCCAATAACGAAAATATCTGTAATTTACACACTTAAGTTACTTATATACAGGATATTTTATTCTTTTTTATTAAATCGTTAACGGATTTAACGGTGCACTCCAAAAACTATAAAAAAGTTATGTAGTTATTTCTAAATATGAAAGATAATCCGTACATTGGCCAAATTATAAAGGGATAAAATGAATTTTGTTCATAATTTTTTTATTTTTTTATTTTATTTTTTTTGTGTGGTAATTAACAGGGCTAAGCCCACAAATTTGCCCATGAATTTACTTAAAGTAAAAATCATGAACTATTATGCTTACAATATGAGCAATGTGACATAAATATTACGGATCATTTAATTACAAAAATTATGACTTGTTATCATATTTGTTATGGTAAATTATATTTTACCTCATTTATATTTGGCCATTTTTTTACTTTAATTTTAAAAAAAATTTAAAAAAAATTTCTTTTATATTTCGCCATTTTTTTACTTTAATTTTAAAAATTTTAATTTTTTTTTTCATTTTGACCCGTCATGTATACAGTTTTTCTCAATTTATTTTTAAAACTAACTTTTATTAAAAATTAAATAAAAAATAAAATATTAACACTTCACGTAGTATAAAAAAAATGACAAAGAATAAAGAGACTTCCCAAGCCGGATGTAGCCCAAATAGGGGTAATGAAATGTTATGCGGCATCTTTTTGCAAGATAATTGTACATAAAAGCATCCCATTGAACGGCATTGGGGTAACTCAAACAATCGATCAATAATTGAATGAGATTGGCTTTGTTGAGGAGCAACTGAAAAAGCGATAATTATTGTTGTAATTTGCCGATAAAAAATTAAAAAAAAATAATTAAATAAATAAATAATTGTTGCCAGTTGAAAGGGAGAGGCAATACTAGTAGCAGTAGATACGTATTTGTATTCAATTTATTCGACAACTACTTTGACAGAGAATGGAACCTTAAGGATGGAAAATTTATTTGTTGATTTAGGGATGTCATGTGGTCAAATTTTTAGTCAATCACAAATCTTCATGTTCCTTTATGTTTTTCAATAACTCAATATGAAATTGTGAATCTTTTTCTCTTTACCAATTAAAAAACACATTAGACATCACATGATAGTACCGCACGACCAATCAATAACTTCTCCAAAAAATGGTGTGATTTTGATGACGATTTCAAGAAAGATCAAAGCGACCAGAGCAGAATTAGGAACATCACCATTTGATCTCTTCCTACTTCTCTCAACTGCTCTCTACATCTCCTTGTTTGTATTAAGGAAATTACTTAGATACATCTCCTTGCTTGTAGTAAGGAAATTACTTAGATAGTTTCAGAATATTATGTGATAATGTTAACATTATCCTCCTAATAAATAAGAAATTATAAAACATATTAGATGAATTATTATTTATTTCTCAACTACTTAATAAATGTATGTTATCATTATACAACTCATAATTTTTTCTGTACTTGCAAAAATATACTGAATTTTTATATTTTTTGAATTTAGTGAATTTTTTTTTTTAAATTTAAAAAAATATTATAATTTTTAAATGCATCTAGAAAGTTTTAAAAAAAATTATTTAAAGTATTAAAAAAATACTAAAAAAAATGAGGAAAATAAAAAAAAACTCAATTTAAAAAATAAAATAAATTAATTAAAAAAAAAAAAAAAAACAGTCTAGACTGAACAAGGTTATTTTTTTTACTACAAATTAATTAAAATTATGTTTTCAAAGTATATATTTTCAAAATATGACTTTAGAAATTTTGTTAACCTATCTACTTAAACAAGAAGTTTTAAAAAATGTACATTCTGTATAAAAATAAAAAGAAATATTATATATCACCAATTTTTTATCACCTTCTTATAGTACCGTCTATGTGGATACTTATGATTAATTTCCTTATTTAAAAATAATTATCAAAAAATTAATGTCTAATGCTAATAAATGTCCTTAGACACTAGTACAAGTGTATTTAGTGATGGATTTTGTTAAGTTTTGAATTTTAACTAGGAAAATGACTCAGAGCTCGAAACTTTCGAGCTCGAAAGGGCTCGAAAGAGAAGGGAGGGAGAGAAGAGAAGGGAGGGAGCGGAAGAAGGGAGGGAGGAGGTCGTCGGCCGTCGCAGCTTAAATCGGCCGTCGTCGCCTCGCCGCCGTCGCCATGAGACCCAGACAGCCTGACCACAGCTCGCCTCCGCCGCTTTAGCAGTCGGTCGTCACATGTCCGATCGTCATCTTCCGCCCTCGCCTAACGCAGCCCTCGATTTTATGGCCCTCCTCCAGGTCCTCCCCCTCCTCCTCCCGTTCTACAGAGCCCTCCCTTCTTCTTCTTCTTCTTCTTCTTCTCCCTTCGTTTTCTTCTTCCCGATCTGCAACAAAGAAAAGAAAAAAATAAATAAATAAATAAACTCGACACCAAAACGACGTCGTTTTGGTGTCGAGCCAGTATTCGAGCCGTATTCTTCGAGCTACGTAGCACTTCCGTTTTAACTACTCATTAATTAAATGTATTTATTCTTGAATGTTTGAATTTGTATACAACCCACACTATAATTAATATTTCACCTTTTTAATATATATGAAAATGAATAATGCTATATGAACCAATTAATGTACCAACTAGTGTATCAATTGATGATATAACATAATTTAAGAAATTTTTGGTATTTGTAATGTTATTAATGAGTATGGTTAATAATAATGTTATAACTAGTGTTGGTACACTAGTTACTACACTAATTGGTACATATAGCACCACTCTATGAAAATAGTAAGCGAAAATCAGAAAATAAAACCTAGAGTTTGAACTTTGTAACAAAATAAATCTTAAATTTTTTATTTTATCAATTTAAATCCTTATTTTTTTTATTTTTTTTCAATCTAAACTATTTTTCTATTTTCGTAAAATAAAATCAATAAAAAAAGAATATTTTTATCATTAAACTCAATAAAAATGGTATTTTAGATATTTTATGTAACCTAAATCGAGTTTAATTATTCAAATACTCTTTTTTATTGGTTTTATTTAACAAAAATAGACTAATGGTTTAAATTGAAAATAAATTAAAAGATTAAATTTTAAACTAACAAAATTAAAAATTTCTTTTGTTACATAGCTGAAACCTTATTATTATTATTTTTAATTGTCCCAAATAATAATCTAACAAATTTCAAAACACTAGAATAAAATATAACTAATTAGTGTAATCGAGACATATGTTAACATGAGTCATAATAATATCGTATATATATAATTTCTTAAGAATAAGTGCAGCAGATATTTTTAAGGAGATTTTTTTTTTAAGGTCTCTGATATTAAGATTTTATAGCATAAAAGACATCCAATATTTTCATAATGTCTAAGGTCCCTCAACATCAATCTAGAGAAAATTTGATCCAGAGAATTTCTTTGGACTTTCCAAAGAAAACTTGATCCAAAGAAAATTTTACACATCTCTGACATCAATTTTCTCTGGACACATCACAGAGAAAATTTTACACATCACAGAAAAAATTTCTTTTGCACATGACAGAGAAAAATTTACACATCTCCAACACCAAATTTCTCTAGACATATCATAGAGAAAAAATTACACATCTCCAACACCAAACTTATCTGGACACATCACAAAGAAAATTTTACATATCACCAACACCAAATTTCTCTGGACACATCACAGAGAAAATTTTACACATCTCCAATACCAAATTTCTCTGGACACATCACAAAGAAAATTTACACATCACCAACACCAAATTTCACATCACAGAGAAAATTTTACAGATCTCCAACACTAAATTTCTTTGGACACATCACAGAGAAAATTTTACATGTCACGAACATCAAATTTCTCTAGACACATCACAAAGAAAATTTTATACATCTCCAACACCAAATTTCTTTAGACACATCACTAAGAAAATTTTACACATTTGAAACACCAAATTTCTCTAGACACATCACAGAGAAAATTTTACATATCACCAACACCAAATTTCTCTAGATTGAATAAAAGTCCAGAGAAATTCGCTTTCAAGGTGACAAAAAACAAAAATACATATTCAGGTAACGGAGGTGATTCAATCCTTTGGGCAAATGTATTGAAGTTGGTAAACTTAGAGAAGATTGCTTAAAAAAATTAAGGAAATTTTGACTTATATTGAGAGGGAAAACATCTTGCCTCCTATTATTGTTCTTCAGACCCCGTCCAGAAATCCATGTCTCACTCTCTCTGTCATCAAAGATTATATAGCCAGAAAACTTAAACAGGAATCAAAGCTAATTGAAGATGACAGACGATTTATTGATAAGTATCAAGTTGGTGTTCAATTATTTCATAATCCAATGAAAATTTATATATATATATATATATATATAGAGAGAGAGAGAGAGAGAGAGAGAAATTCAAGTGCAAGGTGTGGATCGGAGAACTACATACACTATACATGTGTGTGTGTGTGTGTGTGTGTGTGGAATTATTATTATTTTTATTTATTTTTGAGATATAAGGCAAAGTTATAATTGTTCAACTTCTCCAAGTAACGCAAGATTGATAATAGTAGAAAACAAAAACAAAATGTAAAACCAACATCTTTGTCTCTGTCAGTTGTGATTTGTGGTTGTAGGTGGTCTCAAACTTCTGAGCTAATTAATCCATTGATCTTCAAGGACTTGATCTACCTAACCAGGTGCCAATCCACTGAACAAGACACCATGCATGGCGTACATCACTCTTGTTGTTGTCTCCGACGCTAGCAGAGCGTTCTGACGCCTCTTATCCTTGCAAGAGAAGATGGCGGCAACAGTAGGGAAGAGTTGTCGACGGCAGCGATAGAGATGGAGTTTGTTGGAGAGAGAGGAAGAGAGGGAGAGGCGGGTTTGATTTGAGATAACCAAATTTCTCTGTGATATATGAGTGTCAAGGGTGAGGGACCTTACATATCACAAAATAATATTGTGAATTTCTTCCATTACTAAAAATGAAAAAAGGACCTTAAACTAATTTTCTCTATTTTTAAATATTGTTAACACGTCTTCCAACAAGACTTTTAACAAATGAATCGAATAATATTTGAATTTAAAATATTAGGTAAATTACATTTACCTCTTTTAAGATTTAAAATATATATATACAATAAGTTTATAAATTTGGCATAATTATACTAAGCACTCTTAAAGTTTTAGTTTAGATAATATTTGATTTCTTTTTCATCATAAATTTATTACTCGTATAAAAAAAAAAAAAAATAATGTAGTCATTGTTTTTATATTGAAATATATATTTTGCATTGTATATCGTTGTGTCTTCATATCATTTATATTAATTTTGGTCTATTTAACTTTATTAAAAAATATATCAACATAATTATATCAAAATTATAAAGCTTACAGTATTTTTAAAAATTTTAAAGGTGATTAATGTAATTTATCTTAAAATATTTATTTTAAAATCATTAATTAAATGTGGTTCATATCTCTATATTAATAATTGCTACAGAGTTGCTTAGAAGTTTGGAGAAACAACAAATTAGTTGAAGGTTGAAAAAAAAAAATCAGATTAATAGTAAAATTTATGAATTTTAATTATTAAAATTCCATAATTTTTCATATGAAATTATTTTTTAAAAATTACCTTGATTTGTAATTTTTCCAAGAAGTTCATTTTCTAATAATACTGAACCACTTATAGACTTTGATTTTTTTTTTTTTTTTTGTGCGGACTTTGACTTAAAAGGCAACCACCCAATTAGCCATCAACCATATTTTCCCGCAACTCATACAAAGCACATCTTGGGGATAAGTAATGACATGCACGGTGCGGTTAGCGCGGTTTGTGAATAAAATTATAAATTAAATAGTGGGTTAGTAGATTAATAAATTTTATATTTGGGCGGTTTTTGACGAATTGATAAATTGAAGAATATTCTAACTAATTTTTATATATTTACATAATATAAAACACTAATTTGTATAATATTTTTTAGATATATAATACAAAGTAATTTTACATAATATATTTCATATATATAACTACTAATTTGTAATAAATTTCATATCTTAAATCTCTCTCACGCTTATTTTTACATTGATATTTCATTAGAAATTAAAAAATATACATGTATTAACTATAGCAGAGCGGAATGATTCGATTGACAGATTATAAATTTTAAAATTTAAACTGCGAGTAGCGATTAAAACAGTACAAATTAATACAGATCGATGTGACTTTAACAAATTAAATGACATTTTGCACAGCGTAGTGATAAGGTGGGGACTTTAGTCCCGTCTCTGAAATGTATGCATTTCCTTTGAAGACCCACCAATCAGCTAGCTATTAAATTATTGAAACAATTACCATATTTTTTCATATGTAAATATTTTGTAAAAAATTACCTTGATTTGTAATTTTCACAAAAAGTGTCTCCCATCATTTTCTAATAATACTAAACCACTCAGTAGACTTTGACTTTTCTTTTGGTAGACTTTAACTTAAAAAGCAATCACTCAAGTTACATTCCTCTAAAATTAAAATTCTAATTGAATTTTAGTAAGGTGAAAAATAAATAAATAAATAAATGAATCAAATCAAATCAAAATATCACATTAAATGGACCCCCACACACATTAAATTTCACAAATTAAATCTCCAAAACATTTTTACCACTCAAATTAGCCACCAACCACATTTCCGTGCAACTAATAGAGCACATCTTAATGATAAGGTGGGGATTTCAATCCCATCTCAGAAACGTCTGCATCTCCTTTGAAGACTTACCCACAACTCAGCTACAATCAACTAGTTATAAAATTATTGGAACAATTGCCATATTTTTTCATATGTAATTATTTTTTAAAATTAGCTTGATTTGTAATTTTCCAAGAAGCTTGCCCCCATCATTTTCTAATAATACTAAACTACTCAGTAGACTTTGACTTTTCTTTCGGCAGACTTTTTTTGACTTAAAAAGCAACCCTCAATTAGTCTTTGACCACATTTCTACGCAACTCTATAGACCATAACTTGGTGACAGCGTGGGGACTTCAGTCCCATCTTTGAAATGTCTGCTTTTCCTTTAAAGACTCACCCACCACTCAGCTGCAATCAACTACTTGTAAAATTATTTAAAAAATTATCATATATTTTTCATATGTAATTATTTTTTAAAAATTATCTTGATTTGTAATTTTTTGAAAAAATTTTGGTTAACAAATAAAATTTTCAAATCTGTCATCTGTTGATTTCGAAATCAACTACTTAATATCAATTAATCGGAGTTGGACGAGATTTCTCAGGTGTGTGCACCGACTCCACAGCGCGCACACTGTGGGTGTTTAGGAAGTTGCTATTTTAGTAGGTTATTTTAGTTTTTGGCTATTTTAGTAGGTTAAAATTTTTGTGTTTGGAAAAATAGTTGATTTATTTGTAGTTCGATGTGATATTTGTGAGAGAAAAAGTGAAATAATTATGAGTTTGATGTGATATTTTATCTTATTGGCTATTTTAACCTATTTTATCTTTTTGTGAATTTTAGCACAAAAATTCAAAAAATAACCTTTGCCAAACACCTTTCAGTCAGAGAGTGCAGCTCTCAAGATTCAATCCTACACCTAACCCCTAGATACAAGTCGTCTAGCACTTAGAAGATCGTTTGAGGACTACTATACCAAATCTCTAGAGGTTGGGCCTAGAGAATGTAGAACCTGAGACCTCAAGACTTATGCTCAAAAATCTTACTAAAATGCCACAAGTACTTAGATTAATTTCCAAAAAGTTTCCCTCGTCATTTTCTAATAATACTAAACAACTTAGCCTTTATTTTGGCATAAGTTAAAATGAGACTTTTTGACTAAGATAGTCAGAAAAAGACAAAATATATTTTTTAATCTAATAAGACAAAATGTCACATCTAAATCATAATTATTTTATTTTTTCTCTCATAAAAATTTAAAAAATCAAAAAATTTATCTTAATTCAAAATTAAAATAACTAAAAAATTAAAAAAATCAACTCACGTCCAAAACCAATCCTTAATAGACTTTCACATTTCTTTCGACAGACTTTGAAGCACATCTTGTGATAAGGTGGGGATCAGTTGGCTATAAAATTATTGAAAAAATTCTGAATCAGACCCTAAACAACAAAAACAAAAATGCAAAAGTAATGATGTATCAAAAAGTATATGGAGATGCCAAAACGAGGGCGGCTAAATATCTTTGTTAGTGTTTGGTTTTATTTTAAAATTATAATTTTAATTAAAAAAATTTAAAATACTTTTTAAAATTTATAATCAAATACTCAATTTAATTTTTTTTTTAAATTCTTCTTAAAATTTATAATCAAATTCTTTTTAAAACTCTATTTTTAAAATTAAAAAAATTCAAAAAAATATTTTTTGCTGTTTTGTTTTTTAAAATTATTTTTTATTTATTTATTTTTTTTTTCAGAAAAAAAATTTTTATTTTTATTTTTGAAGTAATGTTTTTAAAAAAATTAAATTTAAAAAAATTAAAAATATTAAAAAAATATTTGAAAAATAAAATAAAATATTTATAAAAAATATTTAAAATAAAAATTATATATTTAAAATAAAAATAAAATTTTTTAAAATTTTTAAATATTTAAAATATTTTTAAAAAATACAGCGCATAAATATAGTAAATACAATGCATATTAAAAAAAAAACAAATAAATATTTACAATAAAAAATATTTACCGTTAAAAAATAAAATTAAGAAAATTTTTAAATATTTAAAAAAATAAATACAAAACAACTTCAAAATACAACTCAAAATTCAAAATATTTTTCAAAATTCTTAACCAAACAAGTTTTCTTTTTTAAAACTCATTTAAAAAACTTATCTTTCAAAACACAATTCCACACTCAAATCATGATTCTAAAAATAAACCAAACGAATTAACTTTTTACTTTGGACCATTCACTTCTTTGTAACCCATACTCAATTGAGTCTCTCCTGTTTTCTCTTTGAACACTTACCTAAAGAAAAATGGTAGAGGGCCACAATTTTTGTGGCTCAAATGGCTCGAAATTGCCAAAACGACATTGCTGCTTACCTAAATTCCAACTATACTCCTCTTCGTTGAACCTTCACCTCGTCCCATCACCGGCAGCCATTCACTGTTGGTGATTTTCCTTCTGGCAACCTCCACATTGCAAACTCCATCCCTACTAGCGACCTCACTACTTCACCCACCACAGCTCCAACTGCCATGCTCCGGCGAGTAATTCCAACCCCTTCCTCAACTTCTATCTGTCCATTCTCTACCTCATTACCATTCACAACCCATCCCCAACCACCATCGTCACCATCTATCTTCATCCACACCCAACCTCATCGCTCTCGCTTTATCTCGTGTCATGATTGTGGCCTGTTTCTACCTCTTTCTTTCGCAATCACAGAAGTTAGTGGCAGTTAGGGTTCGCGATCAAAAAAAGGCAGTGTGGAGATAGATTGTGAGGTGGTGCTGAGAGGCCTGTGGGAGGACATATGCAAAAGTGGAGATAGATTGGGACGACGCCGAAAGTAGAGATTGGCAGGGTTGCGAATAGGGATGTCACAATATCAAGGTGATGGGAAAGGTGGATGGCCAGTGTTGGGTGACAAGGAAAGTGAGTGGCGGCTACCGAAAGTGATGGGGATGGCTAGTGGGATTACGATAAGGATTTGGGAAAATAGGGTTAGAAGGTGAGGGATAAGGGTAAAAATAGAATTTTATATTTGGACAAAATTAGAATTAAAATAAAAAAATGAAAGAGATGGCGTCCTAAGAAAAAAAGTAAGAGTAAATAACAGCACTATATCGAAATGCATGAAATCTATAGTATTGAATTACTATATTGACCTCACAACTCTCTCTTTTGTCCATTGTAAGAGTCTCCGACCTTTTTTTTTTTTTAATTTTTTATATGAATTTGATTTTAAATTGAGGCATCTTTTCATAAATTCTTTTTCTACTAGTATTCTAATAAGTCCAAATCATTTTATTATGTTTCAATAAGTCTCATAAATGACATACTTACCAAAACACCCTTATTTGAATAGGAGTGTGAGGAGCGACTTAGTCGATTCAAAGACTCTATTCATAATAGGAAAGTTGCATCCCAAATTTCCAAATGTTTGCTAATATTTGAATTTGACTTCGTCGGTGTACTATAATCATTGAAGATAGTCATCTATCTTCTACACCCATCTTTGCATCATTCTATCTTTGATGTTTCGTCCTCGGTGACCAAAACACTTTATTGCTACGATCATTCACATTAACTTTGTTGGTCATTCTGTGTAGTTGGAAATGGGCATCAAACATAGTCAATTGGTATTTTATTTATTTATTTATTTATTTTATTTATTTTTTTAAAACCCTAGTTGCCAAATTTGTAATGACTTACCAATACCAAATGTAAAATATCATATTGTGAATGGTTGTAAGGTTTTTATTTTGAAATCCTCAATTTCGATTGTGAAAACATGAAATAACATAGGTGAAATTTTGATGGAGTATGAATGTGTAGCAATGTGAAACACATAGCATCTGTTTCTTTGTACAATATTTTAAGTTGTTGATCTTCACATCGTATGATATTTGGGTTTTGATTACATCTTTTTCTGCATGTTCTCATTGTGTTAATGATATTTTTTAAATATTTATATTGTACATTATGATTTTGGCACATGTTTAATCTATTGACATTTTTCTCATCATGGCCATGTGAATATCATCATTGTGTTTTATTTATGATTTTGTGAATGTTCACATTATGGAATCCATGGACATTTTTCTAGTCATGGCATTTTGAACATTCACATTTTTAGATGTCATGGTAAACATTCATATTATGAATGCGGATTGTAATGCCCCGAAATAAATTTCTCAAATTATAGAATTTATAAATTATAAAAGGACACATGGAATGAAAGTATTGATTTCTTATCAATATGGTTGTGGGTGTTGATTTTTGACCACACAATCAAACATGGAACTCAGTTGGAGAGCACCGGCAGAATAGATTATGCCAACTACCTGCCAACAAGAAGATGAGAATACCGCAGTGGTTCGTCCACCTGGGAACACTCCAACGATCAAGTCAGTTAATCTTATCTCTCACAGATATCAAAGTAGTGCTTAAACTCACAAGAAAGAACTCACCTCAGAACCACGAGGGTGCCTCACTTTTATAACTACCAGTGACCTGATCCTCTAGAAGCCTCACTTCATTGGACTCAAGCTCAATGCTTATCTTGGACTCTCGGCTAGATAGGGATAAACTCCTCCTTATCCTTATCCTTATCCTTATCCAGACTGAGATCCTCTTGTGTTCTAAGACTCTTGTCTCTTATCCGGGTACCTTAGGATTCCGACATTATCGCAGAACATCTCGGCAATGCCATGATCACCCTGGCAACATGACTCATCCACGTGGCACCTTAGCCGACATCTCAGGGCCATCTTGGCCACGTGGCGTCATTTGCAAAATACTTCCTCACAACTGCCCCCTAGGTTTTATTACCTCGGCAACCTGAGGTGATGGAACCTACATAGTCTGTCCACATAACATGTCGGCTTAAAACGCAGAAACTACTCCTACCGAGATCATGACACGTCGACTTCAAGTAACCAGGACTCAGTTGCCACTTTATCAAGAATCAAGAACTAAGAAACAAATTCTTTAAGAATCTCAATCGAGATCGCTCCTCTAGCCAAGGTTATTGCCTCATTACTTCAAGAATTTCAAGAGTTTCAACTTCGCATGAGCTGTCATGCATTGCCAATTCAACCATTTCTTTCACATGCCCCATTCGTACTGGCTCGTACCACACACGCCCTATTAGGTCACGTCGTTTCTACCCACGTTGCCAAATAGGCATGTCGTCCAAGGCACCTTCATTACGTTTTGTCGCCTTTTCGCGTTTATGACAAAACTCCCTCTCTCTCTCTCTTGTTTTTTTCACTTTTGCAATCACAATCTCTCTCTTGTCCCATATTTTCTCTCTCTAAGCCCTCAAATCGCTAATTTTGAACCTTTGACGTTTCTGCAAGTGTTCCTGTCAGCTCCTCTGGCGAGCCCTTCACCATTCGGTTTAGATCGTTTTGACCGTCTGATTTCGGCGAACATGAGTTTGGTGACCATTTCTTCGGCTCCGTCCTGTAAGTTTTCGATTTCTTCTTTTTCAGTTTTGGTTTCTTATTGCTCTTGAATGCATTTCTCTCATGTATTGTCGTTTTACATATATATGCATTGATTCAATCAACGTTCCTCATGCTCTTGATTTTTTCAATGTTCTTCTTGTTCTCAATCATGGATGTTCACAAATCTATCAATGTCTTTGATTGCACTTTTTGATTCTGAACTAGATTTTTCTTCTATTTTTTGGCTTGTTTTCTAGATTCTTGCCTTTGAATATTGTTCACTTGCATAGATTTTATGTTTAGGATTTGGCATAGAAATCATATACTTAGGAAAACTGAAACAAATCCTCCTTTAGATCTTCAGAACCCTCACCCTAGTGCTCGTCTAGGGTTCTGTCGAGGTCCTAAAACCCATATTAAACCCTTCTTCATAGACAACAGTACCCAAATCACCCTATCCGTGATCATGGGCATGTTTAAGTTGCAAGTAGATTCTCCTAGTAAGTTAGAACATTTCCGCCGAGAGTTCTCCATTCCCGTCGACGTTTATCTCAGGCTGGCTAGAAAGGAAGACTCTATCATGCTTGGTGAAACTTACATGCCTTTTCCTGTAGTGTCCATCATCGGGGGGGGGGGGGAATCAGATTCCCTCTTGATATTCTTTTCCAAGAAGTTTTACACTTCAACAAGCTTAATCCCATGCAATTAGCCATCAACACATTCAGGGTTATCAACGGTATTGCCAAGTTGGCACACCAAGAAAACGTTAGGATCACCCTCGCTGACATCCAATTCTGCTATACCATGTGTAGCCTCAAATTTTCTAATGGTTACACTCACTACCTCCAGCCTAGATCTACCCCATATAAACTCATAGCTGACCTCCCAGACTCCAACAAAGGTGCTGAAAATGACTATTTGATTGTCTCGGGCAATTGGGAATTTGCACCTGCTGATAATCTTCATCTCTTCCCTTTGAGCCGAGGAGTTTTTAGAGAGGATGAGGGTAAGAACTTTGTACAAATGCAATTTTTTTACACTTATGCATTTATTTCTTATATCTATTCTGATGTTTGGTACTTTTTCTTGTTTTTTGCAGCTCTTCCTCAATCGAGAAAATCATTTTGGGAGTCATACGTACCTAGCCGAGATCTCAAACGGCTCTTGGACCTTCCCATCTTCAAACAAAAGGCTCCGCTACTATTGAACTACGTGCCAACCTATAGCTCACCTCTCCCTAACACTCCTAGATGGAACAGGGCTACTACACCTGCCTTGACTCCACTAGCTGCCTCTTTTCTAAGGCCAGATCAAGCATCTAGTTCTAATCCTAAAGAGCAACCCTCTACTTCTGCTGTAGCTCAACTCATTCCACCAGCGTAACGCCAACGTCATCGACGACCTCCCAACGTTCCTACCGGAAGGATGCGCAACAAAAGGTGTCAGGATTTGGAGACATCAGTCTACGATCCTACAAATCCTCTCATTGCTCTACTCGCCATCAACTTCAGCACCAAAGTTACCATTGTTGTAACCACCGAGGAAATGAGCTGAAAACCAGCTGTTGCCGACGATCTCCTGGACGACATTCCTGGCGTCCTGACGGTCCAGTCTTCCTTATCTGAATCCTAACAAAAACCCAAACAAAAAAGAGTGAAAAAGGTTAAGGCAAAATCCAAGGTCACTTCCGTCGTATTCGATTTAGAAGACACTCTGCCCATCTCAAAATTGGCCAAGGTCAAAAAAGGGGCTGCTGATGTCAAAAAACGGCCTACCGAGGCCAAATCAATCAATGTGCCATCGCCCAAGAAGTCAAGATCCGGGGGCGCGGAAGGCCTGCACGGTTTCTACCCCAAGGAGATCTGGGCTCTATAGCTCAACTTTTTCGCTCCCCCTTTCAGAAGCTCGAAAGAAGCTCTACAGTTCGGACTCTCGCGGTTCTGAATCTAATCTCACAAGTGCAATGTGAAACTAATAAACACCAAAGAGTCCAAATCCGACAAATTTTTTTTGGAAAATCAATTTTGAATCCAAATGCCAAAATTGGACTGCTTTGCAAGATACAAGTTCGCCACATAAATATTTTATTTTAGGGAAATTTAGGAAACCCATGACTTGTGCCAAAGGCCACGTGTCTGTCATCACCAAAGTTGCCTCGTCTCGGGAACTTAGATACGAGAGGGGAAGGTTATGAATTGAGCACCCCCACTCGCCCGATCAAAGATCAGCCTCTACTAATCATGATATAATTTTTTATAAACATTATGTGCCCTTGTTCATATTATTAAGCTACTTTTCTATGTGATGCGCACAAGCAAGTATAAACTAGTTTGCCCAAATTGGAACGATTCAACTTCATGTTTGTTTTGTGAAAAGGGTTTGAATTTGCCACCTCAAGTGGGCTTAAAGTTTGTGAAGTTGCCACCAAACATAGTGGGCTTAAAACTGATTTGCCACTCAACAAAGTGGGCTTAAAACGTACATTCGTTGAATCGTTCCAATTCAAGCAACAAGCCTTCATCCACAGGCATTCAAGCAGTTTATCAAGTAAGCATTTAGCCTCATGGTAAGCATGCTAGTCATGGCAATCACTCACACTCATGCAAGTATGCTAAAGCGTTAAAACTCACCTAGTACTCCAAGCTAAGAAGATATGAGTTAGAAAAATATGCATGATTCCTAACTTATGTAAGATGTCTAATGCAACACATGCGATATGCGATTAATAGGCTCGGCTACTAATATGGCATATGATTCAATTCAAGACATGCGGTTAAACACGTATTCAATGAAATAATTGAAACGACAATGCAATTTGAATGATGCGTCGAGCCTCGGTGCATGCAATACAAGATGAATGGATGCAAGTATAAAGTATGCTAATTGAAATATGTCCCTAATCTAACCATCAAAAGCGATTAAATAAAAGAGAGAAAGATGTGGGATTGGAAAACATACACATTATTACATTACGCTCTCACGAAGGAGAGTCCGAATGAATAAAGCAACACTAACTAGCAACTAATTAAGGCTAAGCTAATTAAGCTGAGCTAAACTAATTAAGCTAATTATTACAAACCGAATAAATAGCTAAATTAATTAACTAATTATTATAATACTTTGACTTTAACTAATTGGCTAGTAAGCTTACTAATTAAATAGTTACAACACAAATGCAAAAAGGCAAGTAATTAAAGAATCAAACTATTCTACCACTACTCTGCCCCCAGGAAATGGAAGATTTGTATGTTCATGCTTGGATATCCCTCGAAAAGACCTCCGTTTCACTCCTGAATGCCTCTGTTTGCAAAATTGAACCTTTCCAGAACCAATTTGCTCCACCTTACCAACATTCTACTGAGATTTACTGGTAAAGCTTGCCGGCCATCTGCCGACCATCAAAGGTGCTCTGTTGGCCACCTACCGGCCATGGATAGTGGCCTGCCAACCACTGATGCATTGGTTCATCTTGCTGCAACAGAGGACAAACAGAGCAAAAAGAGGGTATTCCCACAGATTGTTTGCACAACTCACCCCTCCTTTTCATGAACAAATCCAAGGAGTTGTGAACTCAAGCCACAAACCACCAACTAAAGCAATTTCATTGCATGATGGTTTGTGACTCAAGAGGTGCAAGTTCAACAAATACAAAATGAGACATAAACCTCCTCCTTTTCATGAAAAATCAAGGGAAGAAGTTGACCTTGGAGACTTGGATCATTTCATCACTAGCAAGTATGAAATGGTCTAAGTTCCATGTGTTCAATTAACGTCTGATTGAACACAACCAATTATTATCTTGCACTATTTTAGTCCCAAGTTTTAGTTACTCGTTTTAACTTACCAACCATTCTTTAATTCAATTAATTCCATTGGTGAGAGTCTTCTAAAGAGAAGGAAGTGTCAACCAATGGGTGGTTTAAGGCATGAGAGAAGCTTCATGCCTTTGGTAATGAACCCTCAAAAGAGGATTAAACCATTAAGCATGGACCTCAATTTCAAGCTTAAGGAATCCCAAGTTTGAAACAACCCTCAAAGCAAATTAAAAAAAGTCAAGAAATTTGGGAGGTTACAGAGCTTTAGGTGCTGAAATTAAATGCAAAATGACAACAAAACACGCAATCAACTCAAACAAGAGGTGCCTAATGGCCTAAAACACGATTCTTGTGAGGACCTTTACACTACAACCATACAAAACAAGACTCAACTGACCCAAACAACCCAAAACAGAGCTAAAGCAGTCTAAAACAAAGGCAAAAACATGTTGGAATTAAGCTAAAATAAGCTAGCAAAATAAGTTAACACATGGCACCAACTAGGCTAGCAAATAAGACACAATGAGGGGAGGCTAACCCCTCCAAATTTGGACTTCAAAACCTGATTTTTACCATTGAAAGAGCTCTGAAATTCAGCAATTAAAATCTTAGAAAAAGATAGCTTGAAAGTGGGAAACACAAGTGGGAAAGCCTTACAAACAAGGTACAACCTTAAAATGGCTTCAAACCACAAATTTCAGCCCACCTTAACAGAGTTTTTATAGCCCAAAAATAACTTAAAAACGGGGAGAAAAATATAGGAAAACAAGTATGTAAAATAAGCCTACAAAGCTAGTATTATACCTCTTGAAGAAAAGAGTGATTCTAGGCAACAATTCATGCCAAAACCAACTTCAAGAGCTCAAATCAAGCTCAAGAACACCTCAGCTCAGAGATGAGAGGATTTGGTTAAGGGTGTATAGGCAAGAGTATAGGAATTGTAGGCAAAAGTGTAGAAAATTTATAGAGAGAGAGGAAAATTTTGAGTCTAAAATTTTGTAACCCCAAAACATGAGAGAGAGGCCTCCTATATATAGAAAACATGAAATCTATACAAGGAGATCCAGCCCTCCACGTGTGGACAGATGCAAGCATCTGTGTAAACAGCTGGCACAACTGGCATAAAATATCTGTAGAAAACACTAGTGGCTGGTCAGCCATCAGTGATGGCCGGCAAGGCATCATTGATGGCCGGCAGACAATAAGTGATGGCCGGTAGCCTCCAGGGATGGCCGGTAGGTTGCCAGAGATTGCAGGATGGAAAGACCAAGACATGGTCCAAAAATGAGACAAAATGGATGCAGGGTTTGAAAGGCTCAAATTTGTGGCATTCTGTTGAGGACTTTGAGTGCTCAGTGAGAAAACAGACTCGTCATCGGATGTACCTGCAAGAACATCCAAGTCTTGAAGGGCCGTCAAAAATGGGGTGTCTACAGGCTCCAGTAGTCATGGTCAGAGACCGACCTATGAGAGCCAGTGATAGTGCCATCGACAGCTTGGAAGTCGGCGTCGTTCTGTCCACCGTGGTACTTCTGCTAGCCAACATGAACCGCATATATAAGCTTAACCAATATGAGAATTTTGCTTTCATGATGCGGCACTTCGTCTTGGTAAGACTTTATGTTTTCTTGATTCAATTTCTTTTTTAGTCGCCTACCCTTAATGCCACATTTTAGCTTGTTTGTTTCTTCTTTTCCATTCATCCAGCATGCGTACGCCCATGCAGACAAGACCGAGTTAATGAAGAAGGACCTGACAAAGAAAACTCAAGAGGCTACTGGTCATCTTGCCTCGCTCAACCAAGCTAAAGCTCACATTTACGAACTGCTGGACAAGGCCAAAGGTGCCTAGAATGCCCAAGACTTAGTCGAAGAAAGAGCAAGCCGTGGCTGAGGTTGCCAAAGATAGGGTCAAGGAAGTCGAGGTGAAATTTGCTAAAGTCGAGACACGACTGAAGGAGGCCTTGGAGGCCAAAAAAGTAGAGATTAAAGCAACCGATGAAAAGGCCTATACGGAGGGACAGACCAATGTATGAGATGCGTACAAAAAACACAACTCAACATTTCCTACAACAAGAGCTACTATCTTGGCTGGATGGAAGCCCTCAAAAAGCTATCTATCCCCAAGGACTCTCCCCTTCGTGACATTGGCCATCTTAACATTTATTTCCTTCCCTCTCCCAACCAATCTGAGGACGAGGCAAAGGAAGCATAAGAGGCTGACAAGGAGGAGGCTAAAGACAAGGAAAAGGCAAAGGCCGAGGTTGCAATTGAAAAATCTGTAGCTGCTTCTGGGACCAAGTCCCCTACTCTAAATGATCAAGTCCTAAACTTGACTGGAGAGCAAGATGACGAGGGTTCCAAAGGCACCTCTTCCCAGAAGGCTACCTCTAAAGCCGAAGTCCTTGTCACCGAGAAGAGCCTGGACCAAACCCTACTTGAAATTGATGCCAAGGTCGCAGCCGATAAGTCTGCCCAGCTGTCTGCCGACCCTCATACTTAGGATTTTTTTTTTTGTTCTCTAATTGTTCTTTTACTTTGTGGTTGTACTTCTTCTTTCCTGTTTTGAATAGTTTGGAGTCTTTCTTTTGAACAATGTTTGTTTTGTCAGGCCGTTGTGCCTGTTTGTGTAGTTGAACAGGTTGTTTCTTCTCAATGCAAGTTTGTCTTTTTCCTCCTAAGTGTTGAATGTTGCATTCATGTATGCTTACTGCCTTTCTTTTATGCCTTGCATATTTTCATAGTTAGAATTTTTCTTGCCTTTTCAAGTCTGACAACTTGCTTCCTCAACTCGGATACTAAGGCCTCAGATACAACCACATCTCGGATTATAACCACACTTATAAAATTTTCTCATCTAATTTTGACAAGTGTTGTTTCCTTACTTGTACATGCTGTCTTCTGGCAAGACTTCATCCTTTCAAGCCAAATAACCTGACCAGATATGTCGGATAAATACACTTCAAGTACAGTACAGTACTATCATCTCAGATTAACTTATCTAGGATAGTGTCTATTGTCAATGGTCTCGAATAACTTCAACTTGCACAATTTTTGAAAATTTTTCACAAGTGTTATGTTCATTCCTACTTCTTGCCCCTAATGTGAACGTAAGTACCACTCATGTTCACATTAAGGATGTATCATTTTACGTACACACTCCTAACTGAGGTCTTCATGTTTGGCTCGCCCAAACGAAGAACTTAAGGCTTAAACCTAGTGCACCGAGAGTGCCATTCTCCTCGGCTTTCCTTTCAAACTAACCAAACAGCGGCCAGTTTTGCCTTGTTTCATGCTAAAACATCGCAGACTTAGTTCAACTCTACCATCATGGTAAGTCTAAGTTAATCATCATGTTTCATGCTAAAACATCGCAGACTTATTTCAACTCTACCATCATGGCAAGTCTAAGTTAATCGTCATGTTTCATGCTGAACCATTACAGACGTAGTTCAACTCTACTACCATGGAAAGTCTAAGTTAATCGTCATGTTTCATGCTGAAACATCGCATACTTAGTTCAACTCTACCATCATGGCAAGTCTAAGTTAATCGTCATGTTCACCATGGGAACATCACCTTAAAACAACATTTTCATAAAACAAAATCAAGCTAGTATTTCATTAATACTTCGGCTAACAACCTTTACATAAGGAAAAACTTGAAAACAAGAATTAATGGTTAAAAAACTTCAAATTGTTGGTGCTCCAGGGTCTTAGCAACTCCTTGCCATCAGTCTCTTCAAGCCGGTACGCGCCATTGCCGGCGATCGAGATGATTCGATACGATCCTTCCTAGTTTGGGCCAAGCTTGCCTTCTCTATGATCTTTCTTCTTGCCGAAAACCTTTTATAGGATGAGGTCCCCAATCTGAAATTCCCTGGAATTGACCTTTTGTTGTATGCTCTAGCAAGTTGCTGTTGGAATGCCCCCAGCCAAATTGTTTCTCTCTTCCTTCTTTCTTCTTTCAGATCAAGATCTTAGGCAAGGAATGCCTCATTTGTTCCATTCTCCACTCCCTGGGTTATGATTCCAGGGATGTCGATCTCGAGTGGGATGACTGCTTCAGTGCCATACGCCATGGCGAAAGGTGATTTCCCAGTAAATCTTCTCGGCGTAGTCTGATATGTCCATAGGACATTAGGCAATTCCTCCACCCACTTGCCCTTAGCAGCTTCTAGTCTTTTCTTGATTCCATCCAAGATAGTTTTGTTGGATGCTTTTGCTTGTCCATTGCTCTTGGGGAAGCTAGGAGTGGAATAATAGTTCTTGATCTTGTATTTCCCACATAAGTTTTTGATCAACTTGCTATCGAATTGAGTGCCATTATTTGCTACTATGGCATTTGGGATTCCAAATCTAGTAATTATGTTTCTCCAGATGAAATTCTTCACGTCCACATCTCAGATTTTAGCTAAGGGCTCAGCCTCTACTAACTTCATGAAGTACTCAGTTGCTACCAATAGAAACTTTCTCTGTCCAGTTGCCTGGGGCAATTGCCCAACAAAATCCAAGCCCCATTGGGCAAATGGCCAGGGACTAGACACTGTATTCAGATCTGCAGCTGGCTGGTGTATCAAAGGTGCAAACCTTTGACACTTCTCACATTTCCTTATATAGGCTTCAATATCCTTTTGCATGTAGGGCCACCAATATGCCTGAGATATGGCCCTATGAGCAAGTGATCTGCCTCTAGCATGGCTTCCACGTACTTCCTTATAGATCTCGTCTAGAAAGTCCTCTACCTGGGATGGATGCACACATCGTGAATGTCACGACCCAAACCCGCCTCTATAGGTTTAGCGTCGTAGCCGGCCAGTAATCCTCAGATTACGTACGGCCTCTGAACAGATTAAACAAAATATAAGAGGCTAGCAGAAGCAAATATCAAAAATATAATCGTCTAACGAGCTGTGCTGACTTATATGGGACAGAGCAAATTTAAACTTTATATACAAATATTATACATGTCATCATCACATCAGTCTTATGTCATCTTTATATACAGATAAACCAAAATGAGACTTAGCCTTAGTTACAAAGTATACAAAAACTTGACCAACAACAAAGAAAATAAACTTGTATCTTGATCACAAAACTTGATCACTTTACACTTCGAGAACCTCCACGGGAGGCGCATAAGTTGGCTGACAAAACACAGATCCGGATAGGTGTCATTAGACTTGATCTTGCACTCGCTCACTTACATAAATATATACACACAGTGAGCTAAAGACCAGTGAATAACATTAAGATAAAGAGGTTAGTGAATGAATTTTGAACATTTCATAATCATAAAATAGATCATAACATAATCATCCTCACATTCGAACATAATAATGGTACATCCAATAAAACATATCACATCGTTATCCGACTAAAGTAATCGGTTCCGGATACCGATTAAACACATCAACACTTTGACAAGTGGCTAACGAGATCTCGTAATCACATATATGTCATGGACCCGCATTAACATGTTGTCCCCCATGACTTGGGACTATCTATGGATGCCATAATAGATTTCAAACATAGGAAATTCGTTCACATAAACAAATATCATTTTAGAAATCATAATTTATCAAATCACATTTGGAACATAATTCATATGAACATATCTTTACAATAACGTTACTCACAGTGGGCTTCCAGAAACGGTTGGTCAGTCTTCGAGTCTTGACCTACAAACACAAATGTACATAGCACAAAATATGTCTCATTATTACTCTTTCATATGGCCATACATGGCTTAACTTTCTTAGACATTGAATTCTTACCTAGAATCTTCAATTAGCTGGATCCTTGCACAATCTTGAAGAATGAAAGCCAAAGCCTTCAATTCCTCTCTTTCTCTCTCTAAAAGTGAACTCACTCTCTCTCTCTAGAATACAATTTCATATTTTGCTCTCAAAATGGTGAAGTTGAGCTCACAAATGAGTTCTAGACTCAAAGAAACCACATTTATATAGATATAATGGCTTATTACAGTAATTAAAACATTTGGCCAACCAAACACAACTTAATTAAGTAAATTGAATCAGTTTTTAATAAAATTTGCCATATGATTCTAAAAATTCCAAATAACATATTGATGTTACCAATTTCACTTTTGGAGGCCAATAAGGCTTTCAATTTTCAGATCAAAGCAGAATTCCAGACAGATAGTTCTATGAGTAACAAATAGAAAGCCACATAGCACACAAAATACACAATAAACACATAATTTATTTTAATCACTTGATTAACATCCTTAATTACGGATTAGTAATTAATTATGGATCGGGGTTGTTACAGCAAAAGTGGTCTACTGAAGGATCTTTTGTACAGATGGCCCTTTGCTGACAGGCGGAACCTGGCTGACTTCAACCTAATCTTATGCGCTTTATTTCTGTCTGCTGGTAGCCTGCCATCTCTAAGGAACACAACTATGGCGGCCATACAACTTGGACCCATTTCCACGCACATCCCTTCGTACTTTGTTATTAGGGGCTCTATACTTGGGCCTGACAAATAATCAACCATTATTGTCCTTGCCTTACCCAATTTCATTGCACTGGCCAGGTTAGCCAGGGCAGTGGCATGGCTGTTATCATCTCGGCTAACTTGCTGCAATTAGCAGTTTTGAAACACATGTTAGCAACTTGACAACCTCTTTGACCACTACAAGAATTTTCACTTTTGGCGACTAAATTTTTAGTCGCCAAAAGTCATTTTTTAGTCGCCAAAAGTCATTTTTTAGTCGCCTATAGTCTTTAGTGACTAAAATTTTTGGTCATAAAATTAGTAGCTGAAGAGCAGTTGGCAAAGCTAATTGGCGACTAAACTTCATTTAGTCGCCAAATGTATTCATTTGCCGACTAAATTTTTAGTCGCCAATAGGTTGGAAAATTAATTAAATAATACATTTTTGCAGACCAATTTTTTTGTCGCCAAAAGCCAATAATTTTGTCGCGGAAAAATTTTTAGCTACTAAATTTTTTAGTCGCCTAAAGCAAATATTAGTGTTTTGGCTACTAAAATTTTAGTCACCTAAAGTCAATCTTTTTTGGCTACTAAAATTTTAGTCGGCAAGCAGTATTTCTTTTGGCTACTAAAAATTTAGTCACCTAAACTTCCACATTTTTGGCTACTAAAAATTTAGTCCCCTAAACTCCCACATTTTTTGCTACTAAATTTTTAGTCGGCAAAAGTATTTTTTATTCTTCAGCTTTTGTTTTTAGCTATGAAAGATTTTAGTCGTCAAATGTTTGATTTTCTTTTGGCTACAAAACTTTTAGTAGCCAAAGGTTTGATTTTCTTTTGGCTACAAAACATTTAGTAGCCAAATAGTTGTTTTTCTTTTGGCTACAAAAAATTTAGTAGCCAAATGTTTGATTTTCTTTTGGCTACAAAACTTGTAGTAGCCAAAGGGGTTTTTTTTTTTTTTTTTTTTCCTTTTTTTTTGGCTACAAAACGTTTAGTCAGCAAAAACATGATATTATATTTTATTGCAAATATTACAATGTGTTCATAACCTGTCTGTATTCCATGCAACCTGTAATACGTATATAAATAAAATGATACATAAACTATCAATCCTTCTACAATCTGCATCCGTATACAAAAAATAAATTACTTTAACTATCCAAGTACATACAAACCAACTATTGTCCAAACTAAAATAATAATTCCATACAAAATATAGAATCATACAAAAAGTAAAGCCCTCCATTTACAAAAATTACATTTACTATACCATGTGAAATGACCATTTGGCATGGTACAAATTCCCATCGTAATCTGTACCACGACAAAAGGTGATGTATGTACCAAGCCAAAAGTACATCTATGTACCATGACAAAAAATCACATACCTGTACGGCGACAAAAGGTGATCTATCTACCATACCAGTAATTATCTGTTGGCTGCCAAAAGTTTTCTGTATCAATAATAGTTAACTGCACAAAAGCCGAAGACGACAAAAGTATTACATTGCTTCTATACAAAAGTACAATTTCTTCTCCATACACCAAAATATCTCTGGAAGTCCACGCATCAATGTCATCTACAAAAAACAAAAAAAACATTAGAATTGGATCAAAAAATGCCCAACTTCATGAATGAATTTGGCAACAAGTGACAAATAAAAATAAGTGAGAAGCAACCTTCCATGATGAATCAATTATCAGTCATTCTACAATCTTTCTAAAGTCTTTTGTTATAAGGGACATTGTTAAATGTAGAACAATCATTACTAAATCTTTCATTAGTAACATAAAGATAATGTAACAATCTTGTATTTGTATGCAACATATATTCAAATTCTGTGGCTAAACCAATATCAAAGTTGAAAGGGAGATTTATAATCTGGCTTTGGGCCGTGGTAGAAACCGGACAGAAGAGTGCCGAGCATGTTTGGGCCGAGCTAACTTGGGCCTGTTTAGAGGCAATTTTCCTCGGTCGAGGCCCAAGACCATGTTGGGACCGAGCTACTTGGGCTTGTTTATGTCCAGAGTCGGTCTTGCTCGGCCGAGGTTCAAGCCCCGTGTTTGGGCCGAGCTTACTTGGCCGAGATGGTCACCTGCCAACCCGGGTTCCATGGTTCGCACGTTTAGCTCGGCGGGAAGGCCTTTTGTTTACCGGCTCAACCTGTCTTGAACTTGGCTCTACCGGAATGCTACTGAGCTCGGTTGTTATGGAGCTCGGCGAGTGGATCACTCGGACTCGTTACGCAGCCCGGTCGTGTGAGGCCGAGGTGATGCCGCCGGGCTGCCGAGTTCTCGCTAATGTTGTCTGGCGGTTTGGTTAGGTGGTGTTCGCTAGATTTGTGCTGACAGATGGGAGAGCAGCTTCACGTGTCAAAAGACTAATGGGTACAGAGTTTAGCGCAGAAAGTATATAAGCATGACTGCGCCCCCTATGCTCGGAATGGAACATCAATTGGTGAGAAACACTCATTGTGATATATCTCTCTCTTCTTCTCTCTCCCTGAGTGTGTGCTAACTTGACCGTCGGAGGGGTTTCTGGCAACACACCGTCGGGTAGCTCACCACCTTTGTGCTCACAGGTCGATCGGATAGACAAGGAGCATAGGTGAAAGGAGTATGAACAATGACGAATATCTATTCCCCGTACAATTGGCGCTGTCTATGGGAAGTTGACAGACAAAACCTTGTCTTCCAAGCTCATCTGATCGCCTTCCATGGCGAACAACGACGAAATACCGTTGTCCGCCATAGACGGCATGACTCCGGAGTCAGCCAGACAGAGAGAAGGACTCCCCGTCGTTCCAAACATGGCGGACCTAGAGACCTCCCCAGGAGGACATCTAAGAGATGCGTGAGATAAGCGCGCTAGAAGTTTTGGTCACTCACGAAGCCCAGACGGACACTGGCGGCGAAGAGAATCGCACGCTAGATGTCTGGAGCACAAGTTAAGGGACCAAGACACCGTCATCTGGAGAATGGCGGCAGAAATGGAAGCTCTCAAATGGCAGGTCAAAGGGAAGGGTGTTGCTGGAGTGGGAGACCTCAGTGAGCGCACCTAACCACGTCGCTCAAGCAGCCAGAGCCAACGGCACACGCCCTCCCTTTCCATCACCAGAAGTTATAGGGGTGGAGACTCAGGTGTGCCAGTAGAGAAGTCTAGCGCGCAAGATAGTACCTATCATCCCTCACGTCCTGCGACGACGTCGAGATATTCCTACTCCGTTCAGTCAGAGGACTTGCGGGTTGTCTTGAAAGAACGGGCTCGCCGACGGGAGACCCAGAGAGTACTGGCGCTCTAGCGGCTATCTTACAGGGGTCGCGCCAGCGAGGAGGTCATAATGCCACCACCACGCTCAGTCGTGCCCGTTCCTCAGGACACAGATTTGGCGAGGCTGAACGCCACTCCCTTCTCCCTTGAAATAGAAATCACACCGCTCCTAGCGGGCTTTCACTAGCCCAAGTTTACACTTTATGACGGAAAAACCGATCCATACATGCATGTAAGCCACTTCCGGCAGGTCATGGCCGGACATAGGTGCAATGACGCTCTTATGTGCCTTATTTTCTTGTTAAGTTTGGGCGAGTTGGGCTTGAAATGGTTTGAGAGACTGCCGGAGGAGAGCATCGAAAGGTGGCAGCAGTTGGCGGAAGCATTCGTGACACGCTTCAAAACCAACACCAAAACGCCAAAGGAAGTGGACCACCTTCTTAGTGTCAAGATGGAGTCGAGTGACACTCTCAAGGCATACAACTCCAAGTACTGGGAAACCTTCAACGAGATCCTAGATTTCCCGATCAACCTAGCAATCATCCAGTATAAGCGCGATCTCCCGATCAGACATAGGCTGAGGGACTCGCTTACAATGAACCAGCCGACGTCCATGGGGCAACTAATGCAACGAATCAACGAGCACCTCCGAGTAGAGGATGATGTGGTGGCATCCACCGCGAAGACAACTCCGGTGGCAACAAACAAGAGTGCGGCTGGTAAGGTACATGCGATCGGACAGGAGACAAACCGTCCAAATGATCGCGCTGGGGAATCTGACCGTGGAACAAATTAGCGCAACCGGGGTAGAGGTCGCCGCAATGACCGAGCAGAATATCCCCGCGATGATGCGGCTGATGCTAGCACGAGGTTGAACGCTCGGACAGCCATCACCATGGTCTTTAAGATTCCAATCTATCGCATACTTAGTGAAATCCGTGACGAGGATTACGTCCGGTTTCCTACTAAGTTAGGCGATGCGCAAAAGGGCTTCAATCCGCGGTACCACTGCACATATCATAGGGAACGAGGACACCGGACAGAGGACTGTTTACCTTTGAAGAAACACTTGGAGGAGCTAGTCGCAGCCGGTCACCTGGACCTTTACATCGATGGGGGAATTAAAGCCGCGCATCCCACCCCGGCTGATTCAAGTGGTTCGGACGACGTAGAGACCCCCCCTCAAGGAGTGGTCAATGTGATCCACGGCATAGTGGAGCCAGCGCGGGTATGCGAGCTCCGAGGAATGATAAAAAAGGCGGAACATATGAGGGAAGTTTTGTCAGTCCAGCCCACGATCAAAAGGAGGAAGACTGAGGAGAAAGATGTGATTAGCTTCTCTACAAGGGACCTAGAGCGCATTCAAACACCGCACAACGACGCCCTAGCAGTCACCCTCCGCGTCAGAGATTTTGATGTCAAGCGCATCTTAATTGACCAAGGATGCTCGTTTGAAATTATGTACTATGACGCGTTCAAACAACTCAAACTCCGGGATACAGACTTGGCGCCGGCAACTTCGCCACTAGTTGGTTTCAACTCACAACCAGAGTGGCCATTGGGAAAGATAATTTTGCCGGTCAAAGCCGGATCCGTGGTCAAACAGGTGGAGTTCTGGGTATTGAAGGTGCCGTCCACATACAACTTGATCTTGGGTAGGGAATGGCTTCATGCCATGCAGGCGGTAGCGTCAATCTACCACCAGGTTATGAGATTCCCCTCGGCTATGGGGGAAGTTAAGGAAATTTGGGGCGATTAAGTCATGTCGAAGTAATGTTTCGTGGCGGTGAATGGGAGTCGAGCTGCCGAAGGTTTCATGCAAATGATTGAAGGTCCAGAAGACCAGAGTGTCCTTGACGATGTGGGCACCAGGGCCGAGGACAAAGCTGTTGAAGAATTGGTAAAAGTATGGATCGACACGGATAGTCCGAACAAGTTCTTTTTGCTCGGATCAAGCCTGACCGCCCAAGAACGGACCGAGATGGTAGAGTTCTTGATGGCGAATATCGAAGTCTTTGCATGGTCGCCATACGACATGCCTGGCATCGATCCAAGTTTTATTTGCCACCAACTCAATGTTTTCCCTGATGCATGGCCTGTCATTCAAAGAATGAGGAGATCGGCTCTTCATCACGCCGAGGTAGTCGCGGAGGAAGTGAGGAATCTGCTAAAAGCAAGAGCCATCGAGGAAGTGCACTACCCTCGGTAGGTGTCAAACACGGTTGTAGTATTGAAGAAGAATGGGAAGTGGCGAGTTTGCGTCGATTACAAGACGGTCAACTGAGCTTGCCCAAAAGACAACTTTCCTCTGCCTAGAATAGACCAGCTGGTGGACCTTACCGCCGGGCATAACAGGCTCAGTTTCTTGGATGCCTATCGTGGTTATCACCAGATCGCCATGCATGCTCCTAACCGCGAGATAACCTCTTTCACTACTCTAAGGGGACTATTCTGCTATCGAGTCATGCCTTTTGGTTTGAAGAACGCCGGGGCGACTTTCCAAAGGATGGTGACCAAGATGTTTGCTCCTCTGCTTGGCTAGACGATGGAGGCTTACATCGATGACATGGTGTTCAAAAGCAAGCAACAGGCTAACTACTTATCCGACCTAGCCAAGATGTTCGCTATTCTTAAACAGCACAAGCTACGCCTGAATGTGTCAAAGTGTGCCTTCGGCATGGGATCCGGGAAATTCCTGGGCTTCCTAGTCACAAACCAAGGCATCGAGGCAGACCCCACACAAATTAAAGCCGTACAAGAATTGAAGCAGCCCAATTCGGCAAAGGACGTGCAGCATCTTGTCGGTATGGCAGCCGCGCTTAATCGATTTATAAGCCGGTCATCAGATCGCTGCCGCCCTTTCTTTCGAGCCTTGAAATCCAAGTTTTCATGGGATGAGGAATGTGACAAGGCTTTGGCCAAGCTCAAGGTGTATTTGTCTTCTGCTCCATTATTGGTGAGGCCCAAGCTTGACGAAGAACTCTATTTATATCTGGCAGTTTCTCAGCATGCAGTTAGTGCGGTGCTTGTCCGGTCAGAGGGTATCCATCATTTCCCTATCTTTTATGTGAGCAAAACCTTGCTACCGGCAGAGTGGAGGTACTTGCCGCTTGAAAAACTTGCTTTGGCGTTGATGATGACCTCCAGGAAACTTGTGCACTACTTCCATGCTCACACAATCGTCGTGTTGACCGAGTTCCCCCTCAAAGCCTTGTTCGAGTGGACGGATTTCTCCTGTCGAATCTTGATATGGACGGTCAAATTGGGACAATTCGACGTCAAGTTTTAACCCCGAACTGCCATAAAAGCACAAGCATTGGCCGATTTTGTTGCTGAATTCTCGCCTGGAATTCATCCAGTATGCCCAGTGGATCTCGCCACGGTAACCGAGGAGGCGAATGCAGGCTCAACAAAAGTTGCACAACAGGGCGATGTTGGCGACGCAGAACTTGCGCGCCCCGCCATAGAACCTCCAGTCGGCATAGTACTGCAGCCCGGCGATGCGACGACGGACTTGCCATAACAGACCAACCTGTTGGGTCCAGTGTCGCATCGCCAAGGGGGGATGAAGTGGAACCGATTAGCAGCGAACCTGAAACCGAACTGCCGAGCAACTGTAATCCTATTAACTTTCAAGCCTCACAAGACCCTTCAGAGTGTTGGAAACTCTTCGTCGGAGAAATGTGGAAACTTTTTGTAGATGGAGCCTCAAATCGTCACGGTGCCGGACTGGGCATAGTTTTGATCTCGCCAGATGGTTTGACCATCGAACACTCCATCACACTCAGATTCCTTGCGTCAAACAATGAAGCTGAGTACGAGGCCTGCTGGCCGGGCTTAAAAGCGTGCTCCAATTGCGCGCATCCGAGCTAATGGTTTACAGCGACTCCCAACTTGTTGTCAACCAAGTGTTTGGGGTTTACGAAGCCAAAGATGACAGAATGGCAAAATACCAAGCTCTGGTCAGAGAACACGTCAGGCGATTCTAGGCGATAAGGGTCTAATAAATTGGTCGGGAAGACAACGGCCGTGCGAATGAGTTAGCTAGTCTGGCTTCCATGGTCGACCGAACATCTCCCAATCCTCTCCTGATTGAGTTTCTTCCAAGGCCTAGTATTGAAGAACCCGATCAGACATAAATACTCTACACCGAGCTTGGCCCTTCTTGGATAAACCCTATTATTCTCTTCCTAAAAGAACGGACCCTTCCGGCTGATAAAAAGGAAGCGCATAAAGTCTGGGTGAAGTCAGAGTGGTTTTGGCTCTCTCCATCTGGCGCTTTATACAAGAAGTCATTCACCGGTCCTTACCTCAAGTGTGTACACCCAAACACCGTGGAAGCCTTCCTGTACGAGATTCATGAAGGCATATGTGGAAGTCACATTGGGGGAAGATCTTTGGCCTACCGAGCTATCACGCAAGGATATTGGTGGCCATGCATGCAAGCGGACGCTCAAAAATATGTTAGAAAATGTGAGAAGTGCCAGAAGTTCACTCACCAAATTCACCAGCCTGCCAAAGAACTTCTTCCCCACACTAGCCCTTGGCCTTTTGCGATGTGGGGGTTGGACATAGTGGGACCACTTCCAACGGCACCAAGCAACCGGAAGTTCTTCATTGCGGCCACAGATTACTTCACCAAATGGGTTGAAGCTGAGCCCTTAACGACTATCAAGGAGAAAGACGTTAAACGGTTTGTCTGGCAGAATATGGTAACGCGATTTGGTGTCCCTACGATTCTGATTTCCGATAATGGCACCTAATTTGACGGACGCTTATTCAGAGGATTTTGTGACGAATTGAAGATTGAATTCTACAATTCCACTCCGGTTTACCCGCAGTCCAACGGCCAAGCCGAAGCATCAAACAAGACCATTCTTGATGGGTTAAAGAAAAGACTAGAGAAAGCCAAAGGAAAATGGGCCGAGGAACTGTCAAGTGTCCTTTGGGCATATCGGACAACACCGAGGCGATCCACCGGGGAAACCCCTTTTGCCCTGGCGTATAGCATGGAGGCGGTCATTCCATTGGAAATCGGCATGCCCACCATCCACAGTGAAAATTTTGAGCCCGAGTTGAACTCTGAAGCAGTCGCCCTAGAATTGGACCTAGCTGATGAGCGTCAAGAAAAAGCTTTGATCCACGTGGCCGCATACTAACAAGAATTGTCCAGGAAGTATAACAAAACTGTGCACCCCAGACCATTTAAAGTGGGTGATTGGGTTCTAAGAAAGGTTAGGAGCAACACACTGGTACCGAGCGAAGGCAAGCTAGGGGCAAACTGGGAAGGGCCCTACAGGATAATCGGTCTGGCGGGCAAGGGGGCATACCACTTGGAAGATTTGGATGGCAAAGGCGTACCCCGGCCATGGAATGCAGCTAACCTCAAACTGTACTATTTTTAGTTTTCATAGTTTTTATGAAATTTTTTGAGGAAGGACTTGTTTTCCTTACACTTTTGAATGTAATACTCTTTTTGTCAATATAATATAAGTGAATTATCTTTGCCGTGCAACTTTGTTGTGTTTAAAATAATGTAGTGCACGAGAAGTAAAAGCCTTTAAAAGCCGAGATGGTTTACTCCGGCTAAAGGAGATGATTTACTCAACTGAGGTATTGGCCGAGATGATTTACCTCGGCTAGATGAGTAGATGGTTTACCCAACTCTGTGATTTCAACCGAGATGTTTTACTCTGGTTAAATGAGTGGATGGTTTACCCAACTCTGTGGTTTCAACCGAGATGTTTTACTCCGGTTAAATGAGTCGATGATTTACTCAACTCTGTGATTTCAACTGAGATGTTTTACTCTGGTTAAATGAGTTGATGATTTACTCAACTCTGTGATTTCAACCGAGATGTTTTACTCCAGTTAAATGAGTTGATGATTTACTCAACTGAGCTATTGGCCGAGATGATTTACCTCGGCTAGATGAGTTGATGATTTGCTCAAGGCTTTAGCCGAGATGCTTTGTTTTGGCGAAAGGGGTTGGTGATTTGCCCAACTCAAAAGACTTAGCCGAGGTGCTTTACCCCGGCTAAAGTAGTTGATGTTTTGTTTAAAGGTTCCTGCCGAGATGATGAAACAGAGTCTAATAAGCAGTGCAACAGTTAACGAAATCAAAACTTTTCATTGATGCTAAATTGAATTACATAAGGTGGGGCAAGCAGCCTGGTTACATTCTTTAAAAAAAAAAAGAGAAAAAGAAAACTAAACTAAGGGAAAAAAGGTCAGCGAAGTCATCCTCGGTGGTAACTGCCTCCAGGTCGACCGCGGTTGTGGTTTCTCGGACGCCGGACTTGACCTGGCCAGATTCCTTTGGGCGGTTTGCTCCCTCAGCATCCTCGTCGGTGTATTCCCCGCCTTCTTCCTTGGCCTCGGCTTACAGTGCACTGAAGACATCATTTGCATACGGCACCATATAGGCCAACAGAAAGGCAGCGGGGGGAGAGGCAAACACGTCGATCCCAGATCCTTGGCCGAGCTGTTCGCAAGCAGCCTTCTAGCCGGACTTGAAGAAAATGTCCTTGGTGGCCTCGACTTGCTTGGTGTAGCTTTCCTCGGCCTCCTTGAAACCTTCATTGTTCGCCTCATCCTGTTCATCCTTCCTTGCTTGCTTTAACGTATCCAGCTCGGCCTGGAGAGCGTCCCGTTCCTTCTCAACGATTCTGAGTTGACCGAGCAGTTTGGAGTTGTCGGTATTTGCAATCTCCAAGGAGGCCTTCAACCGCCCTAGCTCGGTCTGAAGGTGCTCAACCTGGCTGGCAGCGTCGGTTGCCTTCTGCTGGAGTCTATGAATCCGCTCCATAACCAGATGTTGCTTCTGGATGGCCTGCAAGAAAAGATTTTTAAATAAAGAAAGCCAACCGTGCAAACACTTGTAAAAATTTGAATAAAGCATGCGAAATTCTTACTCGGGTCATAGACTTGACCAAGGACTTCACGAGCCGGGTGTCGAGCACGTGGTCACTGCCGGTCACGTCGCTCGGCAGGAGGAGGGCTTTGGTCAGATCGAAGGCTAGGAGGTGTTCCTTATCGCCTTTGACCGAAGCATTTGCCGGGATCTCTTTACCCCGGTGCTTCAGCTGGGGCTTCCAAGGCGGAGTTGGCGCAGATGCGACCGTAGGTTGCTCGGTGTTCAGCTCCGCAACAAGCTCGGCTGTGGGATCGGCGGTTTGAGGCCTTTTCCCGGCTCGGCAGGTGTCCTTGCTGGTCTGCGCCGCGGCAGTTGACGCCAACACAACCACGGCCCCACTTGTTTAACCGGCAGTAGTTGCGCGGGTAGGGATGCTTGGCAGCTCGGTGGATGTGGCAGTGATAAGGTTCTTGATGCGGCTCCGCTTGGCCATCTCTTCTTCTTCGGTCAGCCGGATAAGGGGCACGTCCGGTAGTGTTGGGTCGGGTGGTGGAGACGGTGCTCGAAGAAAGTCTATTACTCTACTTCGGCGGGGAGTGGAGTATCTGTAGGTCGGTACGTAGCCGAGAAGTTCGTGACAATCCCGGTTATGGTACCGGAGCACGGTTCTGATAGCTGCTTCGTTGGGGTTATAGTATTTGGCTTGCAAAGCTTCGATGGCTGCAAAGAGGAAAAGAAGAAAAGGCATTAGTATAGAATGGCAAAGGAAAATAATTTGACCGAGCAGTGAGCGCGGCTTACATGTCGAACCGAAGTTCTTGCTGATGTACCAGTCGGGCACGTCGGCTGTTTCATAGTTTCTAGACACCCAGAAAAAGTCATCGTCGTGCATATCTTTATCCGGGGTGTCGGTCACTATCTTCTCCTTGCCCGATCTGATCTTTAAATAGTAGTTGAGACCATCGCCTGTATGCCCTAGGGTGTACTGGCGTAGAATCTCGGCTAACCCTAAGCTTAGGCCCAACCGGTTGTTTATCTCGGCAATCCCGTTTATTATACGGTAAATGTTGGTTGAAACTTGGGTTGGTGCTATCCCGGTGCGTCGCAAGAACTCGCACATTAGGGGGTTAACCGGGAAGCAGAGGCCACCTTCTATTATGGAGAGCACGATGAAAGGGCATTGGTCCAGCCTGCCCCAAAGGGTGGTGTCCTCATCACCGAGCTCAAGATGTACGTCGGGGGGACACCATATTCTTCCCGGAACGAGGCTAGTGCAACTGGCGTGTCAACAAGGAAGCGATAACGCCCCATATGAAGCCGGCTGATTTTAGCACGGGTGTGTTGGTTTGGAAAAATTCTCGGTTGATGGCTGCTCGGCCTTTGAGAGCCTCAGTATTGGTGCGTGGTCCCCTTTGACTCTGCAGTAAAAGGAAGTGTAAGTGTAAGTGGGAGCGCGGTCGCGTAAAACGAGCTTGGCTTTAGCTCTGTCAGATGGAGTGCCAAACCATCTCGGTCACAAGGGTAAACCCAGAAGCTCGGCTGCTCAAGCGGACTAGATTTTAGCCCGGTCGAGCGATCCAGCACTCTGTTACCTCAGTTCCTACGCGAGTTTTGCAAAATCGTAACTTGTTCGATTTTTGGTGTTTTTTGGGATCAAAAGAAGACCTGGAGCCCGGTTCGCCCCAGATCTTCGTGTGTTCATCACAATAGTTAAAGAACAACAAAGAGAGCAGGGGCAGATGAGGTTTTTGGGGAGCTATATCCTAAAACCTATGGCTTTTGTGCCCTAAAGTGTGAAATACCAAATGAAAAAGCAATAAAGAGATTCGAAGAACTTACCAGTTTAGAGGCAAAAGCTGAATCTTCAAGCACAAACGCTGTCGAGAGTAGGAATGGTGTTTGAGTAGGGAGGTTGGCAGCGTCTGGACGTCTAGAATGGAAGAGAAATAGTAAGAAGAAAATGTGAAGGGGCAGGTGGCGTGTTTATAGAAGAAAAGAACCTCCAAAATTCGAATATGCAGATACGGCTGGGTTGGTTGCTCGAGGCCAATCAATGATCAACGCGTGTCCATAATGGCGGCAGCGTCAGTACTGAAGGGACAAGATGGCAAGTTGAGGCATCGACCGAGCAAGTCTAGAAACCGAGCGTGGGGATCAGCGCGGTTAACGTCTTGTGGAAGAAAGACCGACAGAGAATCTACCCCGGTCAGATCATGTAATCCTAGTCACGCTTTTGTGGACGGAATTAAGGGGTAATTGAGAGGGAGATTTATAATCTAGCTTTGGGCCGTGGTAGAAGCCGGACAGAAGAGGGCCGAGCATGGTTGGGCCGAGCTAACTTGGGCCTGTTCAGAGGCGATTTTTCCCGGTCGAGGCCCAAGACCATGTTGGGGCCGAGCTACTTGGGCTTGTCTATGTCCAGAGTCGGTCTTGCTCAGCCGAGGTTTAAGCCTCGTGTTTGGGCCGAGCTTACTTGGCCGAGATGGTCACCTGCCAACTTGGGTTCCATGGTTCACACGTTTAGCTCGGTGGGAAGGCCTTCTGTTTACTGGCTCGACCTGTCTTGAACTCGGCTCTACTAGAATGCTACTAAGCTCAGTTGTTATGGAGCTCGGCGAGTGGATCACTCGGACTCGTTACGCAGCCCGGTCATGTGAAGCCGAGGTGATGCCGCCGGGCTGCCGAGTTCCCGCTAATGTTGTCTAGCGGTTTGGTTAGGTGGTGTTCGCTGGATTTGTGCTGACAAATGGGAGAGCAGCTCCACGTGTCAAGAGACTAATGGGTGCAGAGTTTAGCACAGAAAGTATATAAGCATGACTGTGCCCCCTATGCTGGGAATGGAACATCAATTGGTGAGAAACACTTATTGTGACATATCTCTCTCTTCTTCTCTCTCCCTGAGTTTGTGCTAACTTGACCATCGGAGGAATTTTCCGGCAACACACCGTCGGGTAGCTCACCGCCTTTGTGCTCGCAAGTCAATCGGATAGACAAGAAGCTTGGGCAAAAGGAGTACGGACAGCGACGAATATCTCTTCCCCGTACAAATGCCCAATGTGAATAGAAAGTATTCTTTTTACCAACTTCCTCATTATTTGTTTGCAAAAGGCACTTGAATCATTAGATTGGATATAAAACCATCGTTGCTTATTAATGTATGTCAGTGCCATTTCAGAAAGGATATTAGAACATGTGATAAAAATAATAACAAAAATAAATTTCAATCATAAAAGGAAATATGTAGAAATGTATGTTGAGACACCTATAAATGGTTCATCAAAGAAAGAATACTTGATATCTCATGACGCACATGGCCTCACAAACACCATGAGCATGTTTCATACTTGTTTTGGGCGTATTCGCCCCTGAAACGCCCTTTTTCGACTAAATTTTGGGCGTATTCGGCGCTAAATCCCAACCTACGGGTCTGAATAACATTCCGTCATTTGTCACAAGTCATATTTGGCATGGGGAAGGTGTTCGTGTCGGCCACACGGCAGTTCGGGGGATGTTTTGAATTTTTGCCCTCGAAACGCCCTTTGTCGACTAAGTTTTGGGCGTATTCGGCTCTAAATCCCAACCTATGGGTCCAAATAATATTCTGTCAGTTGTCACACGTCCTATTTGGCATGGGGAAGTTGCCCGTGTTGGCCACATGGCGGTTTGGGGGCTGTTTTGAATTTTTGCCCCCGAAACGCCCTTTTTTGACAAAGTTTTGGGCGTATTCGGCACTAAATTCCAACCTACGGGTCCTAATAACATTTCATCAATTGTCACAAGTCATATTTGGCATGGGAAAAGGTGATCGTGTCAGCCACACGGCGGTTCGGGGTGATGTTTTGAATATTTGCCCCCGAAATACCCTTTGTCGATTAAGTTTTGGGCGTATTCGGCTCTAAATCCCAACCTATGGGTCCGAATAACATTCTGTTAGTTGTCACACGTCCTATTTGGCATGGGGAAGCTGCCCGTGTCAACCACACGGCGGTTCGGGGGCTGTTTTGAATTTTCACCCCCGAAACGCCCTTTTTCGACTAAGTTTTGGGCGTATTCGGCTCTAAATCACAACCTATGGATCCGAATAACATTCCGTCAGTTGTCACATGTCCTATTTGGCATGGGGAAATGCCGTGTCGACCATAATGCTGGCGGTTGTAGACACCCCATTTTTGACCGCCCTTAAGACTTGGGCGCTACTGATGGTTTGCTCGATGATGAAAGGTGTGCAGGGAAAAGGTTCAATTTCTTCGGCAAGGAGAGAGATAAATCTCAACTTCACACCCCATTTTGGACCAAAGCTATTTTGAATGGTTTTTAGGCCTTAAAAGCCTCTCTTTCAAAATATTTTTGAAATAAAGTTTCAGCGATGTTCCGAGGCTCGCATTTTGTCAAACGTTGCGCTTTTCGGTAAACTGAGCAAGGACAAAGTGAAAATGAATGAAAGAGAGATGAAATCTTTGAAAAATCTTTCAAAACACCTTGCTTAGGGGTTTGAAGTTGAAGAAAGGAGGGGAAGAGAGAAGAAACCAAGTTGGAGAAGAGGATAGGCAGGAATCGCTAAGAAAGGGACGAGCAGTCCTCGCTAAATCAAGCTTTTTTGTCTATACACTTGGAGTTAAGCTATGAGGCTACCACCGTTGGAAAGAAGACTTCCGGGGCTTCATTTTTCATTCAAGAATCTCTTAAAGCCAAGTCCAGGTGGGGGAGATATGGTTGGTTGAAGTAGGGGATTAGCCCGGTTGGATCGAATATGCGCGGCTTTACCAAAAATGGCATAACTTTTTGCACAGGAGGAATTTTAATGCAAGGTTTGCGGCATTGGAAAGATAACTTCTGGGGCTTCACTCTGGATACCCACTGGCCATTTTTTGGCCTTGGCAGCCACTACCGGCCATCAATTTAGCCAGCCGGCCAAATAAGTAGCAGGCCGGCCATTTATAGTAGACGACCGGCCATTTATTTGGCCGATTGTCTCCTTTTGTGGCCGATATCACTTTTTTGCCTCTTTCAAGTGTAATGCATGCCAGCTGTGCCAGCTGGAGTGCACAGACCCGACCCCCCATACACTTGTGTGGTTGTTTTGAACCTTTGCACCCTTTTGGTCCAAGCTTCCTAGAGTTAGATTGCACCCTTTGCCCAAGCTTCTTGAGGAAGCTTGGACCCTTTGTCTTAGCTTCCTCAAGAAGCTTGCACCCTTTGCTTAGCTTCCCTTAGAAGCCTTACCCCCTTTAGGTTAGCTTGTCTTAGAAGCTTGGCTTTTCATTGTCTATATAAGGAAGCCTCCTTCTCCTTTGATTGGGTTGAGCAAAAAACCAGACCTATACATATATATCTGATATATATCACCCTCTCTCTCTATATCTCCCTCTCTCTCTCTACATTTGGGTGTGTTAAAGGGTCCAAAATGGTCTTATTCTTAGCCATTTACACTACACCTCCTAGCACAACACCTCCACCATCCATCCAAGCACCTTGGGACTGATTTGCAAAGGTTGAAGGTTCATCATCTTGGTCCAGAAGCTGCTGAGGGTCGGGTCTACAAGGGTAAGCCCCTATTTCTCTCTTTGTGACTTTATTTTGCTCCAAACTTTAGCCTTGTTTACAAGCATTTATGGGCTTCGACCCAAACTGTAAAGTGTCTTATTTTGAGCCCCTCTTCAACTTTGATTAAGGACACTTTGCTATTTGAAGTCATCTACTTCCTTGTTTGTTCAATCTCTCTTTTAGGGCTATCTTTGCATCCTATTTTAGCCTTACTTGTGAACATTTTCGAGATTTGATATAAACTGGAAAAAGTCTTATTTTGAGCTCTTCTTAATGTTTGTTAAAGGGCATTTTTCTTTTTGAGGTCATATGCTTCCTTGTATGCTTGATTGCCTTTTGTTTTGAGCCTTGCATTTAAGCTTTTGTTGCATGCTTGGTTTGGCCTCTTAGCCACTGAAATCAAGTGGATTTTCAGTGGCTTAGATGCTGTTTTGAGAGCCCAAATTAGAGGGGGGTGACCCCCTCTCTGCTTGACTTGTTTGTTGGCCTTATTGGCCTTCAAAAGAGGCTCCATCTTGCATGCTTTGAAGTCACTTTCCAGGCCCTATTATGTGAGTTATGAGGTCTGCCTTGGCTCTGTTCAAGGCCCTTTTGGCCATTTTTTATGTCTATGATGCATGTGTAAAGCAATCCCATTCAAGGCCTCTCAAAGGGGCCTTTCTTTGCATGTTTCCTAGACCCATTTCAGGGCCAATTTGGTGAGGTTTAGGGCTTCCATAGTCCATTTCCAGAGGTGGTTTTGCTATGCTACATGTCCATCTTGTATGTGCTTAACAACCCCTTGCATGGCCCTCCAAAGAAGCCCCTCATTTTTGCATGCATTGGCTGCATTTCAGTGGTTATTTGGGCATATTTTTGACATGTTTTGTTCACTGTTTTTGGCTGGTTTGGTGAGATTTCATATGCTTCATATAGGTGTGGTATAAACCATGCTTACTAGCCAATCTTGCATATTGTTTTAGCCCTACATGTTAGCACCTTTTGGCCATGCTTTAAACTAGTATTGTGCATATTTTGGGACTGCCTTGGCTTTGTCTTTGTGCTTCATGGTCAAATAATGCTTGCTTTGCATAGTTATAGTTCAATACATGTGCCTAGTTTTGAGTTTCAGGGGCTATTTCATGCATTAGGTGGCATATTCGCATGTTTCGAGACCATTGAGCATCATACTTGATCTTGGAACACATGCCATTGTATGCCATAATTCATCCTTTCAATGCCTTTGTGGAGTTGTGTTTTGTGCCTTAGACTCGGGGCCATTGCATTGTGCATGTTTGCATGCATCTTGGTTGCCTCATTTTCATCACATGGCCACTAATTTTGGCATGCTTGCGGGCTACTCATGTTAGTTTAACTCCATCATCACATGTTGTTGCATGCCATGTTTGCTTATATGTTTAGGTTGCGTGCCTAGTATACATTGCTCATTTGCATGTTCATGTTGCATACTTAGCCTCCATGTCTAGGTTGCATTTCATTAAGCATGCGTCCCTTGCCTTTTGATCAATCATGATAGGGGTTGGGGCCCTTTGATGTGTTTTGTGCTTGCATTTCATTTGATATCAAAGTTGCATACTTGGCTTTTGGGCCATCATGCATTGAAATGCGTGATTGATGGCCCGAGGGTCGAGGGCCATGCTCCCTTGAGTCTATTCCATGATAGGGAGTATGGCTATGCTCACATTTGCCTGAAAATTCAATGCCATACACTGCTTGCCCTCTGCTGCTGTCAATTGCAGGTTCTGCAGGAAGTTTTGGCCAGTCGGCTACACACTGTGCCGACCGGCCAAGAATCTGTGGCCGATTGATAAAAAGGCGGCCGGTGGTGTTTCTACTTGGTCGGTGGTATTCCCCAACATATAGAGAGCATACCCTTGGACTTTGGCAGTCCTCAGAGGAGCAGGGTAGTGTTAACAGAGGCAGCAGTGCTATGGCAGCGAGTTTCCGGGCAAGACGGATCGAGTATACATCATCCACGCATCCCGAGGCAGGGCTACGGCCACCCTCTTTCTGCATTTATTCGTTAATTAATTAGAAATTCTGTAATAATTAATTTAGTATTATTTATTCGGACTGTAATATTTATTTGGACCCTTCGGGCGAGGGCAATTGTGTAATAAGTGTGCGTGCGTGTGTGCATGTCTTTCAACCCCACGTCTTTCTCCCTTTTATTTACCAGCTTATGATGGTTAGTCTAGGACATGTTTCAATTAGCATACAGTATGATAGCATGTTTGCATCCATTCATTCGTTTTGCATGCACCGGGCTCGGCGCATCATTCTAACTACATTTGTATTTCAATTCCAAATTGAATACGTGTTAGTTGTAACATTTCACATGCCATCTTTAGGATAGCCGAGCCTATTATAGTTGCATTTTGCTTGTGTTGCATTAGCCATTTTTAACTTGAACTAGGATCATGCATATGATTACTAACTAGTTTATGTTTTGGCTCGGAGTACTAGGTAAGCTTTTATGCTTTAGCATACCGCATGTGTGTGAGTGTTGCCATAATAGCATGATTACCATGAGGCCAGCTGCTTATGTGATATAACTGCTTGAATGCCTGTGGGTGGAGGTTGAGTTGTTTAAATTGGAACAATGTATTAAAACTGTGAGTTTTAAGCCCACTAGATAGTGGCAAAAACATCTTTTCTAAAGCCCACTCGAGGGTGGCAAAACCTGCATTTTAGCCTACTTGCGAGTAGCAAACCATTTTTGAAACAAACATGAAATATTTTGTTCCAATTTAGGCGATTTGGTCTATACTTGTTTCCTGTGCGCATAACATAGTAATTCTAGACTAATAACCGGAATAAGAACGCATAATGTTTTCAAAACAAGATATCATGGTTAGTAGAGGCCGATCTTCGGATCGGGCGAGAGGGGGTGCTCATAGCGGACCTTCCCTAATCGTACCCAAGTTCCCAAGCCGAGGCAACTTTGGTGATGACGGACACGTGGCCTTTGGCACCGAGTCAGGGTTTCCTAAATTCCCCCATTAAAAAAATATTTAGGTGGCGACTCTGTATCTGGCAAAGCAGTCCATGTTTGGCACTTCTTTCAAAAAATCTGTTTTCTCAAAACGATTTGCCAGATTTGGACTCTTTGGCTCAGATTAAGAACCGTGACAATTTGAGTCCGAACTGTAGTAGACCCACAAACAAACAGAACGGGAGTCATCCTCCCAAGGCATTCGGGGACGTCTACAATTTCTGGCGACTTTGCTGGGGAGTTAGAGAGCTTGACTCGAACTCGTGATATCTTGTTTTGATTTCGCTTATGTGTCTCTTTGCATTGCATGTGCATTGGTGCGCCTAGGACACCGTGTTGGCCATCTGCTATTCTGGCGGTTTTGGGAGGCTTGACTTTGTCAAAGCATGCCATAAGGCTGACCGGTTGCGGGCTCTGCCTATATGGGAACACAAACCCCGATTTTACCGGGGCACCCTTTTCGACCATTCGACCTAGTGCATGTCGAAATCCATAGTGACCATTCCAAGCTAGGACAGGTTGCTTACCCGATGTTAGGTTGTTTGAAACCGCTGCATGCGTAGTGAAACCCTAGCTTCTGACAAAATAGGACAGGGAAACCCTAACCTCTCGTAGGGGTGTTTTGCGTGCTTTTGTGCAAAATGTGAACTCGTTGGGAATGTGTGACACAATCCTTTGAGAGTCTTAATACGGAGGAGGGCCTTTTCAAACCTTGGGGATCATATCAGAATTAGATTTGGGTCAAAATCCAGGGGTTTGTGTTCGATTTGATGGAAATATACCAGAACTAGAACCCGGGAAAAATTGTATCTTGTTTTGTTTTGACCAACATATCCGGTATCCCGATCTAATGGAGCATTTGTTTTCAATGCTAGGGAGGTTTGTTTGAGCCAGAGAAGGAGCAGTGCCTACCTTAACCCCATCACAGTCTATTCAATCCCAGAAAAGGTCCCCTCTGAAAAAGCCCAATCCAGTCAAACCTGTCTAAACTGATCCAATTCCGATACATCAGCTATAGCCAGGTCGAAATCCTTGATTGATAAGCATTTAGGTTACCCCTATCCAACTCAGCAGACCCGTGATGGCTCAGAGTCCAGAAGAAGTTGTGGCCATGAGAACGGCCCTAAACCAGGGAATTGCTATACAAGATGAGACCAATGCTGAAACGCAATGCCCGTCTGGGGCTTCTGCCTCACATCCAGCTTTGGGACCCCAGCCGAATTTTGACCCACTTCCGCCAGCTGAAGATCTGCATGGCTCGGATCCCCGAGAAGGGTTGGCTCCAGCCCAAGTTTTCAGACCCCTGGTACAGCCTAATGAGAGGCTTTATTCCCGTGATGTTAATGATCTCAGCCTAACCTCGGTAAAGATTGCCAATCTTGATAAGCAATTTAAAAAGGCACAGGGACTTGATTCCATTCCCGACATTGTAGATGGGTACACCGAGGCTGCCGTACTGCTCCCAGACAGATTCAAAATGCCATATATTGATCGTTTCGACGGGTCTGGAGATCCTATGGTACACATCCGGCTTTTCTTGGGCATCCTGAAACTGATAGGTCTGACTAAGCCTCAAAAGCTCTCTCTGTATGGGAGAACCCTGTCGGGTATAGCAGCCACTTGGAATGCCAAGTTGGAGGATACAGTGAAGCAGAACTGGGAAGAATTGGCTGAGGCGTTTGTCAATCAGTACTCTTACAATACGCAACTTGAAGTGACCATCCAAGAGCTTGAAGCAATCCATCAGAATCCTACAGAGTCTTTTGCAGAATTTATTGCAAGGTGGAGAGCAAAGGCAGCACTGATGACAGCTCGCCTTTCCGAGAAGGATCAGGTACGAATGGTGGTGCGGAATCTTCAATATGATATGTTTCAAAAGTTGATGATCGTGTCACTATCCACTTTCAAAAGTTTGCACGAATTGGGGGTTCAGATCGAGAGTGCGCTCAACAGTGGGATCATTCCCAGAACAAGCAAACTGATAAGGAAGGTGATTGCCAGGAGTACCAATGCCGGTAGTAGCACCATTCCCAAACCCATTGAGATCAACACAGTCGCCACAGCTGACCCTTTTGCCAATCCAAGCCCACAAATAGCCGGCCCAGCCCGAGCTCAGGGCAGAACTTTCACCCCCCTCTATATGAGCCTGACTAGCGCACTAAAAGTCTTGATAGAAAGAGGGCATCTTAAACCCCTCGATCCTCAACCCCTTCCTGACCCACTCCCAGCCAGACATAACCCCGCCAAGTACTGTGTGTACCATCAGCAGCGCGGTCATGGCACCGATCGTTACTCATAGCCGTCATGAGATCCAGAATCTCATCGACAACCAGACGATAGCTCCACCTCCAGATCCCAATGACCAAACATCTCCTGCCTACCTTAATCTCATCCATACACTACCGCCTGCCTTTAACCCCAGCATATACATCACCCCAGCCCATTTACCCAAGCATGAGTTGTTCATTCCTGAAAGTATTGATTTGTGTATGATGGATGCACCCAATCCGGTTCAGGAACACCGAGAGCGCAACATGAGTGAACCCACTATTGCTGAGATGTTGGGAATGATTGAAGACCTGCAGGGAACGGTGGCAGATTTGACATTTGGTGTTTCGATCCCATCACCAAGGTCCTCAACCTTGGGGCGAATTGTAGGTGAAAAAAGCCAATCCAAAACTATTCCAAGTTTGGTTGGTGATGTGGCAACAACAACTGGGCTCCGCTCTGACGTAGCAATTCAATCCCTTGGCCAAGCAGAAGCAAGTGGCAGAGACGAAGCCGGGGCTGGTATTGATCTTCATGTACAACTTCAGTGGGTTATCAAGGCATTAAGGGTCAAAGAGCTAAGCAGGCAGCAAGTGCTTACAGTTGTGGCAAAAACGGTGGATGACACTTTTGCTACTCGGGATAAGGGCATTCTGAGTCAAGGGGCAAGCCGGGGCAAGGGAAGTTGTACCAGAAAGACTCCTTTCAGTTCCATTCCTATACTCGAAAGAGATCGACAAACCCAGTCAACACCTGCTGACCCTTTCGCCGGTACATCCAACACAACCTCTCAAACCGTGAAGTACCCGCCCCGAGAAAAAAGGTTCTTCGCACCGCTTTATATGTCCTTATCCAAAGCCATGAGTGTGCTGATCGAAAAAGGCCATCTCAAACCCCTTGAGCCTCGGCCTCTCCCGAAGAATCTTCCCCCCTCCCATGATCCGGCCAAGTACTGTGCCTTTCATCAGCAAGTCGGTCATGGCACTAACAGTTGTTTCCGCCTTCGCCATACAATTCAAGACCTGTTTGATAAGAAATTCATCGCTCCACCTGAAGATCCCAAAGCTGTCAGTAACCTCCTCCCTGACCACAATAGCTTGCCAATGGCCAACCATCCCCCTGGCCAACATGTCATACCCGCTAATGAGCCCAAACCCTTTGAGTTTAGCCCAAAATCTTCTTGTCTGACCAACATCGTTGAAGAGATAGAAAGTTCACTTGATCTCGATATGTGGAAAATTTATGAAACGGTGCTGCCAGCACTAGTGGTTGGAATGAGAAACCTCAGTCTCAACTAAGATAGAAGTCTGAAACCAACCTTTTTGGGCGTGGATGTGTATTGAATGCGGATCTGAACCCTCCTGTGGGCCACTTCAAGTTGTTTTTGAATTCTGCGGATGGACTTGGAGAAGGGTACTCCCCTTTTTGTTTCAGAAATACTTTATTTTGTTTTGAGTTATGTGTCTTGTAAATAGTTTTGTTTGTGAGTGCTATTTTCTTCCTTTTATTGTGTTGTAGCGTCAGTTGAGTCTTTTCCTTTGAGTCGCTCTCATGTACCCTCAGGTCTTCATCTTTTTAAATGGGAGTCAAGTTTTTGATCATTTTATTGTGCCTATAGTGATGCATGTGTGACCTTTGGCAGATAGAAAAAGATTTTGAATTTGTTTTTGAAATTGTTTTCTGAATGAAATTCCGCTAATAAGCTCGAGTATTGAGAAGGATCCCTTGAATAGTTTGAGTGAATTCTGACTTGCCAGCACAAAGTCATTCATAATTTCAAGAATTTTCAACCGCTCCTTTTGCAAAGCTTGCGAAGTTAGTTTCAGAATTGTGTGTGATATCTCATTTTATCCTGGGGATTCTCTCCGCTGTCAGGCGATCATTTTGATAAGCACAAGGCAGCTTTCAGACCTACAAGCACAAAGTAACTTTCAGATTTCACAAGTCATAGAATCTCTCCCCTTGGTGCTTTTATTATTTCAAAGAGAAAAGAAATAAAAAAACAAACAAAAAAAAAACAAACAAAAAAGCAAACAACAACAACAAACAGAAAAAGAAAATTGAAAGAGAAAAAAAAAAAAAAAAAAAAAGAGGAAAGAAGTCAATCATTAAGCCAAGGGCATCCATTGGAATGAAATCCAATCAACTATCTGGAAAGGAACTTATGTATGAATTCGGGAAAGCCAGTGTGCGGAGGTACCACAGTGCAAGAAGAGCCAACCTTCAAAATGGAGCAAGAGAAAAGAAGAAGACATGCTGGAGAACCAGACTCAAATCAAGGCGAAATTAGTTCCAGTGATTAGGGCAAGGGTGACCATTGAATCACATTCACCACACTCACCACATTCACCGCAGATGTTGTAACATTATCCTTGAGAGGTTCGCTAGGCCGAAAACCCAAAAGGGCGACCTAGGCAAAAGTTAGAGCATGAAAAATGAGAAATCAAATAAATAGAGCTCGTAAGGTTGAAAACCCCGAAGGGGCGACTTTGGCAAAAGTTAGAGTGTAAAAGGAGAGATTAAATACCCGAGGGAACCTTAACCTTGAACTACGTTGACCTGATTCTTATTCTTGGGATACGTAGGCAGCTTCATCCTGAAGTTCGGTCTCAATCATATCCATCTCATTCTGTCTCAACTCAATCACCTTGCCCGAGTCCTGTCGTCAACTTCACACCAATCCATGAGCTACACCGACTGTTGCGCATATCATATACTTGCGTTGGGTAAGAAAGAACTAACTTGAATCGGCAAGAGGAGCAATTTTCAATACTTGAACTTATCAGTAGAATCTCTTTCTTGAGCAAAACAGGGATTAAAATTGATTTTTAAAAGGGAGCATAAGTAAAACTAGGGGCACTATGAATGATCAATTACCTTGAGTCTTTTTCTGCTTTTGGGTCAGTTGTGGGTTCTGTTGTGTTGTGCCTAATATTTGTCTCAGTCTGCTCTCTGTATCGAGTCACCATAGCATGTCGTTATTCGAGTCACCATAACGCGTCTAATGTGTTGTCAAAAAAAAAAAACGCTCTTCATCGAGTCACCAGTAGCGAGTTTGTCGCTCGAAAAAGTTCAACAGAGTGGCATGGCCAAAATTCCATACACAAATGTTCATCCTAACTCGGAAACAAGTCCATGTGTGGAATTCATAAACAAGCTGAGAGTGCCCATGCAAGGGGCAACATATTTATGATCAGTGGGTTCTTAATATGTCAGAAGAGAAGCATGAGTCTGATGGGTTGACAACGGATTCGATAATCCTCATTTCCTGTGCCTACATAATGTTTAAAACGGTGCCCAATGGCTGGACACTAGGGGCAATTTTCATTGCATTTGATCGGGTGACCAATTGAACAAGGGGCAGAAACCCAGACGGTGCCCAATGGCTGGACACTAGGGGCAATTTTCATTGCATTTGATTGGGTCATCAATTGAACAAGGAGCTTAGATCCAACCTATCTCTCAGTTTGCCAAAGCCATCTGTTGGGCACTTTTCCCCTGGATTAGGGTGGGTTTATCCCCATGATGATTCTGATATGGTTCAACTTTTGAAAACTATCTCCGACCATTCCGAAACTCTCTTCGGGATTGCCATATTCCCTCTGATTAATGCATGCGTGTTATGCCTACATATCCATACATATGGGTTGCTTTGAACTGCGTAATTGGCTGCTCTTGCTATTGACTTTGTTTTGTGCTTAACAGAGTTTTGTTGAGTTGCTTCCCTCTGTAGTACATTTCAATAGATTGTGGCAGAATGCCCTTTACTCATCTCAAAATGTACATGACGCATTACGTTGAGTGTTGCTCGTTTCCCTCAATATGTTTTCACTATTGCGTAGAATATGCTCTTATGCATAGAATATGGTTTCCGTGTTGCATAGAAAATGCTCGTATTTTTCGCATAGAACATGCACCTCTTCCATATTTGCATAGATCCTGTATTTCATCGCACTATCTTGTGCATTCCATTACACTCGCGCTGTTTAGCGTATCGCACTATCTTGTGCACTCGCGTTGTTTAACGCATCGCGCTGTTTAGCGTATCGCACTATCTTGTGCACTCGCGTTGTCTAACGCATCGCGCTGTTTAGCGCATCGCACTATCTTGTGCATTCGCACTATCTTGTGCACTCACGCTTTCTTACGCATCGCACTATCTTGTGCACTCGCGTTGTTTAACGCATCGCACTGTTTAGCGCATCGCACTATCTTGTGCACTCGCGCTTTCTTGCGCACTGCACTGTCTTGTGCACTCGCGCTTTCTTGCGCATTGCACTATCCTGTGCATTTCATTACATACTCTCATCTTGCATAAAGGAAAATGCTTGTATCTTTTGCTTTGAACTTGCATCGCGCTTTCTTACGCACCTTACCTGCACCTGTTGGTGCATTGCATTGTTCGCGTTTTCTTGCGCATCTTACCTACACTTGTTAGTGCATTGCATTGCTCAAACTGTCTTGTGCACTTCCTGGTCTAGGAGACCTTAAATCCTCCAGTCTGAGGAGACCTTAAATCCTGCATCATCATTCGCGCTGTTTTGCGCATCGTACTTGCATTTTACTTGCATTTCATCGCACTATCTTGTGCACTCTCTGGTCTAGGAGACCTTAAATCCTCTAAAGGTGTAATTTCTTTGGTGTTTGTCATGCCCGAACGACTTCCGGTGGTCTGATATAGCCACTTGCCTGTGTTTGCGGTGAGTTCCTAGGAGACCAACTGAGACGGTGGAAACTAGAGTTCGAATGGCTCATGCCTAGAACGCAAAGGTTCGGGACTTCCGAGACTAAAGTCTGGTTTAAATACCCAGGGGTATATCCTCGGCTTGAAATCTGTATGGCAGCCCTATAGATTGAGATAGCATGTGTATGCGCCTTAATTCTGGATACCGAATCAACCTAGTCTGTCACCCTGTTGGAGAATAGGGAAAGCTGCGACCATGGCCAGGGAGAAAAGTATTACCTGCGGTTCAACCAAGAAGAAGGGGAAGGTTCCCAGCAGCATGAGGTAGGTCATTGCCCATTGCCCCTGTAAGGTACCTTCATTTTCTAGCTACTACATTGCATTTTTACATTGCAGTGCATTGCATAAATCCTCAATTTTCAAACCGGCTTCGCGTAGCGTACAAGTCCAATTTTCAAAATTTTCCTACATATCATTTGCATCCTGCCCCTAAACTACGCTGGTTTGATTCCTTGCAAAGGGATACGTAGGCAGCCTGCGGGCACAACCATTTATTTATCGGTATTTTGTTTGTTTGTCCAAGTCTTCGGCCTTGTCAAAAATGGGTCATCTCTGGGCTTTGACATTCACTCCCGTCATTGTTATGACTTTCGAGTTCTGTCAAAGAGGGGCAACTGTAGACACCCCATTTTTGACCGCCCTTAAGACTTGGGCGCTACTGATGGTTTGCTCGATGATGAAAGGTGTGCAGGGCAAAGGTTCAATTTCTTCGGCAAGGAGAGAGAAAAATCTCAACTTCACACCCCATTTTGGACCAAAGCTATTTTGAATGGTTTTTAGACCTTAAAACCCTCTCTTTCAAAACATTTTTGAAATAAAGTTTCTGCGATGTTTCGAGGCTCGCATTTTGTCAAACGTTGCGCTTTTCGGTAAACCGAGCAAGGACAAAGTGGAAATGAATGAAAGAGAGATGAAATCTTTGAAAAATCTTTCAAAACATCTTGCTTAGGGGTTTGAAGTTGAAGAAAGGAGGGGAAGAGAGAAGAAACCAAGTTGGAGAAGAGGATAGGCAGGAATCGCTAAGAGAGGGACGAGCAGTCCTCGTTAAATCAAGCTTATCTGTCTATACACTTGGAGTTAAGCTATGAGGCCACCACCGTTGGAAAGAATACTTCCGGGGCTTCATTTTTCATTAAAGAATCTCTTAAAGCCAAGTCCAGGTGGGGGAGATATGGTTGGTTGAAGTAGGGGATTAGCCCGGTTGGATCGAATATGCGCGGCTTCACCAAAAAGGGCATAACTTTTTGCACAGGAGGAATTTTAATGCAAGGTTTGCGGCATTGGAAAGATAACTTCTGGGGCTTCACTCTGGACACCCACCGGCCATTTTTTGGCCTTGGCAGCCACTACCGGCCATCAATTTAGCCAGCTGGCCAAATAAGTAGCAGGCCAGCCATTTATAGTAGCCGACCGGCCATTTATTTGGCCGATTGTCTCCTTTTGTGGCCGATATCACTTTTTTGCCTCTTTCAAGTGTAATGCATGCCAGCTGTGCCAGCTGGAGTGCACAGACCCGACCCCCCATACACTTGTGTGGTTGTTTTGAACCTTTGCACCCTTTTGGTCCAAGCTTCCTAGAGTTAGATTGCACCCTTTGCCCAAGCTTCTTGAGGAAGCTTGGACCCTTTGTCTTAGCTTCCTCAAGAAGCTTGCACCCTTTGCTTAGCTTTCCTTAGAAGCCTTACCCCCTTTAGGTTAGCTTGTCTTAGAAGCTTGGCTTTTCATTGTCTATATAAGGAAGCCTCCTTCTCCTTTGATTGGGTTGAGCAAAAAACCAGACCTATATATATATCTGATATATATCACCCTCTCTCTCTATATCTCCCTCTCTCTCTACATTTGGGTGTGTTAAAGGGTCCAAAATGGTCTTATTCTTAGCCATTTACACTACACCTCCTAGCACAACACCTCCACCATCCATCCAAGCACCTTGGGACTGATTTGCAGAGGTTGAAGGTTCATCATCTTGGTCCAGAAGCTACTGAGGGTCGGCTCTACAAGGGTAAGCCCCTATTTCTCTCTTTGTGACTTTATTTGGCTCCAAACTTTAGCCTTGTTTACAAGCATTTCTGGGCTTCGACTCAAACTGTAAAGTGTCTTATTTTGAGCCCCTCTTCAACTTTGATTTAGGACACTTTACTGTTTGAAGTCATCTACTTCCTTGTTTGTTCAATCTCTCTTTTAGGGCTATCTTTGCATCCTATTTTATCCTTACTTGTGAACATTTTCGAGATTTGATATAAACTGGAAAAAGTCTTATTTTGAGCTCCTCTTGATGTTTGTTTAAGGGCATTTTTCTGTTTGAGGTCATATATGCTTCCTTGTATGCTTGATTGCCTTTTGTTTTGAGCCTTGCATTTAAGCTTTTGTTGCATGCTTGGTTTGGCCTCTTAGCCACTGAAATCAAGTCAATTTTCAGTGGCTTAGATGCTGTTTTGAGAGCCCAAATTAGAGGGTGGTGACCCCCTCTCTCCTTGACTTGTTTGTTGGCCTTATTGGCCTTCAAAAGAGGCTCCATCTTGCATGCTTTGAAGTCACTTTCCAGGCCCTATTATGTGAGTTATGAGGTCTGCCTTGGCTCTGTTCAAGGCCATTTTGGCCATTTTTTATGTCTATGATGCATGTGTAAAGCAATCCCATTCAAGGCCTCTCAAAGGGGCCTTTCTTTGCATGTTTCCTAGACCCATTTCAGGGCCAATTTGGTGAGTTTTAGGGCTTCCATAGTCCATTTCCAGAGGTGGTTTTGCTATGCTACATGTCCATCTTGTATGTGCTTAACAACCCCTTGCATGGCCCTCCAAAGAAGCCCCTCATTTTTGCATGCATTGGCTGCATTTCAGTGGTTATTTGGGCATATTTTGACATGTTTTGTTTACTGTTTTTGGCTGGTTTGGTGAGATTTCATATGCTTCATATAGGTGTGGTATAAACCATGCTTACTAGCCAATCTTGCATATTGTTTTAGCCCTACATGTTAGCACCTTTTGGCCATGCTTTAAACTAGTATTGTGCATATTTTGGGACTGCCTTGGCTTTGTCTTTGTGCTTCATGGTCAAATAATGCTTGCTTTGCATAGTTATAGTTCAATACATGTGCCTAGTTTTGAGTTTCGGGGGCTATTTCATGCATTAGGTGGCATATTCGCATGTTTCGAGACCATTGAGCATCATACTTCAGTGCTGGAACACATGCCATTGTATGCCATAATTCATCCTTTCAATGCCTTTGTGGAGTTGTGTTTTGTGCCTTAGACTCGGGGCCATTGCATTGTGCATGTTTGCATGCATCTTGGTTGCCTCATTTTCATCACATGGCCACTAATTTTGGCATGCTTGCGGGCTACTCATGTTAGTTTAACTCCATCATCACATGTTGTTGCATGCCATGTTTGCTTATATGTTTAGGTTGCGTGCCTAGTATACATTGCTCATTTGCATGTTCATGTTGCATACTTAGCCTCCATGTCTAGGTTGCATTTCATTAAGCATGCGTCCCTTGCCTCTAGATCAATCATGATAGGGGTTGGGGCCCTTTGATGTGTTTTGTGCTTGCATTTCATTTGATATCAAAGTTGCATACTTGGCTTTTGGGCCATCATGCATTGAAATGCGTGATTGATGGCCCGAGGGTCGAGGGCCATGCTCCCTTGAGTCTATTCCATGATAGGGAGTATGGCTATGCTCACATTTGCCTGAAAATTCTATGTCATACACTGCTTGCCCTCTGCTGTTGTCAATTGCAGGTTCTGCAGGAAGTTTTGGCCGGTCGGCTACACACAGTGCCGACCGGCCAGGAATCTGTGGCCGATAGATAAAAAGGCGGCCGGTGATCATCCCCTTCGGCCGATGGTGTTTCTACTTGGTCGGTGGTATTCCCCAACATATAGAGAGCATACCCTTGGACTTTGGCAGTCCTCAGAGGAGCAGGGCAGTGTTAACAGAGGCAGCAATGCTATGGCAGCGAGTTTCCGGGCAAGACGGATTGAGTATACATCATCCACGTATCCCGAGGCAGGGCTGCGGCCACCCTCTTTCTGCATTTATTCGTTAATTAATTAGAAATTCTATAATAATTAATTTAGTATTATTTATTCGGACTGTAATATTTATTTGGACCCTCCGGGCGAGGGCAATTGTGTAATAAGTGTGCGTGCGTGTGTGCATGTCTTTCAACCCCACGTCTTTCTCCCTTTTATTTACCAGCTTATGATGGTTAGTCTAGGACATGTTTCAATTAGCATACAGTATGATAGCATGTTTGCATCCATTCATTCGTTTTGCATGCACCTGCTCGTAGCATCATTCTAACTACATTTGTATTTCAATTCCAAATTGAATACGTGTTAGTTGTAACATTTCACATGCCATCTTTAGGATAGCCGAGCCTATTATAGTTGCATTTTGCTTGTGTTGCATTAGCCATTTTTAACTTGAACTAGGATCATGCATATGATTACTAACTAGTTTATGTTTTGGCTCGGAGTACTAGGTAAGCTTTTATGCTTTAGCATACCGCATGTGGGGGGGGGTGGCCATAATAGCATGTTTACCATGAGGCCAGCTGCTTATGTGATATAACTGCTTGAATGCCTGTGGGTGGAGGTTGAGTTGTTTAAATTGGAACAATGTATTAAAACTGTGAGTTTTAAGCCCACTAGATAGTGGCAAAACCATCTTTTCTAAAGCCCACTCGAGGGTGGCAAAACCTGCATTTTAGCCTACTTGCGAGTAGCAAACCATTTTTGAAACAAACATGAAATGTTTTGTTCCAATTTAGGCGATTTGGTCTATACTTGTTTCTTTGTCATAACATAGTAATTCTAGGCTAATAACTGCAATAAGAACGCATAATGTTTTCAAAACAAGATATCATGGTTAGTAGAGGCCGATCTTGGATCGGGAGAGTGCTCATAGTGACCTTCAATCGTACCCAAGTTCCCGAGCCGAGGCAACTTTGGTGATGACGGACACGTGGCCTTTGGCACCGAGTCAGGGTTTCCTAAATTCCCCCATTAAAAAAATATTTAGGTGGCGACTCTGTATCTGGCAAAGCAGTCCATGTTTGGCACTTCTTTCAAAAAATCTGTTTTCTCAAAACGATTTGCCAGATTTGGACTCTTTGGTTTAGATTAAGAACCGTGACAATTTGAGTCCGAACTGTAGTAGACCCACAAACGAACAGAACGGGAGTCATTCGGGGACGTCTACAAACGTCCTTTTTCGACTAAGTTTTGGGCGTATTCGGCGCTAAATCCCAACCTATGGGTCCGAATAACATTCTGCCATTTGTCACAAGTCATATTTGGCATGGGAAAGGTCTTCGTGTCGGCCACACGGTGGGTCGGGGGTTGTTTTGAATTTTCGCCCCTGAAACGCCCCTTTTCGACTAAGTTTCGAGCGTATTCGGCTCTAACTCCCAACCTACGGGTCCAAATTACATTCCGTCAGTTGTCACAAGTCATATTTGTCATGGGGAAGCTGCCCGTGAGAGCAACACAGTGGTTTGGGGACTGTTTTGAATTTTCCCCCCCGAAACGCCCTTTTTCGACTAAGTTTCGGGCTTATTTGGCTCTAACTCCCAACCTACGGGTCCGAATTACATTCCGTCAGTTGTCACAAGTCATATTTTTCATGGGGAAGCTGCCCATGAGCGCAACATGGTGGTTCGGGGCTGTTTTGAATTTTCGCCCTTGAAACGCTCTTTTTCAACTAAGTTTTCAATTAAGTTTAAGCCGTTTCCAATTCTAACTCCCAACCTACACGTGCTAATGACATTCATCTATTGTCACAGGTCCTATTTGACGTGAGAAAACTAGTTGTGATGTCCGTACGGTGATTCGAGGGCTGTTTTGCATTTTCACCCCCTTAATGCCCTTTTTCAATTAAGCTTAAGATGTTTTCGGCTCTAACTCCCAACCTACACGCGCTAATGACATTCTGTCTGTTGCCACAGGTCCTATTTGACGTGAGGAAACTGGTTGTGATGTTCGTACGGTGGTTCGGGGGCTGTTTTGCATTTTCGCCCCCTTAACGCCCTTTTTCAATTAAGTTTAAGCCGTTTTCGGCTCTAACTCCCAACCTATACGTGCTAAAGACGTTCCGTCTTTTGTCACAGGTCCTATTTGTTGTGAGGAAGCTGGTTGTGATATCCATATGGTGGTCCAGGGCCTGTTTTGCATTTTCGCCTCCTTAACGCCATTTTTCGGTTAAGTTCAAGCCATTTCCAACTAACTCCCAACCTACACGCGCTAATGACATTCTGTCTATTGTCATAGGTCCTATTTGTCATGAAGAAGCTGGTTGTGACGTCCATATGATGGTCCGGGGGCTGTTTTGCATTTTTGCTCCCTTAACGCCCTTTTTCAGTTAAGTTTAAGGTGTTTCCAACTCTAACTCCCAACCTACATTTGCTAATGACATTTGGTTTGTTGTCATAGGTCCTATTTGATGTGAGAAAACTAGTTGAGATGTCCGTACAATGATTCGAGGGCTGTTTTGCATTTTCACCCCCTTAACGGCCTTTTTCAGTTAAGTTTAAGACATTTTCGGCTCTTACTTCCAACCTACACGTGCTAATGACATTCCGTCTATTGTCATAGGTCCTATTTGTCATGAGGAAGCTGGTTGTGATGTCCATATGGTGGTCCGGGGGCTATTTTGCATTTTTGCTTCCTTAACGCCCTTTTTCAGTTAAGTTTAAGGCGTTTCCAACTCTAACTCCCAACCTACACGTGCTAATGACATTTGGTTTGTTGTCATAGGTCCTATTTGACATGAGAAAACCAGTTGTGGCATCTGTACGATGATTCAAGGACTGTTTTGCATTTTCACCCCCTTAACGCCCTTTTTCAGTTAAGTTTAAGATGTTTTCAGCTCTAACTCCCAACCTACACGTGCTAAAGACATTCTGTCTATTGTCACAGGTCCTATTTGTCATGAGGAAGCTGGTTGTGACGTCCATATGATAGTCTGGGGCCTGTTTTTCATTTTTGCCCCCTTAACGCCATTTTTCGGTTAAGTTCAAGCCGTTTCAAACTCTAACTCCCAACCTACACGTGCTAAAGACATTCTGTCTATTGTCACAGGTCCTATTTGTCATGAGGAAGCTGGTTGTGACGTCCATATGATAGTCCGGGGCCTGTTTTTCATTTTTGCCCCCTTAACGCCATTTTTCGGTTAAGTTCAAGCCGTTTCAAACTCTAACTCCCAACCTACACGTGCTAATGACATTCTGTCTGTTGTCATAGGTCCTATTTGTCATGAGGAAGCTGGTTGTGACGTCCATATGATAGTCTGGGGGCTGTTTTGTATTTTTGCTCCCTTAACACCCTTTTCAGTTAAGTTTAAGGTGTTTCCAACTCTAACTCCCAACCTACACGTGCTAATGACATTTGGTTTGTTGTCATAGGTCCTATTTGACGTGAGAAAACTAGTTGTGACGTCCGTACGATGATTCGAGGGCTTTTTTGCATTTTCACCCCCTTAACGCCCTTTTTCAGTTAAGTTTAAGACGTTTTCGGCTCTTACTCCCAACCTACACGTGTTAATGACATTCTGTCTATTGTCACAGGTCCTATTTGACGTTTGGAAATTGGTTGTGATGTTCGTACGGTGATTTGGGGGTTGTTTTACATTTTCGCCCCCTTAACGCCCTTTTTCGGTTAAGTTTAAGCCGTTTTCGGCTCTAACTCCCAACCTATACATACTTTTTATGTCCAATGATGTGTAAGTAAAATGATTGATTGATGATTTGAGAATAAATAAGAGAAAAAATTAATTTAGATATTTTAATAAAGTATCATATCATTATGTTGAAAAAATAAGTCTAACATTAAGTGATGAAAAGCCATGATAACAACACTGCATTCCTAGTGAAAACACTGAAAACATCAACCTAAAAATTTACAACTGAACACCATATGAAATCACTAGTGCAAATTCAATAAGGGTTGTTAACCCAAGTTCTTGTTTGTAAATGGAACAGTTAGTAGTTCTATAGATGCAAAAGAATAAAATTGCCACCAGGATAGATAGCAAGGATCTCACATACCAAACTTTGTAAATATTTTTTTGTGATTATTTATGTGCTGTAAATATGAAGACACTTCAAGAATGCCTGGTAATCATCTGAACTACGCAACCTCTCCTTCACTTGCACACAGAAAATGAACTCTTGCTTGTACATGCCTGGAATGATATTGAGCAAGCCACAAATAAAAGAAGTTAAGAAATAAGAGTATAGCAAGCTTATTCAACATGTGGCAGCAATCCATTGAAAACCATAAGAGACAAGTTGACATTTTTGAACTTCAAAGCAGTGAGATAAAATGAAGCATATGCATGTTCTCCAAAGAAATCAAACAATAAGCAACATGGGGAGATCAGAGTTCAGTTAAAGAGGAAATGATATAAAATGAAGCATATGCATTCTCCATCAGTGCAGTCATTTTCCAACCTCCAAAAAATTCCACAACATTTTAAAAGATTTAGCATCATATATATGTGACATAAAAGCTGACTTCCCAATGACTACAGAACATAATAAATCACAACTGCTTTTACATCAAGAAGGCTAGAATCACAAACAAAAAGACTAAAAGGAAAAATCAATATCATTTTTGGAAGGCATCTTTATAATCATAAGTGGCATCATCAACTTACTTCTTAAGGCTTCTTTATCATCATAAGAGGCTAAAACAAGATTCACTCCAAAGTCTTCAACCTTTCGGGCATATTTCCTTTTCAGTAAACCTTCAATCCAAATTCAACCAAAAACAAGACAAACAATCCCAACCATATAAAAAAATTCAGATTGTTTAATATGAGCTTATATAGGTGTAGAAGTGATTGACACAAAGTTTAAAATAACTAAAGCATAAATGGGTATGGAAACATGGAATTAGGAAATGGTACAAAAGATTGTATAGCAAAAACAAGTAATGTCAGCACAAACCTAAAGCAAAATCACCAACCTAAATGCTCTACCCCAGGCCTGCTAACCAATCCCCCTAATGCAAACTTTGACTTTTTGCAAGTTGAAAATAATATTATTAATTGAAAAATCCAAGGAGGGGCAAGATACTTTGATCCACATTGCAATCTTTAATTTAATAGTCTCACACAGCTCCCCTATATATGGCTGTGACCCCTTAGGAATGCAATTATTCCTCCATTTCGAAATGGACTAGAGCATAGCCAAAGGAATGGCCTTCCAAATGATATTATTATGTTTTTAAAATTTAATACCAACCTACCATTGTAGTAAGCAATTCACAGAGCCAGGTAGTACCCATTGCAAGCCTCACCATTTGATAATATGAGACCAAACCTTCTAGATAAAAGGACAAAAGAGCAACACATGGTTTAAGTCTTCCCCCTCTTCATTACAAAAAATGAAGTTTACATTAGCTTCACCACTTAGAATGCTTCATGTGATAGTGTTACTCATGCATATATCTAAGGTGTCTTGTATAATAACCCATGTAAAAAAAAGTTAGAAGTCAAATAAAGATAGTAAAGAAATGGTAATGAAGAAGGAAAGCCTGCAATGCAAGGCAAGGACTGAATTTGTCATAGTTAGTAATGTGATAGGACAGAGTGATAACTTCTTGAAAATCAACAATATTTTGTCATAGATATATTATGAAAGATGATCCATTTATGGATAGATCAGTTAAAGTTGATTAGGTTTTAATTGTTGCCTTTTGTTTTGTTAGTGCCTTGCCCTGAGCAACAGATTTACTATTCGGAAAGGGTATAGCTGTATTAAAGAAGAATACTTAGATGATTAGACCCCATTACATTGACCAAAAATAAGAGAGAGAGAGAGAGAGAGAGAGAGAGAGAGAGAGAGCCTTTATAATTTTCATTATCTATAATAGAAAGCAAAACCAACATGAAACTCAAGAAAACTCCCACCTCTCACACCCACCAAACTCAACTACGTAAAACAAGGATTTAAGGATATCACATCCACATTCTTTTTGATAAAGATACAACCAGCAAGTATGAACCAATATAATCTTCCATTGGCTCACAAGAAAGGTCTGAAGAACAAATTTACTAATGCAGAAGACCTACAACACAATTTGATAAAAACAAGAATCAAATACACACAGGTTGGGAGAAAATACACAACAAATAATGGGAAACAGGCACAACCAGGCGGGAAGCATCAATATTAAAACAAACATGTTTCATATAAAAAAAAAATCAAGGTAAATATAACAAAACAAGGTGATTGGCTTTTTTATGAGATTAAGAAACAAGGACTAGTAAGATGAAAAATTACCATCCAACAATGACTTCTTTTGGGTTCACCTTTAGGTTGGATTGTAGCATATTATGATGATAGTCTATATCCAGTGCAACCTACAACCATAACAAACAAAAAATAATAAAAATTGGGGACAAAGGAATAAGAAATAAGAAGTAAGAAGAATACACTAGATGGCCCTCGTGTGAACACATACACACAAATCTCTCACTATTTGGTGGAACTAGTGTCTAGTAAGGAACTATTAGAACAAATTTTAGTGAATGGATAAATTTTTTTTGTAAGTACTTTTTTGTGAATGAATGAACGAACTGGATTTAGGCCAACATTGTTTCCTCACTCAATTCCTCAACGAATTTCCACATATCTAAAAATTTAATACCCTCATTTTCCCCCAATTCAGAACTACAATTGCCCTGCAAATCCATTGCTATGAATAGATATCTTTCTACCAATTTGTGAAAGTTCAAACCTAGTAAAAGTCTACAAATTAGCTCCTTTTTTTGGACAGTATTAGGGAATCTCCAGCCCTTGACACAAAACTATATCAAATTCAAATTTAGGTATTAAAAAAAACACTCAAAAAACCTCTCTACTATCAAATTGAGTTTTACCCATTTTAAACCCAAATTAAGGGAGATTTCAAATTTACAATTTGTTCATAATCTGAGTTTATCCTGTTTCATATCAAATAAAACTAAACGTAGGAGTCATAGTTTTTGAGCGTTTCTCTTATTTTTCATCGAGTTTTTTATTATTATTATTATTTTTTCTCGAGAAACAAACAGAGTGCGAAGGAAAGGCGGAAGCCAAACCTAATTAGAGGACTCGTTGTGAGGAACGGCGTAAGAGTTGCGAATATTGACGGTGCCATCGAGAAAGACAGAGCCGAGAAGAGTTCCGATGACTCGCTCGGCCTGGTCGGGTCGTCGGATGTAGCAGTCACAGATGTTGAAGATCACCAGAGGATGGACCTTCGGTGCTGAGAGAGAGGTCGTGAGGATGCGCGATCATGAGGTTTGATCGCCGTGAGGTTTGTTGATTTGCGGTGGTGAGGTTTGCTGAGAGAGAGGTTTTGTGGTTGTGGTGTATACACAGAGAGGGTAAAAGTATGAGACACAAGCGCGAATCGGGATTTATTCCCTCTAAAATTTTGAGCTTCCACGACTAAATGATTTATTTGTTGGGAAATGTAAATAATTTCGTGCCATTTAGAGACTAAATATTATTTTGGTCGGTAAAAAGGATTAAAAAATTTGACTAAATATTATTTTAGCCTAAATTATAGGCTATTTCCGACTAAAATTGTTTTAGTCGCTAAAAGTAGTCATTTGGCGACTAAACATTTTGGTCACCAATTAATTTTATAAATCCTTCCAAAATTCGAAACTTTCCCTCCAAATAGTTTAATCCCTTGGCGACTAAAATATTTTTTGGTCGCTCAAAATAAATTATTGGCGACCAAATTTTTGGTCGCCAAAAGTCTGAAAGTAATATTTTGTTTTTCATTTGGCGACTAAAAAATTTTAGTAGCCAAAACTATGTATACAGCAACTAAAACATTTTTTAGTCGCCAATTGTGGCATTTTTAGCTACTAAATTTTTTTTTAGACGCCAATAATCAATATTTCCTGGCTAAAAAAAATTAGTAGCTAAATATTATACCTTTGCCTACTAAAAAAAATTTTAGGCGCCATTTCCACAAGTTTTGGCGACTAAATTTTTTTTAGTCGCCAAATTAGTTGCCAAAAGTGCATTTTGCTGTAGTGGACATAGGCTATCATCCTCTCATCCCGAGCTGCGTACTCGCCTGTCGCCTGATTTACAATGAGCTGGGAGTCACAGAAGACTACCACCTCATCTATACCGTTTGGTGTAGCTGTTAAAATAGCTTATAGATTATAGCTTAACAGATTATAGATTATGACTTTAATCAGAAGTTGTTAATCTATTTGGTGTAGTTGTTGGATTATAGATTTAAGTTGCTGAGTAGTGTTTGTTAAATAAGCTGTGAAATAACTTTTTCAATTAATTTTTATTTTTTATTTGTCTACATTTCTCATAAAAAATAATAATAATAATCTATAGTCCATTTGAGTCTTTTTCTATTTTTAAAAAAATAAAAAATAAAAAATAAAAAAATTTAAGAGTATAACCATAAATTAACATGTCCACAGGTGGCGATAATCGAAGCAAGGGTGAGCGCTTCTCGAATCACTTTTTGAGTTAAAATAATTTGTTAGAATCGGTCGTTTGAAATAAGTTTAACCAAACAGTCCAAAATAACTTTTTCAAAGCTAAAAGCCATAAGTTGGCTCTGAAAAGCTGCAACAAACACCCCCATCAACTTCCATAGTTGCTGCCAATTTCAGTCCAATGATTAGTGCCTCGTACTCTGCTTCGTTATTTGAGGCCTTGAACCCCAAATGGATTGACTGTTTTATCATATGCCCATCTGGTGACACCAAAACCACTCCTACCCCTGCTCCTTGCTGATTTAAGTTACCATCGATAAAGAGGCGAAATGAGTCGTCGATGTAAATATCGCAGGGTTTTAGCCTTTCTTCCCCCTTCTTTTGTTCTACAAACGTGGGGTTCCATGGCCCAAGTTGGTTTTCCTCTTCCTCTCCTAGACATCCCAGGCTGTAGCTTACCGATTCCCGCCTTGGGATCGCGCCAAGAGACAATTTTGCCACAAAGTTGGCCAAAACTTGGCCTTTGATTGCTATTCTTGGTCTGAATTCTAAGTCATACTAACCTAGAACTACAATCCATCGAGCTACTCTGCATATCAGGTCTCCATGCTACAGCAGGGACTTTAGTGGATGTTCAGTTAACACCACAATCTTGTGGGCCTGAAAGTTGTCACGACCCAAACCCGCCCCTAAAAGTTTAGGTCATGATCAGCCTGTACTTAGGCCTCAAAGACAAAATTTCAAAATATTAAATGATATCGGGGCCTAAAGCGGAAGCAAAACAAATAATAATAATGTCCATTGAGCTTGTGCATACATGATAACTGGAATAATTAAAACATACAGACACACTAGTAATTTATATGCATATATAAATCTTATGTATCTCACACACATACACATAAGACTCAATAAAATACAAAACTCTAACAATACAAAATTAAAGCCTCGACACAGAGGCATATCTTGAATGGCTAGATGTAACAGATCCACAAAAGAACTCCTGAGGCTAACCTAAGGTTGGTCTCTAGATTGATCACCTACATACATATAAAATACAGAGTGAGCGAAGCTCAATAAGTAATAATACAATAAAGAGGTTTAAATGAATGAGCCCAACATCATAGTAAGCATAATAATATAGACTCATACTTTTCTTAAATCACATTTACAGAACGACCTCGGGGTCCACAGAATGACCTCAGGCCTAATAATAACAAAACGGCCTCAGGCCCAATAATATAATAGAACGGCCTTGAGCCCAATAATAACATAACGGCCTTGGGCCCAATAATAACAGAATGTCCTCGGGCCCAATAATAACAGAACAACCTCGGGCTTAATAATAATAGAACGGCCTCAGGCCCAATTCATGTATGTATGGACCCAAGAGGTGACTTGTATGGACTCTAAAGGTGACTCCCACTGTAGCACTTAATTTCGTACAGCACTTTGTTCCATACTAGAAATCCATAGGTCTTAAAGACTGAACAGTTCATATCATGTTATAGAATAAATGGAATGGCCTTGGGCCCATTATATTATATTACAAACATTTCACATTTCATATCCATATTCCATATCATAGGTCTTGTAACTCATTCATTGACATAAAACATAATTCCAGATCATCACAACAGTTATGTATCAAAATAAATATAAATGAACATATCTTTGCAATATTATTACTCACAGTGGGTTCCAAAAATGGTTGACTGGTCCTCGAATATTGACCTGTAATCACAATGCACATAGCACACATATTGAAACATAGAATTACTCTCTTGATCAAATTTACTTTTCTTAATCAACTGAACAAATCCCTTACTTTGCTCTGCAACCAATTATTTATGTTGATTCTAAACTCATTAGTCCTCAGAAATGAAAGGAAACTGGGTTGGGAGAGGAAATAGCATAAAACGGGTAAAAAGAAAGTGAACAATCTTCACTCATTTGAACATATATTTTTGTGTACTTAGAATTTGGATGTAAGAGCACCACCATTGGAAACTAGACTTTCAGGGCGTGAATTTAGGTTCAAGAATCACTTAAAACAGAGTCTGGATGAGAGAGATATGCTTATTTGAAGTTGGGTTGAAACAGGGGTGTTCCGCACCTATGGGAAACAGGGCCGCACGTGTGGGAATTGGGCCGCACGTGTGGGACAGCGTTCTTTTTTAGGAGAATCAAATTGGGTGCTGGAAATGGACTACCGCACGTGCGGGAAGCCCCGATGCGCGTGCGGCACTGGGTGAGAAAAACCTGTCCAAGCAAGACCTGTTGGTTCCAAGCTAAATTTCTCCATTTCCCACCTAGGGTTCACTCCATATCCTTCCCAAAATATGTAATATCAACGAAAAACATGAGATTATAATGATTTTCTAAATCAAACCTCAAAAACACAATGAATCTTTCAGCAAGAAAGATCAAAATCCTTGTTTAGTTCTTTTCCAAACTTTTTCAAAATTTCTTCTTCCAAAGCCACATAAATCTTCATTTCATATATCATTTTATGAGTTCAACTCATACAAAACCTCAAGATTAAGGCTCAACTTCTCACAATCTAACCCAAGTTAAGTAATTCCAAAGCAATCAACTCTTAATCAAACAAATCCAAGTCCAATTTCACATACGTATACATATATATATATATATATCAAGTAAGCTTAGAACTCAAAATGCTAACACCAAGTAATCTTCTCCTTTAGGGTTCTTACTTTAATTTCCACCAATTTACACCATTCAACTTCTTATTTCAACCTAGATTACATAATCTCATGAAGAATACAACTTTTATTCATAAAATTAGAGGAAGATGCTTACTTTAGTTGGCTACTTTGTTGTAGATTAGCTTATCTCTTCAAGTTTCTCTTTTCCTTCTTCTCCTTGAGCTCTCTCTCTCTCTTTCTCGTTCCAGAACTCTCTCTCTCTCTCTCTCTCTCAAATTTTTGTGTTTTTAAAACATGATATAGATGAGCCCCAAATGACTTATATCACTTATATATATACACATACTTAAAGGTGGCCCAAACATACCTTAACGAATCAGACAAAATAAATTTTTAATTAAACTTCCTAAATGATCCCAAAAATTCCAGTTAACCTATCCATTCACACCATTTCAGTTTCTGTACCTATTTAGGCCGTCAATTTTAGAGTCCGAGCTGAAATCACACAAGGATTCATTTGGAATCAAAATTTTACCAAAATTCATATTAGACTCTAAAAATCATGTTGATCATATCTATGTGGTCGGTTTTAGCTTATCGCACCTCTAAGGCTTTCAATTTTCAGTCCAAAAGGGCGTAATTTCAACAGATTTTCTCATAACCGACAAATACAAATTTATAAACATGTAATTCACCCATTAAAACATGGCGTTTCACATCAAACACATAAGCACACTTATAATCACACATATAATGAGGGAATTAAAGTAGTGGTTCAATTTTTTCGAGGCCATTACCAAGGCCAATGTTAACTTCTTTAGAGGCAGGTATCTAGTTTCAACATTTGCTAGGGTCTTGCTCACATAGTACACTGCCTTCTGCTTACCTTCTTCTTATCTGGTAACCACGGCACTCACGGCATGGTCTGAAACTGTTAGGTACAAGAACAACTTTTCTCTCAATACCAGGTTCGACAACACTGGTGGGGTTGTCAGGTACTTCTTCAAGTCGGCCAAGGCGACTTCGCATTCTTCTGTCCACAGAAAGTCTGTGGCCTTCTTCAATAAGCCAAAAAACTGTTTGCATTTATCTGAACTTCGGCTAATGAACATGTTCAGGGCCTCAGCTTTTCCAGTCAAAATCTAGACTTGTTTGGCTGTTGTCGGGCTCTTCAAGTCAAGGATGGCCCTGATTTGATCTGTGTTTGCCTCAATACTTCTCCTGGTAACCAAGTACCCCAGGAAGTTATCGGATCCTACTCCAAATGCATACTTCGAGGCATTGAGTCGAAACCGATATGATCTCAAGATGTCAAAGACCTCTTTCAGGTTGGTCAAATGGTTCCCAGGTTCCTTGGTTTTAACAACCATATCATCTATGTAAACCTCAACTGTCCTCCAGTCACATGTTTGAACATCTTGGTGACCAGTCTTTGGCATGTCACTTCTGCATTCTTCAACCCAAAATGCATTACTCTATAGCAATAGAGTCCTTTAGGAGTGATGAATGTTGTCTTCTCTTTATCTGGGGCATACATTGTTGTCTGGTGATAACCTATGTATGCGTCCAAAAAACTGATCCTCGCATGCCCCAATGTGGCATCTACCTGTTGATCAATCTTGGGCAGTGGGAAACTGTCCTTGGGGCAAGCATTGTTCAAGCTTGTAAAGTCTACACAGACCCTCTACTTCTTATTCTTCTTCTTCACCACCATTGTATTGGACAACCAGGTGAGATAATTCACTTCTCTGATGGCCTGTGCCTCTAGTAGCTTGTCTATTTCTTCCTCAACTGCCTGTACATGTATCAATGTTGGCCTTCTTACTCTCTGGACGACTGGTTTGGCTGACCTATCTACGTTAAGTCTATGACAGGTGACCTCGGGGCTGATCCCCGGCATCTTATAAGGTGTCTAGGCAAACACCTTGATGTTCTCCCTCAAGAAAGCCTCAAATTCTGTTTCTTCTTCCTCGGCTAAGCCAGAGTCGAGGAGGAAGAATCGTTCATTATCTCTTTCTTACACCAGAACCTTTTTCAATGGTTCTTCACTTTTCTCGGCAGGTGCTTTGCCGACATCATCCACGACCTCGTGGTCTTCGCTTTCAATCTTTGCGCTCTCTGCTTCCCTTATATTATACGTGTACTTCATTGCTACCATAGAGCCATTTTTTTTCCTGCACTTGGTCCCCCCTTACTTCTTCAATCCCCTGCTTAGTTGGGAATCGCAACGGTTGGTGCGGCGTTGATGGAACAGCCCTCATTACATGGAACTAAGGTCGTTCCAAAATGATATTTTTTGGGGATGGAGTATCTATCATAGTGAACTCTGTTGTTACCTTTTTACTTCATGCCTGTACCTCCAGACTTGTGGCTCCTAAAGGCCACGTCAGATTGAATCCGACCATTAGGCTGTCAAATTGCTCCAAATCATCTTGGTGGAGGCCAAGCTCCTTGTAACATCTGACATACGTGATATCACAAGAGCTGCCATGATTGATCAGTATACACCTCACCTAGCAATCTCCAATCTTCAAAGTTACCACCAAGGCATCGTTGTGCGGATGTTGCACCATGTCCAAGTCTGCCTCAATGAAAGAAATCATCGGTCCCTGATATTTATTTGTTGTGGGTTTCTTATGCTAGAACTGATATACATGTTGCAGGTGCCTTACTCGCTGGGACTCCCCTCGAACTTCATTCTCATTAACCTTCGAGTGAACCACATTGATTACTCAAGGTCCATCCACCTGCTGCAGGGGTGGTGGTAAAGGTGGTACTGCTAGTGCTTGGGGCAGCCTCACGTGCTCTTTTCTTGTCTTCGCTTAGTCTACTAGTTCTCTTAGGTGACCTTGTCTGACTTGATCCTCCAAGTGTGATTTCAGAGCCCTGCATCCCTAAGTCAGGTGCCCATCTTGATTTTAGAGCCTTGTATCCCTAAGTCAGATGCCCGCCTCGTCAAATATTTTTCAAGAATTTTTCTTCACCAAATCTTTCTAACCTAATTTCTAGAGGGGTGGTCAAGTATATATGCAAAAACATGTTACTATCTCGAAAATATCAATATAGAGATAACTGGTGCAATGCATGTACCTGTGGAGACAGTTGGCACAGTTGGCAGTAAAATATATGTTCTACCGGAACAACTGGTCGGCCGGCTAGTAAGGGGACGGCCGGCCACTAATTTCTGGCTAGCTGGCCACTAGTTGCCATGCAGGCCTTTGAGTGGTCAAGCTTGGAAAAATACTATTTTGGTCCAAAAGTGGTATAAGGTTTGTAGGCTTCTGAGACTCAAAACCGGGGCTCCCTGCTGAGGAAATCAAGCATTTGTACAACGTATAAATTCATCATTGGGTGATCAATTTGTGGAGCCTAAGTCTTAAGGATGGTTAAAAATAGAGTGTCTACAGTAGGCTACAATGGATTCATGGAGTAGTAGCCCACTATTTCAGTCAGAGTCAAACCCATTTAGTGGTAGTAATTCTAGCGTAGCAGTAGAAAAGGAGAAGAGTAAGAGAGAAGAAGGGAAGGAGAGAGGTGGAGTTGTTTAGAGGGAAGCAGAGTGTGCCAGTGACAAAGAAGAACTTCGGTGGTTATGGTATCTTCTCTCTCTCTCTCTCTCTCTCTCTCTCTCTCTCTCTCCGATTCTCTTTTCACATTTTTTTTTTCAATTTACCCATCGAAACGACGTCGTTTTGGTGAGTTTAAATTTCATCCCTTGGTTGGTGAGTGGGCCACATGTCGACTACCGTAAAAGATCATTGTAGGGTATTACTCTGGTGGATCTTAATCCCAACCCTCTCTCTCTCTCTCTCTACTCCTCTACTACTCCTTTGTCGATACTCCTTTATTGGTATCTAACACACTCGTTGTCGGTGCTAGAGTACCAAGACTCCGTCGATCATCACCAGATCGTGAATCACCACCAGATCGTGAAACGTAAGGCCCTCAGATATCAGATTTGAAAATCGACGAAATGCGAATCGACAATGAGCTCTTTCATGCTCTCTTCTGTGTTCGTCATTATCATTTTGACATCACCGGCGAGTTTCATGACACTTCCTTTTGCCACTGTCGAGTTACCGCCGCAATCGTGAACCACTACCTCTGTTATCGTCGCCGAAAGTACAGTGAGCTGTTATCGTCGCCGAAAGTACAGTGAGCATCCAGCGGCCTCTGACGATAGTTGAGAGCTTTAAGTGAGGTTAGAGAGAGAGAGAGAGAGAGAGAGAGAGAGAGATCAAAAGCCTCATCTTCGACTGATGGAGTTGTCCTGGTGTAGATCTACCTTGCTACGACATAAACTACTCTGGATCTAAGCCTTTTTCTGTACAATTTCAACTCTTATCAGTCTCTCATTCATGGTGTATGTATTCGATCCTCATCATTTTCCTCTTTGTTTGGTTTCAATGTGCTTATGTACATTGATTCACTCATTGGTTTTTGTTATTTTATTTTATATGTGTAGGGGAGCAAGAGCAAGAATGTACAAAGCATTGATTTGCTGAGCTCTTCACCTTTCAATCTCAATCTGACTCTAGTGCCATCCAGCTAACCAACAATCTCATCACACACCTCTTGAAACCCACTACAACTAACTCAGATCTACACTCTAGATCTGTAGATACACGTCATCCTTCTTTCCTTTTTTTTTCTTTTTTCTTTTTTTCTTTTTTAAATCTTATAGTATGACAAACCCAGAACTCTCAGCCATGGCTGAGATGGTGGTTGTTGTTGATTATTTGTTGTTGGATCTGAATCCAAAAGCCTTTTTTTTTTCTTAGTAGTTGATTATTTTATTGTTGTTATTGTTGAATTATTGTTTGAAGAGATCCTAACTTTCTTCGACGCCACCTCCAAACCGCTAGCCAGTGTCATAGATCTGACTCCAAAAGCTTATTTTTTAGTAGTTGACTATTTTATTGTTGTTGTTGTTGTTGAATTATTGTTTGATGAGACCCTAACTTTCTTCACCGCCACCTTCATGCCGCCAGTTAGTGTCATTTCTCTCTGTCTCTGTCTCTGTCTCTGTCTCTCTCATCTCTTCTCTTCTCCTGCTTTATGTTCAATAGATATGTTAAAAATAAGAAAAATAGGTTTGCATAGATAAAACAATTTATCTGCTTCATGTACATATATAAATTTATCTTGTTTTTATTGATTTGAACAGATAAAAAAAATTAAATAGATAAACAGGTAGAGAAAGAAACAGATGGAGACGGAAAAAAGAAGTAGAGAGAAGAATAGACAAGGAGAGAAAGTTTGAAAATTTTGTGAATTTGAGCAGATAAAAAAATAGGTTATAAAATTCAATGGGTAGAAAAATATTTGAACAGATAGAAAATAATTTGAATAAATAGGTAAAAATTTGAACAGATAGTAAAAAAAAGTCAACAAATAAATTAAGATGTGGAATTGAAAATAAAATGTCGTTCAAAACAAATAAAAACATTTCTCACCAAACTATTTTATAAATGGTGGACCTTTTACTAGCAAAAAAATATCCACTGAACCTAATGCTTTATATCCTCGTTAGATTGGACTTTTCAACAATTATCTCAAGAAGAAAAGGGTAGGTTAATTTGTACCAAAATGCATTTATAAGTTTTTCAAGTTTCTATGATAGTGGTGATATTTAGGAGTTGTTTGGGAAGTGTTAAATTAGTATACTTTTTGACTTTTTATAAAAAAAAATGTGAAATATAGGTTAGGTTTGAAGTGATGTTATAGCAAAGTGATGTGACTCAAATAAAAAGTGATATGACCCAAATAAGATGATTGTGACTCAAATAAGATAATGTGCTAAAATAACATGTGCTATTTTAGCGCATGCCAAACAACTACTTAGTATCATTTAAGGGGTTGTTTGGTAATAGCTTTGTGGCTAAAAAAGCTCAAAAAATAAAATAGGCTAAATAAGTTAATAAGATAAAATGTCACATCTAAATTATAATCATTTCACTTTTTCTCTTACAAAAATCAAAAAAGCAAAAAAAGTCATATCAAACAAACTTTTAGTCCTAAACTAAAATAGCCAAAAAGTTAAAAAAATCAACTAAAAAAGGCCAATTGCCAAATGGCAACTTAATGAATTATTAAAAAAACCCTTCAACAAAAGGCATAATTAATATGAAAAATTCTAAACATACAAAAAATTTAACAATAATGATGTGATAATGTCATTATTATAAATAAATATATTTTCAATGATATTTTGTTTTGAAATACAAGGTCCACAATGAATTACATTATTATGTATGAATTGTTTATTTTTATAACATCGCTAATATTTGACTAAGAAAATTAGGGTCTACTAACTGTTTATCTGGACATATATTTCTTATACGGTGGAGTATTGAATTTCAAGAGAATGTGATAAAAATGAAAGACTACATGAGAGATTTAGACTGTTAATTGCCAAATCGGCAGGATTACCAATCTCTCATCCTAATGTTGAGTTAATCCAAATATAAAATATAATATACATATTCTAAAAGAATTAATAATACTAGACTGTTAAAAATACTAATCAATCTAATCTAATTGAGACGGCCGAATTGTCATGGAACACGTGTGATTTATCAAACCTGGCCTAATTGTCATGGAACACGTGTGATTTATATAATTTGATGTCTGTATACTGTATGCTCATAAGTGGACTCTCTCTTTCTCTTTCTCTTTCTCTTTCCGTCTCAGAGTCTCTCCATGTTTGGGGGGAAAATTCTCTTGGCAGGGTACACAACCCTTGTTGTTCTTGTCCTGTTTTCTGTAAATTGCTATGCTAGGAAAAGTCACCACCACTGTGACCCTTCTTCGTGTGGAAATAATGATAACATCACCCATCCCTTTAGATTGAAAGGCGATCCAAAAAACTGCGGAGACAAGAAGTATGAATTGGAGTGCGAGAATAATCGCACAGTATTACACTTATTCTCTGGAAAATACTACGTGGAGGAGATCGACTACGACAACTATACAATCAGAGTTGTGGATGTGGGCATACACGAGGACGATTGCTGCTCTCTTCCTCTTCACTCTTTAACCTATGACAATTTTTGGAACTCCTATCCATATGCTTTGAGGTACGCAGATGCTAGAAGTCCAGTAGTGTTCATGAACTGTGAGAACCCAGTGAAGTCTCCCCTCTACATAGACAATATTTGTAGCAAAGGAGGAGGAAATTCTTCGGGGTCTGTAAAAGGGCAATATTTGTACGTTGTGGTGGGGGGTGACTTGAACGTGTCAGATGTGGCGGATTTGTGTACGGTGGATATGATGGTTCCGATTGCACAGCCGCTGTTGTCGATGAGGAGTGAAAATCGTGGGAACATTTCCTTCTTGAACGTCCACGATGCCATGGCTTATGGATTTGACCTTTACTTTGGCAGCTACTACTTGAGGAGGGGCTCCTACTTTGGCGACTACTACTTCAGAAACTGTCTACCGCATCGGTCGTCCTTTCTTTGTGCGTAAGATTTTTTTTAATACTTCAAATCCTGAATTCCAATTCAATTTCTTCATTCGCTAATAATATTCACAAATAAAAATATTCCTTTTGCTATTTCTTTTTCTTTTCTTTTCTTTGGTTTTTATTTTCATTGTAACAGAGAAAAATATTTCTCTAAAATAGCTTCACGACCATCATGTTTCATATAAGGTAAAATCTAACAAACCAATATCACCATATTTGCAAATGGCATAGTCAATGTGAAGAAAATTAAAGTTGACTTTGGATAGATATAGATCAAGTTAATTTAAGTAATCTAACTTGTAAAAATAAAATTAAAAAAATGCCCTTGATTTAAAATTATCAACACCGTTACATCCACTGAATTTATTTAGCCCGAATTCGGACTAAATAAATTATATATAGATTAAATTATAAAGTTTACTATTAAGAAATTGTGTTACCATCTAAAAATAAAAAGACGTTTTTTTGCCCTCAATTTTAAAATTTTAGCATTCAATTTGAATTTCACTCTTTTAGAATAGAAAATTTTAATTGTTTGAAAACATCAATTTTCAATTTTGTCATTTTGCAGGCCTCAATTTGAAATTTTTAGTCTTAGACATAAAATAAGGCATCATTTTACTTTGAGAAATAATATTCAAGTTTATTTTTTAAATTCACTTTTTAAACATGTGTTAAGATAATGATTAGTTGATATCAATCAATCATCTGGAAAGTGAACCATGTTCTTTTACTTTTTGGGATTAGTTTTCTATTTTGCGATTTTTAGCCTCAAGTGAAAACTTTAATATTAGGAAAAAGTGAAATTTTACTGTTTTGGGTAATGATGAGTACAGTGAATATTCATTAATTTATTTATTTATTTTTTATTCTCAAACAAAAGATCTCAAAGTGAGAATTCCAAAAATTCAACTTCATCAAAAACGAAGATATATGTTAAAGTTATGTTTTGGTTTTAGAAAATTGAGTCCGCGTTTTATAAAATTGAGTTTTTTTATTTTTTTTGTTTTGAGTGAATTTTTTTAATATTTTATTCCATTTTTTTTATTTTTTAAATATAACTAATCTAAATATTTTTAAAAATTTTAGTATTAGTGATTTTTTTAAAAATAAAAAATTTACCAAACACAATACATTTTTGTATTTTGTTGTATTCAATAAAAAATTTTAAAGATTTTTATATAATGTTTTTACTTTTTAAGTATATTAAGATTAAGTGGATCTAAAAAAAATTTTAAAATGATTAAAATATTTAAAAAATTATTAAAAATACAAAGATACGAATTGAAAACTCAAAAAAATATTTTTAAAAACTCAAAACCAAGTATAAAAAAATTCTAAGTTGTTAAACAATTCAAAAACTAAAAACAGTGCTATATTTATGCTGGGAAATGCTATGACAGCATGTGCAGCTCCGACAAAATATGTAATTTTATTACAAAATTTTATAATAATAAGTATAAAATGTGTAATCTCGCTATAAATTAACGTAACAAAAAATATAGTAATCAAATTATAAATTTTTGCAATATCAATTATAAAATTTTAGATATTTTGTTATGTCAATTTGTAACGAGATTGTACATTTTATAATTAATATTATAAAATTTTATAATAAAATTATATATTGTTATAATAAAATACATATGATATGTACCTAAAGAGATACACACATAGGATTTCTCATCTATGTTTTTATATGAATCTAGCCCCCTCACTATTAGAGGACAGGAATTAGGAAACCTGTTTTTGTCCAAATAAAAAATCCTTTATTTAGTTTTTTTTTTTTAAAAAAAAAAAACTGGCTTTTGCAAAGCATGTGGCAAAAGTATGTGGCTTGTTCATGATTCTTTAATTTTTTTTCTATTTAAACTTTGATGTGTTGAATTACTCTTAATCTCAGCCATTCATCGAACCTGCTAACTTGTCTAACACAGGAATTTTTTGCAAAACATGTGGCATTCTCTCATTTTTTATTTCAACTTAAGTTGTTTTTTTTATTGATAGATGTGGATAAAAATTTTAAAGTAAAAAGAAAAAGCGAGAAAAATGAAAAAAAAAAAATCAGGTTATATTTTATTTTCTCTCTCCTCTTTCTTTTTTTGTTTTTAAATTCCTAACCAAATTTATAATTTAAATACAATATTAATGTGAATCAGAATTTTACCGTAACAATACCAAATAAACGTCACTCCTTAATAACCATCTTAACCATCCACCTCGGTACCACCATACACTGTATTAGTCCCTCCCTTTCCTTCCCCTTACCCACAACCCTCCTTCCATTTCCCTTCCTCCACAGCTACATATTATCCATCACAACCCATATTTGCATATAATAAGCCGATATTTAAGAGTTGTAAACAATTTATTGTACTGCTTCAATTTATTCCTTTTCTAAGATCTTCCCATTCCCCCAATGCCATCTATTACACATCTCAACCCATATTTACATACACTTATGCTGTGTTTGATTAGAAGATTTTGAGATGGATTTGGAAAGAGAAAGGGAAAATATAGGTGAAATTTAAATAAAATATACCTACATTTCACCTAATTTCACACACTTTTTCTCTTTCCTTATTCAAATTCCCCAATCAAACACAGCGTTAGTGCACCAATAAACCAATATGTAAGAGTTGTAAATTGTATATTGTGCTGATTCAACTTATTCCTCTGCTAAGATCTTCATATTCAAATCACGGATAGTTTATCGGTATCTTGCAACTCAACATGGATTCCACATTCTGAATTAAAACAAACTATGCTCCAAATCCACATAATAGAGAACTATTTCTACAATCAAAACTAGGGGCAAAGGTGGGGAATGATAGGGGAGGCATTGGTGGTGGCAAGAAAGGTAGGGAAATGAAAGAGATACTAGGTATGGCAAAGGCGATGGGAGACGGTGGGGATAGTTTGTGTTGTCTCTCCTAGTGTGAGATCGTGTTGAGAGCAATAACGGAGGTGATGGTCGATATCTATATCTAGGGAAAGGCTACGGTGTGCAACCCCTTCAAGAGTGCATACTATATGTATTCTATTATAAATTGACGTAGTTTTATTATAAAATTTTGTAACATCAATCATAAAATGCGTAACTTCACCATCAATAATATAACAAAATATTCACAAGTTTATAGTTGATGTTACAAAAGTTTGTGGTTTGATTACGATATTTTTGTTATGTCAATTTGTGGCTACGATTGATGTTACAAATTTTTTTAATAAACTTATGTTAATTTGTGGTAAGGTGCATATGACACCATTGGATTTTTCCTATAATCTATACAATATATCTTAAGCAATGGCCTTAGTGGTATCGTGAAGCCTTTTCTTCTCCTCATACTACATGGCTGATTTTTCTATTTTAAAACAAAAAGATTATTCAAAGAGGTGGGCAAAGAATAAACCCAAGACCTTATGTTTAACAAAAAAGATTCTTACCACTTAGGCAACATTTGTTTTATAATATTAGTTTGTTATCATTTATTTTTATTCTTATTTGAATTACATATGCATTCCATGTGCCGCTCGCTAGTTATATTAGTGAACAAATCACTTTGTTTCTTGAAGTTTCTTATCTCCTTTTATCAAGTGGCTATTTTTCCAATTAAAAAAAAAAAAAAAAAAAGATAAAAGGAAGAAGTGAGACTTGAACCCTTAGACCTAATGTTCGATGAAGAAGATTCTTACCAATTGACTAACACACAACATATAATAAGTAATTTATTTTTATTTTATTTATTTGAATTGCACAAGTATTAATGGTGCCAACGGTTAGTGTAATATATGGGTAATTCTATTTCCACATACTAAACCCTTTCATTACACATCTCTTTACAAGGCACACAATTAATGATTTTCAAATATCAAATTTTGCTCAGTAGACATCCTTTCTTGTAAAAAAATATCTCTAACTCCTTCAAACCCAACCTAACCCTAGCTACCACTCGCCACCACCATGAACCACGGCGAACTCTGGCCACCATCGCGAGCCTCCTATCTCACCTCCACTGCTACTACCATCTCCGGTGGCCCTCCTCAACCCTCTCCAATGACCCTCTGCGCACCTTCCGCTCCTATCAAATCCTCTTCGATACCCTTCCTGCGACCCTTGCTGCTTGTAACTCCTTCACCTGCAACACACCAATCCTACCCACACTCTAGCGACCACGATATTGAGAGATTCACAAAGAGAGAGATCGCATGACTAGGGTTTTGAAATAAAGAGTGATAGCTAGCAACTAGGGTTTCATAGAGAGAGTAACTCTGCTGTGTTTGGTCTGTTCAAGGGAGCTTAATCTAGTTCTTGGCTGCATTTTTCGCTGCTGCATTTTTGGTTTGCAGGTTTTTGCTTTGTAGATGTAGTGTTGCAATGCGGTGGGTCTGTGTTTGTGGGCTGCATTGAATCTGGAGCATCATTTGAAGAGTATATGCAGAATGCCTTAGTAACCAGCGCAGGTTCAAAGCAAGAGGCAATTGTCTTGTTTAGGTGCTGATTCTAGTTCTGGCAGCTTTGTTTTTGGCAGCTTTGTTTTTGGTTTTGTTCTCCTGTATTTTCTGTTCTTGTTGGCTCCTTGCCAACTGGAGCTTGGAGCTTGTGTAGCTTCAAGCTCCTCTTTATTGATGTATTTTGTCATACGTAGTATGTTTCATCAATAAAGATCATTCTTTCGCCGTTCAAAAAAAAAAAGGGTTTCATAGAGAGAGAAGTTGCGACTATGATTTTAACAGAATGAAGAGTGGTGGTTGCGAGGTTACCGGAGAGGGGCTACAGAGTTTGCAATGGTAGGAAACTCATAGCAATGGGGATTTCACAAAGACAAAGTTGTAGCAATGGTGGTTCGTGGTGGCAGTGGCTAGGGTTAGGTTTAGAAGGAAGTTAGGATTTTGGTGAAGATAAGGACATTTTGGTAATTTTATTTTAGGACGAAATTGTAATAAAATAAAATATCATTAAATGTGTGAACAAAGAAAAAATGGGATGTGAAAATAGAAGCACCCATAATATATGCATACTGTATATGTTTGTGGTGAATAAATTGACAAAATCATCCTTCTTTGTTATTGCCTTTAAATCAAGATAAATGGATGGCTTGAATTGGACCAATTTAAAAGTTTTTAAGATTCAAACTGTAATTTGAATAAATGAAAACCATGGTGTCTTATTTGTAACAATAATCAAAGTTTGGGGTTTATTTTATAATTTGTCAATAATTTTTTAATTCCACCCTGTTTCATTATTATAATATGTGGGACATGACGCTTAATTCATTATTTTTTCAAAAATGTCCTAAAGTAGAATTTAGCAAAATCTCTTAAAAAATTTCGTAAAATTCTTTCTCTTTACATCTTTCTTAATACAACTTACAAAATAATATTTATATTTGTTATTTTATAAGAAAATGTAATATACGATAATTCCACCATTAAAAAAAAACTTTCCAAGATAAAACATTTAGCTATATAGCATGTTAAAATTAATTTTAACATTAGGGGTAAATTACACTGACCTCCCTTGATGTTTGATAAAAATAAAGTAAGTTTCACAGTTTCAATATAATTACATTAACTCTCTTTTACTAAAGTTAAATGAACCAAAACTAATGCAATAGTGCGAAAATATAAAAATAAATAACTTAAAATATAATTTTTATGTAAAGTAGATGACAATGTTATTTTTTTCATCCATATAACTAACAAATTATTAATAAAAATGAAGTTAAGTGTTATATAAATCAAAATTTAAAAAAAAAACTCAATATAGTAATTTTATTAAAATTATGAAATTATTATAATTTCTGTAAATCTGACGAGCGATCGGTTAATTTACCCTAACATTAATTATTAAAGATGTTTTAAGATACATATGACTGCCAAGAGTAATGCTTTTTGTTGGCTGACATAATTTTTTTTCCCTTTAAAATAATGCAGGCCTCATGTGGACGATCGCTTTAAGTAAGTATTCTTCCTTCATCATCCATTCATATCAGAAACGTTCTTAGCTCTTAGCTAGGGTTTGGTTTGCTTAAATGAATTGGAATATAATGATGATTTTATTAAAATAATTATTGATATATTTGAGTTGAATAAAATAATAATGAGAAATATTACAAATAGAATCATTTTATATCATTTTAAAGGAATTGTCATTCCATAAAAAACCTTGGGAAAATTACTTATCATTGGACATAAAAACAAAAAACAAAAAAAAAGGAAAAGAAATTATACAAACATGGAGGGGTGCAACTTTTCATTTGCACCTCATCACAAAATCACTTGCACACTCTATGTCTTTGTATTTTTTTTTCTCTGTTCCACTGTTAAGTAATTTCCCCAAAAAACTTAAGGAATCACCATTTCATACAATTTTCTCTCATCCCAACGAACCACATAAAGTATTAGTTTTTTTAGGCTAAATTACAATAGTACCGCTACATCCACTGAATTTTCCTCTGCCCAAATTACCCAATGAATATCTTATATGTAGGATATTCATTTTTACCCGATCGTTTCATTCAAGCAATTTCGACAGAGGAAAATTCAGTAGATCAAACATTTTTGAAATTACAAACACTTCATAAGTATAGAATATTCCTACAGTTTTGAAATTACAAATACCTCATTATCAAAAAAATTTATTTAACATAAATAATAGAAAAAATAAAATTTCTAACAACTCTCCTATACAACAATAAAATTACTAAAATCGTTAATTAAAATATTTTTTTCATTAAAAACTATTAATTGATTTAATAATTTATTAATAAAAATAGTCACTCGTTATGAATTATAATTTGAAAGAGCGGAATGTAATTTTCAAACACACATAAAACAATTTATATTTTAAGCAAATCGCAGAAAGTGTTAACCTATTTTTTTTCGCCATAACCAACCTTTAAGATAGAGCTCTTTATACAAATACCAAATCAAGCCTTAAGTCTCATCAAATGGGGTCGGCTACATGAATCTTTCTTCTCTACTCGACTCTATCAAAAGCCATTTGGTTAGCCAAACCAAAGAGATTCATATTTTTATTTACTATAGGTTTGTCCTTCTCCTAATACTTCCCTCTACCGTCACTGTATCGTACCTCTTCATTACTACCTCTGTTGGTCTCCGTTGTATATGACCAAACCATCTCAATCTATTCTCTCTCAGCTTATCTTCTATCACTACTATTCCTACTCATTCATGAATATACTCATTCCTAATTTTATTTTTTCTAGTCTTGCCACACATCCACCTTATCATCCTCATCTCAGTCACACTCATATTATCTACACGTTATTTCTTAGTTTCCTAACATTTTATCACATACAACATCGTTGGTCTAATAGCCGTTCTATAGAACTTTCCTTTAAATCTAGTGGATACTTGTTTATCACACAATATCACAAACACACTCCTCCACTTAAGCCACATCACCTTAATTTGATGGACCAGCCGTTTTGGTAATCGATCATAAATAACGAAAAGGTCCACTCTTAGGTAGTTCTTGGTTCTCAATCTTCACTTCTCCTCTGTTTCCATTGTTACTATTACTAAAATTACACTCCATGTACTATGTCTTAGTTCTGCTTATCTTAAATACTTTAGATTCAAGTGCTCCTCTCCAACTCTTCAACTTAGTGTTAACTCATTTTCTAGTCTCATCCACTAACATGATATCATCTGCAAAAAACATACACCATGGCACATCATTCTGAATATTTTTTGTCAACTCATCCATAACTAAAGTAAAAAGATAAAAACTTAAGATTGATCCTTGGTGTAACCCTACAGTAATTGAAAATTTTAACCGATGGTCTAATAGTTGTTACGACACCTTTATACATCTCCCTAATCACATCAATGTGGCCTTTTGTCACCCCTTTCTTCTTTAACACCCACTAGATTATATCCCAAAGCACCCTATCATATACTTTCTCAAGATCAATAAAAACCATATGAATATCTCTTTTCTTCTTTCTATACTTATCTATTACCCTTCTCAAAAGATAGATCACTTCCATTGTTGACCTATCGGGCATAAATCTAAATTGATTCTCTAACCCTTCTGTTATATCTCACAATTGGCATTCCATCAATCTCCTACACTTTCATTATATGATATATCAGCTTGATTCCTCTATAGTTGTTGCAATTTTGGACATCTCCTTTATTATTATTATTATTATTATTATTATTATTATTAGCACTAAAATACTCGTCATCCACTCCTCTAGCATTTTCCTAGTCAACAAAATATTGCTAAATAACCTAGTCAACCAAGCAACCCCTTTCTTACCTAAACATTTACAAGCTTCAATAGGGATATCATCGAGTCCTAGAGCCTTATTCGATTTCATCTTCTTAAGTACAATCTCCACTTCAAGGTACCTAATCCTGCGATAGAACATATAGTCTTGATTTTCCTTATTATTGGTTACTTCCTCCCCTTTTGACCTTCCTCTATGTTCCTCATTTAACAACTTTTCAACATAATTCTTCCACTCTCTTTAATCTCTTCATCCTTCACCAACACCTTCGACTCCTCACTCTTGATGTACTTAACCTGATTAAAATATCTTGTTTTCTTCTCTTTTATCTTAGCAAGTTTGTATATTCTCTTCTCTCCCTACTTACTATCAAGTTTAGTGTATAGGTTATCATAGGCTTTCAATTTAGCCCCTCTCACTACTTTTTAGATCTCCTTATTAGCCAATCTGTAGCTCTTAAGATTTTCTTCAGTTCTATCCTTCTACCACTTTTTAAAGCACTCTTTTTTCATCTTTACTATCACTTGAACCTCATCCCTCCACCATAAAGTTTCTTTACAGTTGGGTCCCTTTCCTTTTGACTCTCCAAGGACTTCCCTTGATATTCTTCTTATATAATTGGCCATCGAGTTCCACATAGTGTTAGCCTCATCTTCCAAATCCCAAGTACCTTCTTTATCCATTCTATTCTTAACTATTTATAATTTATCCCCTTTAGATCCCACCATGTCATCTTACAGCGCCTACTATCCTTCATAGCTTGGTGCTTCCCTTTAAAGCATAAATCTAGCACCAAAATCCTATGTTGGAATTAGCTCCCCTCCATATTTCATCTATCCATAGCTCTCCATATTCTTCTTGTTGGCTCTAATCCTATTGGCTATTTTGACACTTCAAAAGATAAAAATGTAATTGTCGCATGCCAGCAATGATCTGAAAATTCCTTACAGAATTTATAAGCCAATTTAATTTACTTGTCAGTCAATTGTGATTAGGTTCTTTTAGCCTCAATCAAGAGACTTTACAGGTTGTATTTTAGTAAGAACCAATGCAATATAACTTGAATTCGAAATAGAATGGAAGGAAGAAACTGAACAGAAAATGTAATTGATTAATTGAATAAAATGTTACCTTTAGTAAGGACAACTTCGAATACAAGAGTTACTTTAATCTACTTCTATGAAAAGTAAGTGCAACGCTGAAATTTAAAGATAAATGAAATGACAAAGACATAGAGTTTGGATTTATTCCGAGAACCTTTTCATCTTTGCTTTTATCTATTTATATCCTTCTCTTGGTCTGCAAAGTAGTTGAGTTGCTTTTCCTTACCATAATCTCCTTTTTTTTAGCTATTTCTTAGGGTCACTTCTTCTCTTTATGCGTGCAAAACCACTAATAACTGTCGTCTTGATAACTTATTTCCCTTGTGCTCTTCACGTGTTAAACAACTACCTTTCAGCTGCACAAACTCACATCAGCTCCTCACGTGAGTTGCTTCGAAGGTGGGTTTTGTTAATGACTTGGGCATTTGCATAATTACCCTTGCTTCCCAAGTGTCACCTTCTAACATGATGATTTAATTATGGCACCAACATTACCCTCTGCACTAGTGTAAGCAATATGGGTTACACTAGTGGTTCTAACTTCTAGTGCTTCGTTTTCTCTACAACCACCACTTCCTTAAGTTTAGCTGCCTTTATCAATGTTCTCTTCCACCATGATCTTTTGGCTTGCACTTCTAAATTTTTGTATTTAAGAGCAAATAATCGTAGAGACTTAGAATCATCAACCTTTGACTATCGATCATTGCCTAAAACATTTATCTTCAGAGGCTTTGAACTATTACTGGTCTTGGTCAAATGTCTATTAAGGTTCAGGATGATGTAGGATTTTGCAGTGCTAATGCAATTATTCTTTCCAACCTTCCAGCGTCTCCAGAGTTGGGTTCGCGTCTCAAGATTGTTCATTTTGGCTCTCCTTCTCCTATCCTTCAGCTAGAACATTATACTATCCAAACACAAACTGCTCACTTTTTCACTCTTACTTTGCAATCCTCTTCTTTGGGATGGGACGCACCCACTTCTTCTTCCTCAACCAGCATTGCTATTGGTTGGGACACTTTGAGAGTCATGTTCAACACCTTTCATTTGTTTCAAGATTCATCATCATCTCTTGGAACGGGTTGATCTTTGCACTATCCTTTTACTCGCTGAAGCAGGGTTGTGTATCCCTACAAACCTTGGATTATTAGTGAAGAGGAAGCAGAAGAGGACTTACCAAAGGATACTACTAAACAACGTGCCCCAATCACACCTATGCAAGTAGTCTTTCCTGTCTCATCTCCTATTGTTTCTCAAACCTCTACCCTAATAATTCCTCCACGTGTTGTTAATACCTTGAGCCAAACTGAACCTTTCAATTCTTCTTCACTTGATTCCCCGGTTCGAAGAATAGTGGAGAGAATCCTTCTATCAGAGGCTACTGTGGTTGAGACTTCTCAGCCAAAAATCTTACCAAGTTCCATACCTTTTAACAGAACTCCTACACCTTAAGCACAGGATCAAACAATAATGGAGGAGAGCATAAAACCTCAAGCTAGCACCAGTGAAGCTATGGAAATGTCAGGGTCTGAGTTAATGGCATTTGAGCAAGAGCTTCAACAAATCGTGACAGCTACACCTGTTTCTTTGTTAGTGTCTGTTGAAACTAACCCTCTCTTACTGGCAGAATCTTTCATCAGCCATTTTATTCTTGATAATACCCCATCCCCTCAACACTTGAGTATTAAAGTGGAACGCTTCTCAAGACTTTCCTTGCTAGCTTTAAAGAATCCAATCTTCAAACAAGGGTTTAATTTATGCTGCCAGTCCTTGCTTCACCATAAATTCCCTATGCATAATGTGCTCTTGAAGGTCATGACCTCCTTAAACTTTTATCCTCAGTTGCAAGAGTTAGCTTTGAATTCTCAACAACAACTTACACAAGACCAAACTCTTGTCAGCACTACTCAAGCCAGAGTTATTTCTCTCATATCTGAATATGCAGATGCATCTACCTAGCATAAGGCACTTCTTATGAAGAAAAAGGCCTTAGAGAAAGAGCTAGCAGAGGTCAATGTAGCATTGGCCACAACATATGTGAAAATATAGGCCTTTAGCACCAATCTAGGGCTCCGTAAGACTGATATGTATAAGGCACTTGAGCTACTTCCTTCTTTTGATAGTAGGAAGATGATTGTACAGGAACAACTCAAGCAATGCACTTCCTTTTAAACCCAACTATGGCCTCTATAAAATCTTCATCTAGTTAATGAAAATTTTACTTTTAGCAATTTTGGTCTTTGTTATGCTTGCTTTGTGCTTATCCGTTGTTAAGATTTGATTCTTTATCACATGAGGTTTCCCAAATAGTTGGAAAATATAATTTCAAGAATTTGCCATTGATTTTTCTCTGATGTATAAAACCATTAAGGTTCCTTAAATAATAAGTCTCATTTGGAAGTACTTTATGAATCTAAAATGGTCTTTCCCAATTAGGTGATCATTTACCAAATTTGTGATTTTTGATGCTAAAAGGTTGTATGGCTTTCCATACTAGGTCTCCCTCATCGAAGCTTTGATGATATACCCTCTTGTGATAGCATCTTGTATCCTTTTACTTTTGGATTAGGATTTTGTTCAAAGCCAAAATTTTGGCTTCATCAAGATCTTCTAATTTCATGCACATGTTTTGGCTATAAAGATCCTTGTCAAAACAATCTTGTTCTTTAACTCTTAAAAATGTAACATTAATATCCACTGGGAGCACAACATCATGTCCATATACTAAGACAACTGGATTAACCCTAGTGCTAGACCTTTTTGATGTTCTGTATGCCCACAAGACTTCTAAGAGTATATTATGACACTCTCTGGGATTGTCTTCTACCATCTTCTGAATTCTTTTTTTGGTTGTCTTCTTTGATGACTAAGCTTGTCCATTAGACTAAGTGTAATAAGGGGTTGATTTAATTATGCTTATACCAAGTTCTTTAGCAAAAGCCTTCACTAAGCCACACTCGAATACTGTTCCATTATCAACAGTAATAGTTTGGGGAATGCCAAACTTATGCATTAGATCTTTAATGAAGCTGATTACCTCAGTTTGATCTATGGATTTATATAGCTTTGCTTCGACCTACTAAATAAAATAATCTGTGGCCACTAGAATGAAGCAATGATGCTTCAAAAATTGAGGATGAATCTTTCTAATTATATTCATTGCCCAATCTCAAAAAGGCCAAGGCTTGGTCACTGAATGCATTTCATCTACTAGCACATGTCTTTTGATCCCATGTTTTTGGCATGCTTGACAACCTTTTGCATACTCAATACAATCTTTGAGTATACGTGGATAGTAGTACCCATGTCTTCTTAGTAAACATCTCATTTTGACTCTTGACTGGTGAACTCCATAAATACCCTCATGAACCTCAACCATCACTATTCTAGCCTCCTTAGGCCCCAAACATTCTAGTAATAGTCCATCTGCTCCTCTTTTGTAAAGGTTGTTATCATATAAGATGAAATTTACTGACCTTAGTTCGACAGCTCTACTTGCCTCTGCATCTAGACTTGTCAAATACTGGATAACTGGATGTCTCCAATCATTTTTTGGTACATCAATTGAATAAGCTTCTACTACTATCCCTCTATCTTCTAAGGACAAGAGACTTTTTCTAAAAGAAGTCTGAGATGTATCCAATTCATGTTCATCTCGCTTCTTGTAATTCGATACTATTTGCGCCACTTCATTAGCTTGTTCGTTCATAAATCTAGGAATGTGTGATATCACCATGTCCTTGAAATGAAAACTTAAGTATAAAGCTGCTACATAATAAGGTAATAGACCATAGTTTTAGCATTTAAAAATACCATTTAATTGGTTTACAACCAACTAGGAATCCCCAAATACCTCCAATGTTTCAGCTTTTAAGCCTACTAAAAGTTCTAATTCCGCAACCAAAGCTTCATACTCAAATTGGTAATTAGAACAATTTGGCTTATCTATTCTAAAACCATGCTTGGTTTGTACTTCTGTTGGAGATTCAATTAAAATTCCAACCCTAACCAAGTCATTGGCTTTGGAACCATCAAACCACAATTTCCAAGGCACAATGTTAGCCATATTTGAATCATTTGAGCTTTTCTATTCTTCTTGGCATAGAGAGTCAATTAGAAAATTTGTCAAAGTTTACCCTTTTACGAATTTATGGGGAACATATTCGAGGAAAAATTCTCATAAAGCTCAAACTCATTTACCAATATTACCACTTAAGATAGGTCTTATTAACATGTATTTAATCAAATCAGTAGATGTTATAACATGCACAACTCTTGTTAAAAGATAGTATCTCAACTTTACTGTAGCAAAATACAAGATTAAACATAATTTCTCAATGGCTAAGTATTTACATTCACAAGAATTCAAAAACTTACTAAGGTAATAAATTGCTTGCTCCATGCCATCTTCATTATCTTGGGCTAATATGACTCCAATTGATTCTTCTTCTGCTGTAATGTACAACTTCAGGGGCTTGTCTTCCATTGGAGGCATCCACACAAGAGGCTTAGCCAAATAACTCTTAATGGCTTCGAATACTGCCTAGTGCTCTGCATTCCGCCTAAAACTCTCATAATCTTTGAGCTTCAACAAAGAAGAAAAAACTTTAGTTTTCTTTGCAATATTAGAAATAAATCTTCTAAGAAAATTAACTTGTCCAAGGAATTATTGCAATTCTTTCTTACTTGGTGGTTTTGCTTCAATTATGGCATTGGCTTTATCCATATCAATCTGGATTCCTCTTCTATGGACCATATATCCTAGAAAATTACCAGCTGGCACTCCAAAAGCATGTTTCAGAGGGTTAAGCTTGTGTTGGTAATGCGTCATGCTTTTGAATGATACTTCCAAGTGAGTAAAATGATCTTCGAATGACTGAGAATGATGTCATCAATATAACACTCCATAAGCCACCCCACTAGATCATGAAAGATTGTATTCATGGCCCTTTGATAAGTTACACTAGCCTTCTTCAACCCAAAAGGTATTTTTATCCATTCTAAGGTTCCAAATTCCCTAGACACCTGAAAGCTATTTTGTGGACATCTTCTTTAGCTATGCATATTTGATTATACCCAGAACAGCTATCCATCATAGAAAAAATAGTATAACCAGTTGATATATCCACAAGTAAATCCATCACTGGCATTAGATACTTATCTTTAGGAGTTGCCAAATTCAGGTTTCGAAAGTCAATGCAGACCCTCATCTTTTCATTCTTTTTTACCACTAGAACAATATTAGACAACCATTTCACATACTTGGCTGTCCTGATGAGTCCAGCTTTTAGCAATCTAGAAATTTCCTTTTTGACTTTAAGAGTCACTTATGGGCTCATTCTTCGAGGTTTCTACTTATCTAGTTTAAAGGTAGGCTTAATAGAAAGCTTATGTTCCACTAACTGTTGTAAATAATACATATAATAAGTATCAACAACTGCCTATCTAGACTAGGTAACTTAATATAATCCCAAGCAAAGCAATCTTTATATTCCCTTAATAAAGCCATTAATCTAGCTTTAGAGATAGGGTCCAACCAAGCACTAATAAAAGTTGGATTCGAAGAGAATTCCATGCCCAGATTTACTTTCTATAAGGGGTCTTGAGTCTTGATTTCCAAGTTTTCCATTATTTCAGGCTCCTTCAATGCTTTAGACATCTCAACTTCTGATTGCCTTTCCTCATCCTCATGCACAAAATTTGCCCAAAAAAATGCTTCAATATCTAAAGCTAATACATTATTCGAGGCCAATGTTATGGCCTTTTGCATTGTTTCTGATTCAGAGCTAGTCATTAGACTCATCTTTGTTGCGTGCTAGCTCATCCAAACCATCCCAAATCCTCTGTTTGAGATAAGCCATTTCTTTATCAGGCCCATTATCTATTGTCCCTTCCTGAGTCTTCATCAAACCTTTTTCTATTTCCCCATCACCTAAAGTTATTATGATCTTGTGGTGCAAGGATGATGGCACACATTTATTGGTGTGAATCCAATCTTTTCCTAGTAAAGCATTGTATTTTGCCTTGCTATCAACCACGAAAAATGTTGCCATACAGTGTCTAAATCCCACGCTAAGGTTAACTGGTAGGAAACCTTAGGCCATATGTTTGTCCCTTGTGAAGCCTATTATAGATGTATTGGTTGGAATTAATTTTGGAGTCTTCAAACCCAATTTCTTCAAGGAGGCTTTGGGCAACAAATTAACTACTGCTCCATTGTCTATTAGCACCTTAATCATCAACACACCATCAAAATGTCCCTTGATGCACAAAGGTTTGATGTGTTGAGTCATGCTTAGAGTGGGGTACTCAAAAGGGCAACATGGTGCAACTACTTGGACCTCCATCTCTCTTAGGTCATTAGAATCTGTCTCTTCCACCATTTCAGTCTATGTGGTAGAAGAATCACCATCTATGTCCACCCATTCCTCGATAGTGGGCTTCTTCGTTGTCTTAGAACAACCTCGAACTTTTGAGGTAAGACATAAACCATGTTTATGTTCACATTAGGTAATGAGTCAAATTGGATCACTGGCTCATTCTGAGATTCTGACCTCTTCAAAGGTTCTGAACTACTTTTAGAATTTTGGCCCCCCTTTATTTCCATGGGAGCAGCCAACTTAATTTTCGCTGGCTTGGTCTATTTTGCCATCATAGTTTTGAACAGCCCATCTTCTATTGCAACTAAACCATCTACCTGACTTACTGAATCTTCAAACTTATAATCACTTTTACAAGACTGGCATTTTCCTTGGCTGTTAAATTCAGCATAAACTCTAGCCAATTGTTCTCTTTTCTCTTGAGCACGATTATATTTTACATGCTCCTTATCAATTCTTCTTTCTCTACCAACCCTTCTTCTGGGTATTACCTTGATAGAGTCTTGGAGTTCTTTCCAGCACCTAGTATGAATTTTCCTTCTTTGAGATCTAGAGAGGATAGGCACCAAATCTAGTTGCTTGCTTTTTGGGTTCTTCAGCATCACACATTGGTTAGGCACAACAGAAGGTTACCTTACCATTTTTGGTTTCTGATCTTCCTTAGCTTCCACTAGAATGACCTAGGGTCTAGTCTGCATAACAAACCAATCAGGCAACCCTTGAACCCAATAGTATACTTGCCTGTGAGTAGGGCTAGAAGTGCTAGCCTTCAAGGGTCCAACTTCTAGACTTCTCTTAAACCTCCTTTCCCGATAAGACTGGAAAAGTAAGTTTGCTCTTTAATCTCTATGACTCCTACTCCTGAATGAGCCTCTAGTGCCCCTACCTCTGATCCAAGATGTCTTTTCATAAAAGGACACTGGATCATATAGAGCATAGTTTCGTTCCTACATGCCACTAAACATTCGAACCACATGACTTGAATTATTACTCGTATTCTCAACCTTCTCAAGGACTCCAGCCATCCATTGTAGCTGACTCTGCATTTGGGGCAAATTCTTTGTACAATTGATGTCTCTAAAGAACATGCAGCTACTGAGCAATAAAACTGTTTCTGGCCATGTGAAATGCCAACATCTTTTGATTTCTGAGATGGATTATGTTCCTTCGAAGCTATCTCCTGCGTTATTTCATTTATCTGGACATCCAAGACATCCAATTCTCCTAGATGCAAACCTCTCTCCAATGCCTGGATGATAGAATTTGGAACCCCAACATTGGCTTACACTTCATGCACCTCTAGAAAGGGATCTTTGTCAATCCCTATTGCCTTCTCAGCCTTGCCCTTCCAGATCCGCTCCTAAATCTTGTCTTGAAAAAAATACAATTTTTAGTTAAATGAGACCAAGTATTAAGTCATTAGCAATATATTTTACCCTTCAATTGATCTGAAAGGGGCATAACCACTCCTTTTGGTAGTTTTAAAAATTGTGTTGCCAACAAATGGTCAAATATTTTATCAACTTTAGATATATCAACAAAAAAAAATTTATTTTATATGAAAATTTTTCTTTTTAAACTAATAATCAATTGTAGCTTCCTTCTTAATTAAGGTGTCACATTATATGGTTATTTGCCTACAATCTTTACAACATTAATTTCCAAATTAGGATCTTTATAATAAGTCCAATATGAAGAGTTATTCATATTTTGTTCTTCCTCTAATAGAGTTTCGTACCTAGCCACTTTATACATTAAATTAGTTAGGTCTCTGAAGTCCGTTGCATCAAACTTATGTGTGAATTTTAGACCATTCTGAGCCAATCTAACAAATTCAGGCTCTGGAAGGACTACTCGGCACCTATTCCTAGCCCTTATAAATCTAACTATGAATTGGGCAGCCTTCTCCTCTAGTCTTTGGCTCAATCTTGGTAGGTCGTCTATTGAGACTTTTGGTTCAGTTTGGAAGAATTGGGTATGGAACATTTCTTCCATCTCATACAAGTTTGGACAGATGCAGAAGTAGGATAATATACCAAGCAAATACTAGGCCAATTAATGAACTAGGGAATAATCGAAGCTTCATGTAATCATGATTTGTATATTTCCCACTTTGCCTTGTGAACCTAGCAATATGTTCTATGGTTGATCGGTTCCCATCCCCTCGAAACAAAATGAAATCTAGGACTTTATAGCCCTTTGGAAACTCATGCAACCTATCCACCCAATCAGAGTAAGGCTTTCTGTATACTGGTGTTTGCACCCCCCGAACCTTAGGACCACATATTTCTTACACCATGTTTGTGGGAGCCGAATAAGTGGAATAGCCGAGATACGCGTACCCTAGAAACTAGATACTACTCGGCTCCGTATTGCGTAACTAGGATGCCGAATGCATTAGTGAGGCCGAATAGACGGGGGTCAGTAGATCCGAATGAATATAAGGTAAATGGGATAAACGTAGGCTCAGGCCCCGAGGCCCAGAAAAGTAAGTATAAATACAAGAACCACAAATCTAGAAAGGTATGTAAGAATCACTCCACTTAACTTAGACAAGAAGCTATCTTGAGTGTCTAAACTAACTTGTCCGTCGGAGTGCTAATTCCGGCACCCCCGACCGGAGTGTTTCCATCTTTTCAGGTGACTAGCTGAGGATAAGCAGCGTCTCCCAGGATCTGAAGAGTATTTCCAAACCACTTCTCCACAATTGGCGCCATCTGTGGGAATACTCAACTACATCCATGGAAGGCGTGACTGAAGATCCTCCGGTAGCCACCAACAAGACCGCACAGAGAGGTGATCTCATTCCAACAAACTCGTTTGGACCAAAAACTATCACAGCAAGACTTGCCTCGGACCTCCGCTCATCTTCAAACTGAATGCAAATGACAATACAAGCGACCATGGCTCAAGCTAGGTGAACCGAACAGAGGTTGGACAACATCATTGCTGAGAACAAACGCCTCCGTCGCGATCTGGCCTCGGCAATAGGAAAATCCAAACAAACGGTGCGCCAGGCTTCTGAGCGACCCCTGAGGGCAGATGATCAACGATCTCGGGTCCGACAGCAAGAAACTAACGGCCGCTATGCCTCAACGGATCATCTTGAGGATTTGGCAAAGGACGAACGTCTCCACCAATGCATCTGGAAGAGTGTGGTCGAAACACCTGCCCCTCCGCAGGATGCACTTCCCCTCAATACCGTCCACATGATATACAGCCTACCAGCAGCCCCAGCCGTGCATGCGATCCAATCGCATCCAGGCCCCCAACAACAACTCACGCCAGCAAAGCGGCCCCGAGTGACGCCAAGTATCACCTTTGACGATTCTGATCTGATCAGTGTAATGCTCCCTTACATCGATCCATTGGTTATTGAGCTGCGCGTAAATCGGTTCACCGTCGAACGCGTTCTTATCGACCAGGGCAGCACCTCGGAGGTTATGTATTATAAAACCTTCACCAAACTTGGCTTCAACGAGTCAGACCTGACTCTGGCCCCTTATCCACTATTTGGCTTCAATGCCACTCCAGAGTACCCCTTGGGAAAGATCAGCTTACCCGTTCGAGCAGGCTCCAGAACGGTGGATATGGAGTTCTTGGTCGTCCGGCTGCCTTCACCGTACAATCTCATCATGGGACGATCGTGGTTGCATACATTGCAGGCCGTCCCAAGCACCTATCATCAACTGCTATGTTTCCCAATAGAACATGGCATTGAGCAAATCCGCGGATCCCAGAAATCGGCACAAGCATGTTATCTCCTTGCCGCCAGAACGCCAACAGAACTGCAAGTAAACTCCATTGAGGTGCTGAATCAAGAGATCCTAGATGACGTTGGGTGGTGTTCAAACGAGAAGGCCACGGAAGATCTAGACCGAGTTGACATTGATGGAAGCCCAGAAAAGTTCTTCATGATCGGCGCCTCTCTGAATCAAGCCGACAGGCAGCAACTGATCTCTTTGTTACTCAACAACCTTGACGTCTTCGCGTGGACTCCATACGAAATGCCGGGAATAGACCCGTCAGTCTCATAGCACCATCTGAATGTCGATCCGAAATGTAAGCCAATCATTCAAAAAGGCCGACGGTCAGCCGCAAAACACACTGCCGCCGTTGTTGAGGAGGTGGACAGACTGCTTGACGCCGGGGCAATTAGAGAAGTCACTTACCCTACATGGCTCTCCAATACAGTGGTGGTGAAGAAGAAAAATGGGACTTGGCAAGTGTGCGTTGACTTCACGGATCTGAACAAAGCTTGCCCCAAGGACTGTTTTCCTCTACCTAGAATCGACCAGCTTGTCGACGCGACGACACGTCATCAACGCATGAGCTTCCTTGATGCTTATAGAGGCTATCATCAAATCGCCATGCATCCGGATGACCAGGACAAAACTGCCTTCCTCACCCCAAGAGGAACCTATTGCTACAAAGTTATGCCTTTTGGGCTGAAGAATGCAGGGGCAACCCACCAAAGATTGGTCACCGCCATGTTCAAAGAGCAACTCGGCCACACTATGGAAGTATACATTGACGATATGGTGGTCAAGTCCAAAGAAGAACAGAATCATATAGCCAATCTAGAGAAGACATTCAGCATCTTACACAAATACAGAATGAAACTGAACGCTTCCAAGTGTGCGTTCGGAATCGGCTTTGGCAAATTCCTGGGTTACATCGTCAATCACCGAGGAATCGAAGCCAACCCGAGGCAAGTCACAGCAATCCTGGAACTCGGCTCCCCCCGTTCAATAAAAGAAGTCTAAAAGTTGATGGGGATGACCGCCGCACTTAACAGGTTCATCAGTCGGTCTACAGATCGCTGCCGACAATTCTTTCAGACACTACGGCAGGGTAAGGCTTTTGAATGGTCCGTCGAATGCGAATCAGCCTTCAACGGACTCAAGACGTACCTCCGCTCAGTACCTCTCTTGACCACACCCGCCGCTGGTGACCTGCTCATCCTGTATCTGGCAGTTTCCGATAGGGCCGTCAGCGCCATACTGTTAAAAAATGAGGAGGGGGAGCAACGGCCAGTGTATTATGTGAGCAAGGCAATGGTTGACGCCGAAACACGCTACCTTCCGCTGGAAAAACTCATCTTAGCCCTAGTCATGGCGGCAAGAAAGCTGATGCATTACTTCCAGGGACATAGCATTGGGGTGCTAATAGATTATCCCATCCGATCAGTACTACGGAGTGCAGAAGCATCGGGACGTGTTTCAAAATGGGCTCTTGAACTCGGCCAATACGACATTCGGTTTTTACCTAAAACTGCAATCAAGGGGCAGGTGTTGGCCGACTTTGTTGCCGAATTCACCGGCGAGCTTGCCGGCCTCAAACCTGATGTTTGACCAAAGGCCGAAGTTCTACCGAAGCCAAACTGGTGAATTTATGTAGGGGATATTTGGCAACTATACTGTGATGGATCATCTAACCAAAGGGGCAGTGGCGCCGGAGTTGTAATCATGTCTCCGGACGGCGCAGTAATTGAGCAGGCCGTCAAGCTTGGCTTCGAAGCATCAAATAACGAAGCTGAATACGAAGCCCTTCTAACCGGTCTGCAGAATGTGCACCTTCTCGGCACACGGCGTCTACTCGTGTTTTGTGATTCAAAGTTGGTAATCAATCAGCTAAAGGGGGAGTATGCGGCAAGAAACGACCGTATGGCGGCCTACATGAAAACGGCCAATTCCTTGCTGGCAAAATTTGACCATCATGAACTGAACCAAATAACACGCGACTAGAACACACACGTGGATGCCTTGGCATGCCTAGCCTCCGCCATCAATTCTGAGATCAAACGGACCATCGAAGTAGGCTTCGTCCCGGAGCCGAGTATCGGCCCTTCGGAGGAAATCCACGTCAATGTTATAGAATCCGCACCAAGCTGGATGGACCCCATTGTTGCATTCCTCTCTTCTGAGCAACTCCTAGAGGACAAAAAAGAAGCACACAAGCTGCGAAATAAAGCCTTGCGATACTATCTGGATCCACAGGGGGGGCTTTACAAAAAGTCCCTCTCTGGTCCATATTTGGAATGCGTGCACCCCGACAAAGTAGAGGAGCTTCTGACAGAGATACATGAGGACAGTTGCGGTGCCCATTCTGGCGGACGCTCCCTGGCCCATCGAGCTATAACGCAGGGATATTATTGGCCGACAATGAGAGCTGACGCGGAGAGCTATGTAAAAAAGTGCGAACAGTGCCAAAAGTTCTCCCAATTAACCCATCTGCCTGCCGAAGAGTTGAGCTCTATCACCAGCCCCTGGCCGTTTGCACAGTGGGGACTTGATATCATAGGGCCATTGCCCAGGGCCCCAGGAAACAAGCGATTCTTAATCGTTGCCACAGACTACTTCACAAAATGGGTTAAAGCGGAGGCCCTAACACATATACGAGATGCCAACATTAAACGCTTTGTATGGAGAAACATCATAACACGATTCGGCATTCCGAGAGCTCTCATCTCAGACAATGGCACCCAGTTCGATTGTGGCGTATACCAAGAGTTATGCACCAAATATGGCATTCGGCCTTACTTCTCGACACCGGCCTACCCCCAAAGCAATGGTCAACCCGAAGCCTCTAACAAATCCATCTTGGACGGCATCAAAAAGAGGCTGGAAAAAGCTAAAGGCAAATGGGTCGAAGAATTGCCGAGTGTATTGTGGGCCCATCGTACTACGCCGAGGAGGTCCACTGGAGAAACGCCGTTTGCTCTATGCTTTGGAACCCAGGCAATCTTACCCCTGGAAATCGGCCGCCCGACTCTGAAATCGCAAGTTTTTGACACAGGCCGAAACGACATGATGCTTGCCCTAGATCTGATTCTAATCGAGGAACAAAAAGACCGCGCCCTGGCATCCATGGCACGCTATCAGCAGTAGCTCGCCAAGTCGTATAATCAGCGAGTTCAGTTGCGCCGATACACGCCAGGAGAGCTTGTCCTAAAGAAGGTACTTCCTGCTGACTGGAGACCGGCCGATAGAAAATTGGGTCCAAATTGGGACGGCCCCTATCAAATTGAATCCATCGCAGGAACAGGGGCATATCGGCTCTCAGACATGTCAAGAAGAAGCCTGCCATGGCCTTGGAATTCTACACATTTACGTAAATTCTATCATTGACCCGACTTGTGGGCTTGGTACTTGTATATGTTCCACCTTTGCAATACAAAGTCTTTCGTTTTCTCATGCTCGCTCCCAAGCCTTGATTAATAAGGGTCGATTAAGCCTTCCACGGCCAAAATAAAGTCTCTGGATTCGGAGCCCCCTTTCGGTGCATGACACCCTAAGGCTGATTAAGACTCCGGATTCGGAGCGCCCTTCGTGGATGTCACGATTGGCCAAAATAAAGTCTCCAGATTCAGAGCCCCCTTTTGGTGCATGACACCCTAAGGCTGATTAAGACTCCGGATTCGGAGCGCCCTTCGTGGATGTCACGATTGGCCAAAATAAAGTCTCCGGATTCGAAGTCCCCTTTCGGTGCGTGACACCCTAAGGCTGATTAAGACTCCGGATTCGGAGCCCCCTTTCGGTGCATGACACCCTAAGGCTGATTAAGACTCCGGATTCGGAGTGCCCCTCGTGGAAGTCACGATTGGCCAAAATAAAGTCTCCGGATTCGAAGCCCCCTTTTGGTGCATGACACCTTAAGGTCAATTAAGCCTATTAAGGCTGAATAAGATTCCGAATTCGGAGCGCCTTCGTGGATATCACGATTGGCCTTTCTAAGGTTTGTATTCGGACCACTTGATTGGCTGAATAAATATTCAATAAGAATCATTCTTAATTCAGACCGATCAATGCATGTCTAAACATTTACGCCATACAACACAAAACTTGCCATAAAGATGAAATAATACGATTAGTTAAACACGTAACATTTCAAGACCAAATACAAACACTGAAAAGAAAAGAAATTCTATTTATTCAGCACAATGTCTATTCATTCGGCACCCTCATCGTCGCTCTTCTCAATTTCAAAACCGGGATAAGGAAAGTGATGCCGATGATACAGGGGCAAGGCCGAATCAATTCCCACGGCTTCGAGAGATCCCTCGGTTTGAAGGGCCTTAATCCAACCGTGCTTAAATCCACGATTTTCACATCAACAGACCTCATCGGCAAGGTCCTGTTTGGTCTTCTCTATCCCAACCTTCAGGCCATCCTGAAACCCCTTTTCATAACCCGAGGTCCGTTGAGTTCCTTTCTCCGCACCAACCATTTTAGATTGGCCGGCCGCAACCGACGCGCTCGCTCGAACATTCTTCAGTTCCCGAAGCTCACGCTCAGCCTTTTCCGCGCGAATCTCCAAACTGCGATTCCTTTCGTCCTTTTTCTCGCTCTCACGTCGCGCTTCCCGCAGACGCATGCCGACTTCGTAAGCAGTATATAGTCCTTTCACGGCCCCGTGGATGCCGTCTCGAAATACTTCGAAATCTCGACGTCCGACCATCGATTGTTGGACTTCTGGTGGGAATATCTGTCAAGCGAACTCGACTGCCACATCTGGGTCTTTAATGATAGAGTCCGCCTCCGTCATTGGTCTATTCCTCACAAAAACCGCAAAACTCAACGGCCGTGGTGTCGCATCAGGCTCGATTCTCGGTTAACTATCCTGTCGAGGCGATCTGCTTCGATGACTAAGGGGCTGCTGTGTTACCCGATCCTTGGATGTTCTTCTTCCCGAACGCGTAGGCTCGCTACTGCGACTCATTGCGACATCTGCTTCAGTCAATCTTCGTCCCTCCCCAGTTGCCTGAATAGAAATAAGTAGGGCCTCTGGTGTGCACCCGCTCCATTTATCCTTCAATGTTTGCAGCTTTCCCGAGGCAACGTCAGCTCTCCCAAACGTCAACAGCCGGATGACAACTGTCCAGCCCACGAGTTGGGGCCATTCGGCTTCCCAAGCTCGCGCCCTGGCTAAGGCAAGGGCAGATTTATTAATCTTGCCGACCGAGTTTTCAAGCGTAACGGCCGACCAATCTGTGCCTTAGCCAGCCTGCGAGTTGGGCCCATTCGGCTTCCCAAACTCGCGCCCTGGCCAAGGCAAGGGCAGATTAATTAATCTTGCCGGCCGAGTTTTCAAGTGCAAACGGCTGATCAATCTGTGCCTTAGCCAGCCCGCGAGTTGGGCCCATTCGGCTTCCTAAGCTCGTGCCCTGGCCAAGGCAAGGGCAGATTAATTAATCTTGCTGGCCAAGTTTTCAAGCGTAACGGCCGATCAATCTGTGCCTTAGCCAGCCTGCGAGTTGGGCCCATTCGGCTCCCCAAGCTCGCGCCCTAGCCAAGGCAAGGGCAAATTTATTAATCTTACCGGCCGAGTTTTCAAGGGCAAACGGCCGATCAATCTGTGCCTTAGTCAGCCCGCGAGTTGGGCCCATTCGGCTTCCCAAGCTCGCGCCAATAAAAGGCAGCGGATTAATCTTCTTGTGTACGTTTTTTTTGCCGCAACGCCGATTTCTTGTGCCTAACCAGGCCGGGCCCATTCGGCTTCCCAAGCTCGCGCCCTGGCCAAGGCAAGGGCAGATTTATTAATCTTGCCGGTCGAGTTTTCAAGGGCAAACGGCCGATCAATCTGTGCCTTAGCCAGCCCGCGAGTTGGGCCCATTTGGCTTCCCAAGCTCGCGCCCTGGCCAAGGCAAGGGCAAATTAATTAATCTTGCCGACCGAGTTTTCAAGCGTAAGGGCCGATCAATCTGTGCCTTAGCCAGCCCGCGAGTTGGGCCCATTAAACTGGCTTCAAGCTGGCCAAAAAGGCAAGGGCGTATTAATCTTATCGTCCGAGTTTTCAAGTGCAAACGGCCGATCAATCTGTGCCTTAGCCAGCTAAGGCAAGGGCAGATTTATTAAGCAGCCGATCTAACCACAACCGAAAACAATAGCATTCAACATTTTCCTTAACCAGTTGAGCACAACTCATGAAATTTTTTATATATACGCAATTTACTAAACAAAACGATTTACTCATGACTGTAGCAACAGATGAAAAATAAAAATTGTAAAAGTACATTCGACGCCCTAAAAACTGCCAGTCGGCCGGATCAGCCATCAGAATCAGACTCCAATGGCTCAACATCCACTTGCTCATATGGTATTGGCATAATCAACGAAGCGTTAGCAGCAGCAAAGGCCTTACGCCAGCCATGTTTGAATCCCCGATTTTCAAACTTGGGGACTTGGTCAACGTACTTGGCAAGCCCAACATTTTTCCCCGCCTCGAACACTTTGGAAGACTCCGAGTCGGCTGCTTCCTTCGCCACCTTCATTTCAGCCAACTTAGCCTCCAGTCTGGAGATCGCCTTCTGGGCCAATTTGAGCGCATCTTCGCTCGCGTCCGCCTTCTTCTCGGCATCCGATCTCAACTGATCCGCGCTACGAGCCCTCTCCATCTCGGCGTCGGCCCTTAAGGCTTCCTTATTCGCCCTCAAAGCCTCGACCTCGGCCCTTCTCCTCTGGCCTTCAACTTCCTCGCGTAGGTGGCCAATCTCTTTCACGGCGTCGCGATGGCGACGGCCCAAATCGGCTATCCATCTGACGGTCTGCAAAACAAGCATTTTAAACCTTAACTTCAACAGTATTTGGATTAAGTGAAGCTAAGTTCGAATATGTACCAAAAGCGCCGATTGGGCGGCTATTGCTGTCGCATTCAGATCCGTTTCCACCCGGAAAGCCTCATTGTCAGACGGCAACGACACGGACGTGGCCAAGCTGAATGCGACTTCTGGATCTTTAAGCGCCGAAGCATCAGAAGAAACCGGCATGTTTCTTATCATCGGCTGAATGACAAAAGGAATGATCATGTCTGATCCCTCTAATCGAGGATGTTTGCCGCCGTGTTCCACTGAGCCGGCCTCAAACTCGGCAGGGCGTTTCTCTGCCTCAACTTCTTGGCTGGCCTGCACGATCACAGCAGATTCGGCATTCCGATTTTCTACCGTTTCCGCCTCAACAACGCGCATGGACTCTGATCTGCTAACAGGCAGGGAGAATTGAGATTCGGTGGCGGGCGGTATTTCAGACGGAAGGGACTCCGCTCTTTTCCGCGCGGCCAACCTTTCCGCATTCGCCTTCCTGGCAAGTTTTGTCAGGCTTAACCCTGCCATATCTTCGGGGTCTGCGGCGGGAATACTCTCCAAACCGTGAACAGCGCCGTCAAGTGAAAGATCCCCTCGGCCTAAAGTGGATGGGGGATCGGCCGAATTCAATACCTCGTCAGATTCGGTTTTAGACTGATCTGATTTGCTAACATTAGCGACGTCCCGCTCTGAATCGAACCCTTCAAAACCAACCTGCCTCAAGTTTTTGAAGTCGGACAAAATAAGAGCGATAAGAGAATCTTCGCCCTCCGAAACAAGGATATTTTCCGCCGCTGAGAAGGTCGTATATGTCGGCTCGTAACGAAGCAGAATATGCGCCGACCTCCCTTGTTTCTGAAGACTTCGACGGCCGAAATATTTGAGTGCGACTTCTGTATCTGAAAGAACGGCGCCGTCAGTTGAAGGCAGAACTTTCTTCAAACTGCTCCCTGCACAAGACAAGCCGTTACATTTCAAAGAAGAGGCTTCACAATAAAAACGAACAAATAATAAAGGCGAGAAGGCAATCAGCCACCTGGCTCGCCCCTCTGTCTAGGAATAGGGTCGACGTGATCCTCTCCTTCGCCAAATTCCTAGTTACCCTGGACAACGACCATAACGTCATCAACTCGCTTTCCAGAACTGGAAAGCATAATAATCAGCTGATGGTCGATATCCTTGGCCCTAAGGAAGAAACGCCCGTGCCGACCAGAAGACTTAGCCAAGGCATAACAATACCGGATGGCTGGAATGCCAAGATTAATTCTTAGGCGACGGTTGAGCGCTATAATCCCCATTATGATTCTAAAGAAATTCACATTAGGTTGGGAAGGGATTAAACCTCAGTAGCGAAGCACAGCCTTAAGAAACGGGTGAAGGGGAAAACGGACTCCACTCTCTGCGATTGACAAAAGAGGAAAGACAATTGTGGTTTCATCCTCCCTCTCCATATCAAGAGTGTCGTCTGCCACAAGCGACAGACGAACATCATCAGGAATAGAGAAATGGTGTTTAAAGCCAGCGATTCGATCTGACGAGAGGAGGTCTTTCAGATGTTTCGCCATGTCCTACAGTTTGTGAAAATACGCCAAGGAAGGAACAAACCAGAAAAAATCTTCAAAACAAAGGAGGAGAGAACTTAGAAAGGACGAAGGGGATATCGGAAAACAGAGTTGTAGGGATTATCCAAAAGGTAATCCAGCGATGAGCGTCACGAGATACATGAAAGGACGTCAAAATTTTAAATCGCAATAAATAAACACATGCGCGAAGGGGAAAAGTCGACACGACAACCGAAAGGGGTGCGCTTAGAAATCCGCATGACGATGAGGCCAGCCGCCGAATTTTGGCTCTGACCTTTCGAAATTCAAAACCAAGCACTCCAGCAACCGTCAGAAGTGCTTGGGGGCAATTAATGGGGAGCGAATAAGTGGAATTGCCGGGATACGTGTACCCCAGAAACTAGATACTACTCGGCTCCGTATTGCGTAACTAGGGCGCCAAATGCGTTAGTGAGGCCGAATAGATGGGGGTCAGTAGATCCAAATGAATATAAGGTAAATGGGATAAAAGTAGGCTCAGGCCCCGAGGCCCAGAAAAGTAAGTATAAATACAAGAACCACAAATCTAGAAAGGTATGTAAGAATCACTCCACTTAACTTAGACAAGAAGCTATCTTGAGTGTCTGAACTAACTTGTCCGTCGGAGTGCTAATTCCGGCACCCCCGACCGGAGTGTTTCCATCTTTTCAGGTGACTAGCTGAGGATAAGCAGCGTCTCCCAGGATCTTAAGAGTATTTACAAACCACTTCTTCACAATGTTCAACAATTGTTCTCTAGGAATGGCATTTGGAATAATAGGTTAGGCCACCACTTGGGTACTAGGACCTGTTATTGTCCATACCCTTGATAGATTTGTTATCTATGAGCATGGGGGTCACATATTTGGCACTGGCTGAACAAAAGATGCAGTCATTCGATCCATGGGGTACACAATAGGGTTTGGTGGTTTTTCATATCCTATTACATCTTCTTCCCTAAGAGCAACAATGGTGGTCTAAAAGGCTCTGCCAACCCCCCCCCCCCCCCCGAGTGTAGGTTCAAAAACTAGATTTGACACCATTCTAGTAGTATTATTCATTTGTGCTTGTGTATATCCATAGGTAGGATTACTAGGTGCACTCGAAGGTATAACTTGAGGCTCTATATGCACAACATTTGTCTCTTCAATAGTAGACAATCTACGATAAGTCCCCGAATCAATTGGTAGAGCTAGTCTAATAGGCTGATAAAAAGATTGTGTGGTTCTTCCCTTACTGTCACCATTGCTTTTGTTGTTGGTAAAAGATGGTCTAGGTTGGGTTATTACTTGAACATGATTCTTACATCCATCATTTGGAATAAGACCTACATTTTCTAACATGTTATCAATCTTTTGAATGATTGATGCGCCAAAGAATGAGACCAATTCCTAAACGTTGTAGCCATTATTTGACTTATCATGGACACTATTCCTATCCACTGTTCATTTGACATGGTAAGACTAAATAATAATGGTTCACTTCTGATTCTACTACTTTGGCCAAGTGTTTGGCCTTGGAAAGGTGTTTTTTCATAAGATTGACCTTGTGGTTGGCCAATATGTTGAGGTTGTGTCTTAATCCTTGTATAAGGATTCTCTTCTGCATGTACTTGGCCATTTGCTTGTTGGATAGAAGTAGAGGAAGGGTCTACTACTTCTTCTCTTCGAGGCAAAAAAACCCTCTTCTTGTACCTCAACATCAACATCAACATCAACATCAACATCTAGATGTTCTTCTTGTTGGCGGCATGTTCTTACCATATTTCAACATAAAAAGTGTCCATTGGATGTGCCAAAAAACTATATGTTGGCTATTTTGACACTTTGAAAGATAAAAATGTAAGGTGTGTTTGGTTTGCTTTTGAGAAAGTGATTTTCAAAAAAAAAAATTGGGGAGAGAGTTTAGAAATTTTTTTAGTTTGTTTGGCTGTATATTTTGAAAGTAGTTTTGGAGTTTGGGAGTTTGAGATGATTTGATATTTTGTTGTAATTGAGTAGATATATGTAAGAGAAAAAGTGATTGAGAAGGAGAGAGGAGAGAGAAAAAGTGATTGATTGATGTATAAGAAAGAGAAAGTGATTTTAGAAACCACAAACCAAACAAAATTTTGGAAAAAAATTTCAAAAATAACTTTCCCAAAAGCAAACCAAACAAGCCCGTAATTTTCTCCTACTGGTAAGGATCTAAAAAATCCTTATAGAATTTATAAGCCAATTTACTCATCAGGCAATTGTGATTAGGTTCTTTTAGCCTTAATGAAAAGGACGTTATTGGTTGTGTTTTATTAAGAACCAATGCAGCTTGAATTCGAAACAGAATGAGAGGAAGAGACTGAACAAAAAATGTCATTGATTAATTGAATAAAGCAATTACAAAATGTTACTTTTAGTAAGGGCAACATTGAAGGTCAAATTATGAAAATACAAGAGTTACTTTAATATACTCCTATGAAAAGTAAGTGCAATGATGAAATTTAAAGATAAAAGAAATGACAAAGCCGTAGAGTTTGGATTTGTTCGGGGAGCCTTTTCATCTTTGCTTTCATTTATTTATAACCTTCTTTTGGCCTTTGAAGCAATTGAGCTACTTTTCCTCACCATGATCTCTTTTCTTGTAGCTACTTCTTAAGATCACTTCTTCTCTTTGTGCGTGCAAACCCGCTAACCGTCTTGATAACTTATTTCACTTGTGTTGTTTGTATGTTGAATAACTACCTTTCAACTGCTAGAACTTGCATCTGTTGCTCATGTAATTTGCTTAAGAGGTGGAGTTCTTTAATGACTTGGGCATCTACATAATTACCCTTACTTGCCACGTGTCACTTCTAACTAGATGGTTTAATTATGGAGCCATCAAATTCGGCACACACAAATGATTCGAACTATTTACTTAGTAAGCCTCACGGTAAAGGTTATTCATGTAAAAAATCAGTTTTATTAGACAACTATAAATACGGGAACAAATCACATTTCGTTTTATAAATGACTAGTTTAAATTTACAATCATATTTGTTGTTCATTTTACAAAATAAAATTTGATTTGTTCTTATGTTTATAGACATTCGATGAAATTAATTTTTTGCATAAATAACTTTCATTGTGGGGTCTACGAAATAGATGGTTCTAATGATGGATGTGGGTATAAATTAGGGCCCATGAGGGGGATATGGAGAGATGAAGTTATGGAAGGGAGTTTATCCCTACAAGGTTTGCTATACTCACTAAAATTATATACGGTAAATTACAAATACACCTCTTGAGCTTTACTTAAGTTACAAATTGCCCCTTGTGATTCTAGGAATTATAAATATTTCATTTTTAGAAATTTTTATTTAACATAATTAATAAAAAATAATAATAATAAATTCTCAACTACTCTTTTATACAACAGTAAAATTACTAGAATTGTAAATTAAAATATATTTTTGACATCATTAACAACTATTAACTAACTTATGTTGTGTTTGGTTGGAGAATTTAAGGAGGGATTTTGAAAGGGAAGGGGAAATGTGTGTTAAATTAGATGAAATGTAGACATATTTTATTCACATTTCACCTAATTTTTCCTTTTCCCTTTTTCTTTCCCTTTTCCTTTCCAAATCCCTTTCTAAATCCCCAACTAAACACAGCGTTAATGAATTATTCATAAAATGGGTCATTAATTAGTTATGCGATTAAAAATTTGAAGGAACAGGATGTAATTTTCATAACCATAGGAAGTAGTTCATTGTTTCATCAGCCTCAGGGATGTATTTATAATTTACCCAATTATATATTAAATTTAGTTAAGATAGATTAGATTATAAAGAAATCATTACAATTTAATTCAAATATATAAAAATATGGTGTTGTTATTTTATAGTTTCAAATCTAATTAATAACAAAAAAAAAATTTATCAAACAAAATTTAAATTTATGCTTTCTTTTCTTTTCTTTATTTTTATTTTTTATTTTTTGGTAAAAAACTCCAATTTAATATAAGAAGAAAATGACTCGCTGGTTTATTTATTTATTTATTTTCTAAAAGTTCAAGCAGGTTTCATTGCATTTCTCAAGTTTCAAATTGAAACGACTTGAGGGGCATGTGACTAATTACGAGTTTCATTTTAATTTGAACCGTTTATTTTATAAGGTTTATATCATTCATGAAAAAATTAAGTTGATCTTATAATTATAATTTTTTTATTTTATTAAATTTGTCTGAAAAAAATAAATGACAAATATGTTTTTTAAAACAGACTATTTATCTTTTGTAGAGACAAATACAATAAAATAAAAAAGTTACAATTTTCATATTAACTTAATTTTTTTGCGTAAATTATATATACGAATAATCTTACAAAATAAACAATTAATATTATTGAAATGGGACTGTAAAAAGCCCCACGGCCCCTCAAATTAAGCCCAACCCTTGTTGATTATATTGGCCACTCTGTCATTCACTGCCTCTGATAACTCAAATCTTCATATAAATTATTGGGATGTGATTGAGACCCCCTCTAAATACCACTCCCACCCCCCCCACCCCATACACACGTGGCGGGTGGTGATTGGAGGAGAAGGAAATAAATAAACTAACTGACCAATTAGAAAGAGAGGGGGTCAAAGGGGGAGGGGGGAGGGTCCGGATCATTTTTCTAAATTATTTTTATATGAGCAATGATAGAATTCACAGATAATAAATATTTGGTAAAAATATTGGTAAATCTCTTGATGTTGCTAACATTTTTCTTTTTATCTTGCAGATCTAATCGCTGTGCTTCACTTAATAGGTACGCAGATCCATATCACTCTCTCTAAAATTTATTTATGATGACAAAAAAAATATAAATGAATAAAAATATTATAAATCTTTCTAAATAAAATACATGAAATTAACAGAAGATCATTTAGCTCACTTTAAATCTATCTAAATTTATCTTGAACAATAGGAGAGACCACTAGACACAAAATAATGGGCAGATTGGCTTGTGATTTTAGAAATTATAAATATCAATAAAATTAATAATAAAATAAAATTTTTAATTATTTTTCTATAGAACAATAAAATTATCAGAATTGCTAATTGAAATATATTTATGTTTTCATTAAAAATTGTTAATTGACTTAATAAAATGGAAATGCAATTAGAAATTTGAAAAAACGAGATGTAGTTTTCAAAATTATAAGAAGTAATTTGTATTTTAAAAAAATTTGAAGAGTTCCAAATTAGTAAGAAATTAATGTACAATTCTTAAATAAAAGGAAACAGGTAACTTTTGTCACTTTTTGGGATTCACTCACTTCTTTCTGTGTTCAAATGAACATTAATTATTCCTTCGTATAAAGAACTTACGCCAAATTCAATATGGCCTCCTTCATCCAACCTAAAGCAGGTTCTAACTTCCAATTTTCTCATACAGCACAATGCCTCGCAGGAAGAGCTTTATTTGGGATGCTATTTATGTTTGTGTTTTTAATCTATAAGTTTAGGAGAAGGCATTTGTCTATGTTCGACAACATTGAGGATTTTCTTCGAAGTCAGAATAATCTCATGCCTATTATGTACTCTTACTTAGACATTAAAAAGATGACTAAATGTTTCACGGATAAGTTGGGTGAAGGAGGCTATGGTTGTGTGTATAAAGGAATGCTTCGAAGTGGCCATCCTGTAGCAATAAAGATATTGGATAAATCCAAAGCTACTGGGCAAGACTTTATCAATGAAGTTGCCACTATCGGAAGGATTCATCACATTAATGTGGTCAGGCTAATTGGTTTTTGTGTAGAGAGATCTAAGCGCGCTCTAGTATATGAGTTCATGCCTAATGGGTCTCTTGAAAAATACATTTTTTCTCAAGAAGGAAATGTCCACATAAGTTGCACGCAAATGTACGAGATTTCTCTTGGAGTGGCTCGTGGGATTGAATATTTGCATCGAGGTTGTGACATCCAGATCTTACATTTTGACATCAAGCCTCATAACATTCTTCTTGACGAGAATTTCACTCCAAAACTTTCTGATTTTGGGCTCGCAAAATTGTATCCAATAAATGATAGCATTGTGTCACTGACTGCAGCAAGAGGAACAATGGGCTACATGGCTCCGGAGTTATTCTATAAGAACATTGGAGGCATTTCATATAAAGCTGATGTTTATAGTTTTGGAATGTTACTGATGGAAATGGCAGGCAGGAGGAGAAATTTGAATGTCTTTGCAGATCATACAAGTCAAATTTACTTTCCTTCGTGGGTGTATGACGAATCTAGAGAAGGGAGGGACACAGAAATGGGTGAGACCACTGAGGAAAGAGTGATGGTAAAGAAAATGATAATAGTTGCTTTATGGTGCATACAAATGAATCCCAGTGATCGTCCTTCAATGAACAAAGTTGTAGAGATGCTCGAAGGGAATGTTGAACTCTTGCAGATGCCTCCCAAGCCTTCTTTGTGTCCACAAGAGATGCCAGTTGAAGATCATGAAATCGACATGGATCTTGCAGAGTTGCCTATGCTATCCTCCATGTGATTGCATAAATTCCATCACTGCGGATGTGTTGCACCTCAAGTTGTTTCATATAAAAAATTATGTGTTTGCAGGGAATTCTAACATCTCCCTCGTATAATTGAGGTAGTCTTATTCCAACACATGAGTGGACAACTATGCCTCATTGAAATAAATTTGTGTGAAAACTTGTTATATGGTTGAGATGTCTCTCCTTGTGTTGCATTTCAATTGCTTGAAGACTTTCTTAGTTAAATTTATATTCGTCGCATTTTTGCAAAAGATTCTATGAGTTATAATGTTCACACCCCCAAAAAAAAAGAAAAAAATACATATTTTATATGGAATGATGTGATTGATATGTTGGCCCAATCACTTTAAAACAAAGAACTCATGAAGAGACATTTTAATTATGAAAGATAAAAATAAAAATCACTGCCGCATGATTCTCGTGAAAGATTGTACATAAAAATTTGGTAAGAATGGGGTTTTTCCATTTCTATTCTGTGATACATATGGGTTTTTTTATTTTTTTATTTGTTATTATTTGTTATTTTGTAGGGATATTGCTTTGACACCATATCACAGCACATGAGCTTTGGATATAGTTTCTCAAACTCTTATTTCAGATGTGTATAGACAATGTATAAGATAAGCAAACAGCTTAACCTGCAATGCAATTTACTCGAAGTAGCCTGAATTAGGCTCATGTAAAAGATAACTAAATTATCAACTACACTTCAATCAGAAGTAGTAAGTTTCTGGAAAAAATAACAATATTGTGTGTGTCAAAATTTGATCACACAACCAAATCGAATCCTCCTCCAAAGATTCCGTGAACAAATCCAAAGAGCACATACACTAGATGGAATCCACAACCTGAAACGAGGAACATAATTACTAACCCGGTTGCTCTCAACCGGAATGGCACTTTGACGATCAAGTCAGTATCGCTCACAGATAATCGCAAAGTATCAACTCCAGCAATTAACCCACAAGTAAAAACATATATTTCACCCACGTGGGTGCCCACCTCATCCTTTAAGTCATACTTCAGTAAGCGGCCATGGCTCCCCTGCCTTGGCTCAATTGCTTTGTGTATACTACTACTTCTTTATATCCATTTCCATATGTGCATGTGTATTGGCCCCCCAGTTGATAAATGTTATATTTAATCTTCACCCCACTTTCTTATTTTTTTTTATTGTGCTTTTCACTCGAATAATTCCATGAACATTCTATGTGATAAAGTATTTATGTTGTGTTTTGATTTGTTAAATATAATAACTATATATTCTATATATCATACATATCATATTATATTCATTATCATACGTAGTATAACCATGCTCAGTATGATATAAGTATAATTACTGTATTTAACATGATTAATGGATTTGGATAGAGATTTAAAAATGGAAAGAAAAAAAGGTAGGTGAAATATAAATAAAATAGGGGAAACTATTTGCAAGTAGGGAGTTGAAAAAAATTATCAATATATGAGGGATACAAGTGTGTATGTGATATGGTGTAAATGAAAGACTGTGGGAGTGCTTGCACCCCTTCATGTATTGGTAATTATTTTTTCCTTTTCCCACCTATATATAGTTCTCCCAATAAAATATACAATAACCACAATTCATACACATTTTTTCTTTCTCTTTCTAAATCCCTACTCAAATTCATGAATCAAACACAGCCACAACCTCAATATAATCCACTTTCATGTTTCTAATTTCTTTTGTTTGATTTCTCTTGTTGTTATTCTCTCTTTTCTTTTTTTCTTTTCTTCTTGTGTTTTATTCTCTTTTCCAACTCCATAGCAGAACAATTATATTATGATGATTATATTTTTATACCTAATTTTTTTTATAATATTATATATTAATATAATGAGTTCTATAATTCATATTTGTTGCTAATGTAGTAATATTATATTATATGATAAACAAAATATGATAAAATCTTATATTCTCTTTTTCTTTTTAGTAATTTTTTTAATTTTTTTTTTATTTCTTGTATAGTGCTTACTGCTTACGTGAGTGGTTTTTCAAAATAAAAAATGCAATTTGGTCGGTAAATAAAATTTTAATTTAAAATATAAATACATCTACATTAAATGAATGTTTTTATTTTACATTTTGGCCCCCCAAGGATAGAATCATGGTTGTGTCCCTGAATATATATATATATATATATAATTATATCAGTGATGTCATGTTAATTGGATTAGTTTCATCACACCATGCCATTATTAAATTGTTAGAGACTAGGGAAGTCAAATAATAGACTAGAGGATTTGAGGGAGGTGGTTGGTTTGAGAATTTTAACATCTTGGTACAGGGAAACTTTTTTTTGGTCATTGTCTACCTCAAATTCTTCAACACCTATATCTTGGACCAATTAACTTGACGTTTCCAGCAATTGTTTTGAATTGAAAGATATAAAATTTTGGAAACTTGATAGAATCAAATTTCTCCAAAGTCAAAAGACCCCACATCTTTTCTCATTTTTTTTTTTTTTCCCCATCAAATTATTGTTGAATATGAAACCTTCGATTTTCTAGAAATAGTGCAAAGACTATCATGCTCACTTTATATTATGGAATTCACTTTTGATGGGTTTGTAACTAAACTGTGATGAAGAGTTTAAAATAGTCAAATAGCGTTTACTGAGGAGGCGATTGTTTCTCCATTGTATCTAGTTATGAGCAGAGCAATAGAGAATTCTTGATTTTTGAGAGGCTTCTAAGACCGACTTTAACATTTAACCAACTAGGCCTTTCTCTCTAGTTCTACGATAACTGCCAGTTGTTGTTCAATCTGTCTTCCATGCCTCATGGCATTTGTAGTCGCAAAAGAATTAGGAAACATGTTCATGTTGTTATTTTAGCACCAAACCCCATGATTGTTAGCTTTTTCACTATTTTAGCATCTCTATCTTTGTCAACCTGGATCCACAGCTTCTGTCCTTGTTCCAAACTGTTAATAGATCCACTCTAGAAAGTACATTTGGCTAGTGTTTTCAATTGTAACATCATTCTTTCTCCCTCCAACCATTTCAAGCAACAACGTTCCATAACTATAAACATCTGACTTTTAGCCTTGTAGGATACTTTCCCAAGGTTCCTACATAACACTTTGGGTATAACCCATGGTCCCCTTAGTAGCAGTCATGGATACAACACTTTGCTCCTTGGAACACAATTTGACTAGACAAAAATCAAAGATCTTCGGATGAAAGTTTTGGTCTAACAAGGTTTAATGTCGAAATGGAGGATTCACTGATCACACCCTTGTGAAGATATTCAATCGCTTTAGCTATGCCTAGAGCAATATCTAAAATCCTTCTTGGGGTTCTCAGGAAAAAAATGTACTTTTCTAGTGAATCGTTTGGTAGGAACTTGTAGACAAGAGCTCGGGCAAACCCATCAGCACAAAACCCAACCAAGTATACAATATTCACATGGCAGATTTTCCCAATTGTTCCAAGTTCATTGATGAAGTCTTCCCCATTTCCCCTGGAATTGTTGAGGACCTTAACAGCAACAAAGATTTCATGTGAAAGCATTCCTTTGTACACTGTTCCATAACCTCCTTGGCCTAATTTTTCCATAAATTGATTTGTGATCCGTTTAATATCAGCTTATGAATATCTTGTGGGCCACTGAGATGTGTAATCCTCCAAAAAAAATTCAACTAGAAAAAAACCTACAACTGCATCTGAGTATATATAATGTACAGAGTGAAGAATCCTTAGCTTACTATTGCATTGCTAGCGTTAAGTGAAGGCTTAACATTTGACTTTACCTGCGACCTCTAGTTTCTTTGATACATCTGCAAAAGATAATGAAATTACTAACTTCTTGTCCTCTTGACGCTTGTGGTGTTGTTAAGAAAATTTGCAATTACTGGCATTTATTTTTCAAAGTCGCTTGAGTGGAAATCAAGCACCTAAGAGGTCTGAATTCTATTTTATTTTTTTCCAAGTAAAATAATTCATTGAAGAGACGATAAATTATGTACGAAACATAAGGGCCAAGCCCCTAAACACCCTAATCATCTCGCAATCGAGCGTGAACAACACGATCATCTACGCCAATTATCAAAACTGTTTTTAACATGTTTCCAAGAGTTTGACTCTAGCTTTAAAATCTTCAATCAACTTGATTATGATTGCCATCTTATTCTTCTTTTGATTGAATATCATGCTTTCTCTCCTACCATAGTAACCACCAAGAGAGAGTATATATATCGGATTTTAAAAAGATGCCTAAATGTTAAGATTTCATAATTTGTGATATTTTGAGATTGATTCTATATCTAATGATTGAAATATCAAAATTTTCAAGAGCCTTACTAGTACTTCATTTATAGCCTTTGTTTGAATACCTTTGGGATCCTCAGTTTTGGGACTAGGATGGTATTTGTCCAGCTATTTATTGACTATTATCTTTTACGCTCTGTTTCGAAAACATTTAATACATAAAAGTTTTTTTGCAAAAAATATTTTCTATAGAAAACGTTTTCCTATGTTTGGTTACGTTCTTTAAACTAATGTACTAATAGTTGCATTAGTGGTGGTATTAGTGGTGGCGGCGGTGGGGTGGATGTGGAGGTGGAGGTGTTGGGGTGGTGGTGGTGGCGGTGGCGGCGGGAGTAGTCGTGTGGTAGTGGCAACGGTGGTAGTAGTAGTGATGGGGTGGAAGTGGTGGCAGCAATGGCGAATGCATAAATTGTGCAAAAGGGGGGCTAAAGGAAAATTATTTAGATTTTAGAGGAATTGAAATGAGATTATATAGATTTTGGAAATCAAAATATCAATTTATTTTACAAAAACTCAAAATGACATGAAAGTAATGAGATTTTTCAAAGGTTTGGAGTGACTAAAATACTAATTTATTTTATAATTACTAAAAATTGCATGAAAATAACAAAAATTTTCAAAATTTAGGATAGAAAAAGTAAAACTATTTAGATTTTGGAGGGGTTAGAGTAAAATTATATATATTTTGAAGTGGCCAAAATGCAAACTTCTTTTATAAAAATTTAAAATTGCATGGTGAAAGTGTAATTTTTCAAAAGTTTGGGGGCCGGTGGCCGCCGCCCACTACAACTTGTGTCTGCCAATGGGTGGCGGTAGAGATGGTGGCAGTAACGGCAATGACGGTGGTGGTGGTGGCAGAAATGTAGTGGTATTGATAAAATTTTAGTGCGAAAAATGTTCTTTGCCTAAATAAAGGGAGTGTCAGTGAAAATTTTGAATTGTCATTTGTAGTCTTTTTTATTTTATGTTTTTCTTCATTTTCAATGCTTCTGAAGATAGAGATTTTCTTGCTTGATTATTAAAGTTATGTTTGAATAATGAATTTGGACAATAATTTGAAAAGGAAAAGAAAAAAGTGAGGACAATTGAGAGAAAATTTTTAACTTATATTTCATTCATATTTATCTTATTTTTTCTTTTCCTTTCTAAATCCCTATTCAAATTCATCATCCCAAAAAATAAATAAATAAATAAATAAATAACTTGAAAAATATATGAAAATTATTTGTTTTGTGGATAGGCACAAAGATGATCATAAAGTTCAACACAAGTTTAATCAGTATTAGCGGGGAACTTGGCTTCTCCAAATCCATAAATCCTAGGATAAGTACCTTGGAGGCTTGGATCTTCGTGACCTGGTGATTGTGGAATAGAATCAATATTCAATAAGACTGTTTCAGTCAAGAATGAATTTGTTGTTGCTGTGTTAATAGGAAGTCATATACAAATGAATTGAGAAAATCATTTTCTAAGTTTGATAGAAGGCAGAAGAAATTGTAAGCCTTGTGCTCGAGTGTGGCCACTATGAACTTCTGTTGTTGGGAGGTGTAAAAGTCACAAGTAAAAGCAAGTCAGCGGAAACAATCTACACCTTCCTTGGGCTTGTCAAAGTATTATCATGTGTCACTCATGATGTGGTATCAGTGTTGTATTAAATTTCATTTGCTGCAATCCAATTTCAATCACAACAAAGAGAACTCCAATTCCAATTCCAATTCCAATATCAATTTGGACAACTTCAAAACTCCCCCGCTAACAAAGTTTGTAATTTTTTTAAGTTGCCCAAATTTAAATTTGAATTAGAAATCTTCTTTCTACATGAGCATTACAAGGGATGATAACTTTCTCTTGCCAAATGGGATGGGGATGAGTTTTGCTCTCCACCCCAATTATATTTATACAATGTTTATATAATTTAATGTTTTTCAATATAACAATATTAAAATACAAAAATATCACACTTGACATTTATTTTTGCTTATTTATCTATCATTGCATATCATTTAATACTCATTAATTATAAATTATTATCCGTAATATATTATTGTTGGCTTTTTGGCTTTCGAAGGGTATTTTTGTAAATGCGAGTGTGCCAGCAAGGATCAATCAGTCCTTACAGAAATGTTAATTGCCAACCAATTATCAGGCGATTGTGTTTTAGTTCTTTCAGCTTCAATGAAGAGGACTTTTACTGGTGGCTTGACTTAGGAGAAATTAAGCAAAATAACAGTTAAATGAAAAGTAATTGAAGTATTTCATTAGAATGAAAACTTACAATGATCCAAACTCAGCCTCGTAAAGGTTTACAGCAACAATCTACTTGAAACTACTCCTATGAATGAAGTGCAGTGCAAGAATTTAAAATACAGGAATGTAAAGAGCATGAATTTAAAGAACAGGAAATGTAAAACTGGAAAAGAAAATATGTAAAGTAAGACTGGTTTGTATGATCTGAGTCTGGGCCTTTTTTCTGGGGTCTTCCCCGCTATTTATACTTCTCAAAGATGACCATCGAACTGCACTTCAAACCGTCGAACTGCTCCTCCATGATCGCTGATCATGCTACCCTATAAGTAGTTCCACTACGCCATCACTTGCAGTTAGGCTTCCCTCCTATATTTGAATTTGAATCTGAGTAACCGTTGAAGCCACGTCACCTTGCACCTCTTTACTGATCCAATGCTACTCAGATCACGTGAAAACCAATACTAACTGCCACGTGTACAATCAGGATCGAAGACTTGAATAGTCTTCTTATATTACCCTTATTCTGCCACGTGTTGAATTGTAACTGGCTTGTACAAAATATGTAGCCAACATTAGCCCCCGCACTAATATACCCAATACTTTGTGATATTAGTGGATCAAAGCCCTTTTCCCCGCGTTTTTTAGAACATGCATAGGATCTATATTCTAGAAACACAACCGTCACTTATTGATGATCATTTGCATTAATTCTATTTCAATCTTTTGAACACCCCAATACCTTAGCACTCGAACAGACTGATACCTCTTCTATGGCCAAATCAACTTTCTTCTCTATGGATCGAGCACATAGAAGGTCATTGGACAATGCTGCTTTCCCTCGAAAGAACCTCCACGCATTCATTAGCCACCTTTATCCACCTTTCTATATTCAGGTCATGGAAGCCTTTGCAAATTACCAACCTTTGGATTACGAACAAATTGCCCTTAATCCTTCGATTCAGAAAGTTGCAATCATGGACGTGGGAAATTCTTCCTCTGATTCACCCTTGGACTATGAACAAACTGCCCTTAATCCTTTGATTCAAAAGGTTGCAGATATAGACATAGGAGGCCCCTCTTCACAATCCTCCGCATGGGATAAGGCTGTGGCCTCCACTTCCTCCGGGGTTTCAGGCTGGTCAAGCTGGTCAAAACCTGAGGTCTGGGAATTAAGGGAGCGAATTAACCATCACTTTGTCGAATTTACCGACCCGTTAGACTTTCCTTTTTATGCGTGAAGTTCGGTAGTTTATCCTTACATGCATATCGACCGTCGACGCAGTTTAGAAGACAGTCTACCCGTGGCATGGTACACATCATCCATGCCTACAAAAATGGTACGATCCGTTCCCCGCCCAGAAGAGACACAGGGGTATAATCCCTCATTTTTAGCCAAGAAGACAAAGCTTCATCCTTCTGACTGGCTCAATTGCGTCAATGTTCCTCGGTTTCCTCCTTCCTTCGAAATAGGGGCTTTTATACCTCTTCCTCTGAAAGAACTTTCCTGGATAGAAAGGTTGAAGCTTACCCTTTCTGCGGAGAAAGTACGAGCCTTCACCTTCTCCTACTCCAGCTCAACAAAAGCAAGCCCAATTCCTACTTGCAGCCTTTTCTCACCTACCCTTCAATGTTCTTGAAGACAACGTTCTCCACAAGAACCTTCGATGGGCTTGTGGTATTCTGACTCAGGCTCGTGTTCTCAACCCCATTGCTTAAGCAGAACTTCATATGTTTTTGGACCAACTTCCATCGCTTCTCCATTGGCACCGCATTTCTTTGGCCACCACTCAATCTTTGGATCAACTTTCATCGCTCCGAATTCACTCTCGATATGAAGCAGAGAACCTTGTCGAAGAATACAACGACTTTCAAAATAAGGACTCTGCATACTGGGATGATTTAGAAATCGATGAGTTGGAACAAGGATTGAGAGAAACGGAGTTCGAAATAAAGGCCGAAGAGCTCTATTATGAAGTGAGGGCACACCAACTTCAGCAACTAGTCCTAGAAGAAATAGAAGATAGAATAAAGAAAGAACAAAAATTCATCGATCATAGTTGGGCCAAATTTCATGATCTTGTCATTTACTCTATTCCTTACTTCTATGAACTGGAATTTGTACCAAAAGAGGAACTTTTAATGTAATCGCTTTTATTTCAATACATCTAAGTCTTTTCCCTTTGTTTGGCATTGTTTGATTTTGATCTCCAATGATCTTTATAAACAAGTTCAGGGCTTCGAATTAACCAATTCCACCATTCGAACATAGATCAAACCAATTCCAATAAGAACGCTGAAATGAATTTTCCAACTTATGGACTATGGTTACCAACTTTTGCTGATTTTTGTATAGAATTGGTGCTTCGAATTTAACAATCTTACCCCTTGAAGTCTGTTTTATTCATAACCAAAATATGGTCATGGTTAGTACTGACTATTTTTGCTTCGAACAATAGTCCATACTTACAACAATATGGAAACTGTTCTTGGGGAACACTGTTTTAACCCAAAAAGACAATTCTCTCCGTGTATATATAAACCAACTTTTGGTTTTGATATTTCGAACAACTATACACATCCTTAAGGAGCCTCAAGCTTTGCCTCGAAAGATATTACTTTCGTTAAGAAACCTATTACAGGTCTTTGATCTCTTCGAAGTAAACCAATCCTTGAGTATTCTTACATTTCTAAGTATGGAAAAAATGCTTCGAAACCGGCTTCTCTGTTTCGAAGCCGTTACTTTTGACTTTTGATGCCAAAACCTGGCTTCGAAGCCAAATACTCTTATTTCGAAGCTGGTATTGACATCTGGGCTGTGTTTTTTCCCTCCAAAAGTATCAGTATTGAAACAAACCCTTCATATTCGTACTTTTAACGACTTACGTGATATATTTTTCAGGCATAAAGGCTTTTTAAAACTCTTTTGTTTCGTGCTCTGAAATCACTTGCTTTCTTACAAACCCTTCTTTCCACTGATTCTCCACTTCTCTCTGCTCCCTTGCTGCCAATGGATCCTTTCTCTCTAAAAGTACTTGCGGGCGACCGTATCAGCCCGACTATGGTTTTGAAAAAATGTATCGACGAAGAAATCGCCAAGCTAACATCTGGTGAGTCAAGCACCATAGATGGACGTCTCTTCATTCCTCGTCACAGTAACAAACAGGAGTACGTCCTAGGTCCTATTTTCCGGGAAGCTCCTGCTCAACTTCCAGCTCTATACCCTCGTTTAAAGGACCATTTTCTTCTTTATGAAGGAGGGCTTGATTGGGGGAATTGGAGAATGACCCGGCCTCATCGTTGCTGGCCGACATTGAGGACTGAATGGGAAGAATGGTATGACAGAGTTGTGCCTGTGAGAGAAGATGACCTGCAGGAGCTCTGTATCCTCGATGCCCTTCGTCTTTCCAAGTTCATCATTCCTGAGGACCCCTTTTTAATTCCTGCTGCTTTATGCTTTTGGAATATGGCTTTTAATTTCTTCCAATTTCGGTGCGGTATGATGGCCCCCACCGTTATTGATATTTGCCATCTCTTAGGGCTTTCACCCCTTGGCTCTCCTTTTACTCCCAATTACCCAGACCTCCCTGTCAAATTTTCCCTTCCAACCCTAAACTCCTCTTACAGCGACTTCGTAAAGGCTAAAAATAAAAGGGAATGCCCCATGAGAGACAAAGAACTATTTTCCTTCATTTTGTACTGGTTGTGCAAATTCTCTTTTGCACCTCATCTCAGAGGATTATGCCTGAGTTCGCTCCTCTTGCGAAGGCACTTGTCTTGAAAAAACGCATAGCTCTTGCTCCTTATCTTTTAGGTCACGTCTACAGAGCTTGCTCCCAATTTTGCGAAAAACCTCTTGATGTTAACCAAGGAGGTCCCCTCTGGGTGCTCCAACTCTAGCTCTTCGCCTATTTCACTGACTTGCACCCAAAATGTCTAAAATTCCTTGTTCAGGATCCTAGTACTTATGGGGAAAAGTATGCCAGGATTGCTCTCTATCCTGCCTCCTTTGCTTATTACCTTACTTTCTTTCACCAACTCCCTATTTCTCCATCTGCCACATTCTTTTGTCCTTTTGATGCCACTAAAGGTCCTGTTTGGCTGCAAACCTTTTTGGCTGATAAAGAGTGTTCCACCTCACCACACGAAGATATATGGGCTTCAATTTTGCTACTGAGGGAGTTGTTTATTGGCACTTTAAACCCTCGAGCTTATAAATGCATATCTGAAGTGTACTGCCCTTCTCAGTTTGCTAGACAATTTGGGCTCACTCAAGGGATACCTATTCCACTTTGCAGTCTCTCGAATGTCCACCTTACGGCTAGAGACCTAAGAATATCCAAATCAAGACTGGAGGCGACAACATTCAAACTGCTGAAGGAATTGAGTGAATTCAAATTTGTCCCCTTTCTTCCTTCTGGCTTAGTCTTGCAAAGATTCCAGAATTGGTGGTCAGCCAACATGGAAGTGCGCCTATCTGTACACCCTCATGATTTACTGATAGGATTAGGAATGCCTTCGAAGACTAAATCAGCAACAGTTGAGAACATTCCTCCTCTTTCTGCAGCTACCACAACTTCTCCTGCAGCCTCACCTCCTCCAGCTAGAGTTACCAGAGCTGCTTCGAAGAAGGGTAAGCATTTCTAAGTTCCTCTTTCTTTCAACTCTTTTGTTTGTCTCTTCTATATTCACACATTTTGGTGCAGGGTCACCACAAGAAGAATCTCCTAAAAGAGCTGAAACTCTAGCTGCTCTCAAGGCCAGACAACAGCAGAAAAAGAAAAGAAAACTGGTACTCACTCCTGAAGAATCTGAATCTCAAAATGAAGAGAGAGAGATTGAGCAAGAGTAAGAAACACCATTACAAAGAAAAAAGAGAACAAGGGTGGCTACCCCCTCTTCCGAACTTACTTCTGAAGAACTTGATCCCCAAATTGAAGAGAGAGAGGTTGAGAAGGAGCCAGTAGTATCATTGCCAAGAAGGAAGAGAAAGAAAGTGACTGTTCCTGTTACTGACTTGGTTGAAGATCCTATCCATGAAGCCGCTACCAAGGCAGTAGAACAAGAACATTCTAAGGCCATAATTGTCTTCGAGAGAGCCGAGAGGAGACGGCAACAACAATTTCTGAGAGATGAAGCTGCTGCTGCTGATGCTGATGCATTACAAAGGAAAACTGCAAGAAGGCAACAAACTGCCAAACATTACTCCCATCGTAGCTCTCCCATCACTGCCAACATTTCTGAAACAAGTAATTTCTTTCATGCTTTTGCTGTTTTGCCTTATCAAATTTTGGTATTTAAGCTTGACATTACTTTACATTTCTTCCTTTTGCAGCAACAACTGCTGAGCCTATCCTTCCCATGAGAACTCCTTCAATTTCAATTGAAGTTGATCAAATGTAGAATGTGAGGGCTATTCAAATCATACTTCCACTTCCAAGGCCCACACACTCTGTACCTTCCCTAAGGCCAAGCCTTCCTGCAACTCTCTCTCTTGGCTTGACTCCATATCTTCCTCACTTAACTCTTGACCTTTCTCAATTTACTTCGCTTTCGGGCCCTACTCTTCCTTCTCCTTCTAAGGAAATTTCAACCATTACCTCTTCTTCGAAGGTATCTGATTCCCCAATTGAGGGTACTGGTAGTTCTCCAACTCATAGTTCATTACCTTCGCCTACTTCCAGCCCCTCTTCATGTGATTCATTCGTGGCTAAGACCATATAGACTGTCAAAGATGTTCCATCCATTTCTCCTATCCCCATGCAGTCTTTTATGCCTTCCACGACAACTCTCTCTGCACCCTTCATGTCTACGGATGAGGTAAACATCTTCAAAGCCAGGCTAGCCAATCTCTTCGATGCACTCTCTACCTCTCCAATAACCAATTTTGAAGCTGAGCCATTAGTTTTGGCCGACTCCTTGCTACAAATTCTTGAAAGCTCTCTTTCCTCCAGCAGCAAGCCTTCTGCACCTCTGATGGGCTTAGACACCTGCCTGGAACTGTTAATCTCCTTTTCAAGGCTCCCCTTCGAGGCTTTGCAAAGGCCTATAATAAGAGATGGGTTCCTCCAGTGCTGCAAATTTGCTGAGCAGTCAGGCATAGATGTCTCAAGTCATTTATCCCAGGCAGCAGCTACTATCGACTTCTACATCAACATTTGCCATGCTGCCAAAGCTGCGGAGGAGAAATTGGCTAGAGACCAGAGTTTTGTTTCCCAAGTACATATTAAAGTCTCAGAGCTCAAGGAACAACACTCCTCTGCCTCTCACTTTCGAGTTCAGCTGCTGGAGAGGAAAGCTCAACTTGAAGAGGAGCTATCTGCAGTGAACCAGGCCTTAGTCCGAACTGATACTAAACTGCAAATCACTAACCAAGGACTGGCCGATCGGAAAGAAGAAATGGATGCAGCTATTCAACTATTTTCATCACTTAGTAATAGGAAATCTGTTGTAAAAGAACAATTAAGACATTGTAATGATTTTTGGGCCAATTTGTGGCAAAATGTACTTGACTCTTTATGAAAAAAACAAATTCTTATCTATCATCTGAGTAGTCTTGTGTTCTTAAACTTGGTGTTTATTTTATTCCTTGTGTTTCCCAAATGGTTGGAAAATAAGGCTTCAAATATCTGCCATTAATCTTTTTGGGATGTACATAACCATTCAAATTTCTCAAATGGTATGCTCCAAAAGGCAGAACTCTATGAATTTGATATGGTCCTTCCCAGTTAGGTGACCACTTGCCAAACTTATAGCTTTTAATTCCTATTGGGAGTATTTTCTTCCATACCAAATCACCTTCATCAAAGCCAATGTGTTTGACTTTCTTATTATAATTCTTGGCTGCTTTCTTTTTTTGGAAAAGAATGCTATTTAATGTCAGAATTCTAACTTCATCTATGCTTTCTAACTCCAAGCACATACTTTGATGGTATTGCTCAGGATCTAGCTGATCTTGACATCTTACCCTCAAAGATTTAACATTGATTTCCACAGGTAACACTGCATCATGCCCATATACTAAGGCATAAGGGGTGACTCATATGCTTGACCTTGGGGAAGTTCTGTAAGCCCACAACACATCTAACAATAAGTTACGTCAATCCTTGGGATTGTCCTCCACAACCTTTTGTATTCCTTTTTTCAAGGACTTATTGGATGATTCAGGTTGACCATTGGCTTGTGCATAATATGGGGTGGGATTAACGAGACTAATTCCAAATTCTGCCACAAAGGACTTCACCATCTTCCCATCGAACACAGTCCCATTATCCACAGTTATAGTTTGTGGGATGCCAAATCTATGGATTAGATCCTTAATAAATCCAATAACCTCAGTCTGGTCTACAGCCTTGTATGGCTTAGCTTCGACCCACTTAGTGAAGTAATCAGTGGCCACTCTAATGAAACAATGATGCTTCGAAGAAGGTGGGTGTATTTTCCCCATCATATCCATGGCCCATCCTCTGAATGGCCAAGGCTTTACTACTGCATGTAGGTCAGTTATGGGCACATTCCTTATTGTGCCATGCTTTTGGCATGCCTGGCAACCCTTTGCATACTCTATGCACTCTTTAAGGATAGTTGGCCAATAGTAGGAATACCTTCGAAGCAACCATCTCATCTTCACACCAGGCTGATGAGCACCACAGATGCCTTCATGAACCTCACCATAGTCATAATGCTTCTTTGGGCCTAAACATTCCAAGAATAAGCCATCTCCCCTTTTGTAAAGAGCATTACCATATATCATGTATTGCATAGATCGCAATTTAATTTTCTCGGCCTTCAAGATGGACCACCAAATCTTCGCATTATTGGATGCCTCCAATCTTGTTCTTGTAAGTCATTATGATTGACTTCCTAGACTACATTCCTTTTATTCAAAGGTGGTATCAATTTCTGATATGTTGTTTGGCTTATGTTCCTTTGGGCATTATCCATTCTCTTGAAGTTCGAAGCTTTCTGAGCCACATCATTAGCTCTATTATTCAAGAATCTTGGAACATGAGTTACATTTGCTATTTGAAATTGAGAAAGCAGATGTAATGCAACAACATAGTATGGTAAAATGCTTATGCTCTGACACTTGAAAATCCCTTTCATTTGGTTAACCACCAATTGAGAATCTCCAAATATGTCAACTGCATGAACTTGTAATCCAATAAGAATTTCTAGTCCCACTATTAAGGCTTCATATTCAGCTTAGTTATCAGAACAGGTAGCTTCATCCACTCTAAAACCATGTGTGGTTTTTACCTTTGTGGAGACCTAATCACAATACCAATTCCAGTTAAGCCATTGGCTTTCGACCCATCGAACCACATCTGCCATGGCTCAACACTAGCCATACCAAGTTCCATTATCTCTTGGCTCTCTGTTTGAGATGGATGGTCTACCAAAAAATTGGCTAAAACTTGCCCTTTTACTGCCCTTTTACTGCCCTTTGAGGGACATATTCTAGATGAAATTCTGATAAGGCTAGTATCCACTTGCCAATTCTTCCCCTCAACATAGGTCTAGATAACATGTACTTAACCAAATCTGTGGTTGCAATTACCAAGACAGTTGTAGGTAAAAAATAGTATCTTAATTTCATTGCAGCACAATACAAAGCAAGACACAGCTTTTTAACAACTGAATATTTACATTCACAAGAATTTAAAAACCTACTAAGGTAATAAACAGCTTGCTCCTTGCCTTCTTCATTATTTTGGGCCAAGAAAGCTCCCAATGAATCTTCTGCTGCAGCTATGTACAACTCAAGGGCTTATCACCCTTTGGTGGCATCAGCACTGGAGGGTTGGCCAAGTAGGCTTTGATACCTTCGAAAGTAATTTGATGTTTTGCTATCCACACAAATTCCTCTTCATCTTTCAGCCTTAGCAAGGAAGAAAATACTTTAGTTTTCCCTGCAGTGTTAGAAATGAACCTTCAAAGAAAGTTAACCTGTCCAAGGAACCTTTGTAATTCTTTCTTACTTGATGGAGGTCTGGCTTCAATGATGGCTTTAGCTTTGTTCTGATCAATCTGTATTCCTTTTTTGTGCACTACATAACCCAAGAAGTTTCCAGATGACACACCAAAAGCACACTTAAGGGGATTGAGTTTTAACTTGAACCTCCTCATTCTTTCAAAAGCTGTTTCTAAATGAAACAGATGCTTCTCCATGGACTGAGATTTCACTACAATGTCATCAATATAACACTCTAAATATCCTCCAATGAGATCATGAAAGATAGTATTCATAGCCCTCTGATATGTAGCTCCAGCATTCTTCAGGCCAAATGGCATTTTGACCCATTCGAAAGTGCCAATATTTCCAGGACATCTGAATGCTGTCTTGTGGACATCCTCCTCTGCAATGCAGATCTGGTTATAACCAGAGTGCCCATCCACCATTGATAAAACTTGATGCCCTGCTGAACTGTCTACCAACAGATCCACTATAGGCATAGGGTATTCATCTTTTGGAGTTGCTAAATTCAAGTTTCTGAAATCAATGCATACCCTCATTTTACCATTCTTCTTAACCATAGGCACAATATTAGATAGTCATTCCACATACCTGGCTGTCCTAATAAAGCCTGCTTTGAGTAGTCTAAGAATCTCCTCGACTTTCTGAATTACTTCTGGACTCATTCTTCTTGGTTTTTGCTTGTATGGCTTGAAGTTAAGTTTCATAAGGAGCCTATGTTCCACTAATGACTTATCCAATCCTGGTAATTCATTATAAGACCATGCAAAGCAATCTTTATATTTCTTTAGAACAACCAACAACTGGTCCCTGTCCAAAACATTCAGACAAGCACTTATGTAGGTGGGCTGCTATATAGAATCTTCCCCTAAATTTACTTCTTCTAAGGGGTCTTGTGTCTGAGAACTTACTGAATCTTCTTCTTTGATTTCTTCTATCTTCGAAGCAATCTCCCTGCTTTGTTCTGCTCCTAGGTTCTTTAATTCAACATCTTTGCCCTCCTCCTCATAGACAAAGTCTGTCCACAAGGCTTCCTCTTCTTGTATCTCCTGGACTTTTGTTTCAATGTCCAATGCACAGTATTTATCAAGGGTCAAAACTCTGACTTGTTGCTGCTTCTGCTTGCAGCCAATCATCATGGCTTCTCTCTCTTGCTCCTGTACTTTCTGGACTATTGATTTTACATCCAATGTTGAGAATTTAATTAGAGCCAAAGACTTGGCTTCTTGTGTTTCATTTCTTTGCCTACAACCAGGCATCATTGTCATCCTTAACGACAACCTCCTCATCAGCACTCTCCTGGACTAAGTGCTTCAGATGTGTCACTTCCTCATCAGCCATCACTTCAGCTGAGCCATCAGGTTTCCTCAGTATACTGAGTGGTGTCACTCTCTCAATATACAGTTTGGCCTCTGCGAAGTCTGCACAGGCTATGAAAGGTTGAGGATCTGTATCAATTTCCTCTGTCTCTCCATTGCCTAAGGCCATCATAATTTTTTGATGCAAAGAGGAAGGCACACATTTGTTAGTGTGAATCCAATCTCTCCCAAGTAAAGCATTGTATTTAGCATTACTGTCGATTACGAAGAATGCTGTCATGCAGTCCCTAGTTCCCACACTCAGGTTGATGGGTAGAATTCCCTGAGCCATCTGTTTGTCTCCAGCAAAGCCAACGATGGTTGTGCTGGTTGGGATCAACCTAGGATTGTTTTTCCCTAGTTTCTTCAAAGAAGATTTCGGTAATAAATTCACTGTTGCCACATTATCTATCAGGACTCGGTTCAATTGTATCTCATCGAAAAAAGCCTTGATGTACAAAGGCTTGACATGTTGTGTCATAGAATTCGATGGATACTCAAAAGGATATGAGAGGTTAATGCTCACCTCTTCTTCACTCTCATATTCAGTTTCCATTGGGGTAGCCATTCCAGAATCATCTTGTACCATACTCACTTGTGAGTCTTCACTAGAGACAGGAATAGGATCAATTTCTTGACCATCTTGGTCCTCATCTCCAGCCTGGAACTCATGAGGCAGTATGTGTACCATATTGACTGATACTAGAGGAAATGAGCCAAATTAGATGGCTGACTGTACCTGTTTCCCCTCGTGGCCACCTTGTTCAGTTACTTCAGAAGCATCCTCCATGCTGCACTCTAGCACTTCGTTGTTAACTGATTCCTTCGAAGGATCTTTGTCAACTGGTTTTTCAACCAAAAATGTTTGCTCAGCCATGAAAGTTTCGAACATTTCTTCCTCCATCATTTCTTTCTTTTGGCTTATGCCAATGTCTTCTTCTGTCTCGCTACCACTCTCCATCAGAGCTTTCTCCAATCCTACTAAGCTAGATTTCTCTCTGGCTTTTAGTTCAAAATGAACCTTGGCCAACTGTTCTCTGCTGCAACCCACCTTGCTTTGTAGAGTTGTCTTTGGAGTATGGTCTGACTTTGGAGTCTTCTTTCCTTCTGTCTAGACCAATGAAGAGCTCTCTCCATTTTCTTTCATATATTTCTGGTACTGAATGTACCTGCGCTGAATCTTTCTCCTTTGTGATCTCGAAATGACTGGGACCATATCTGGTTCCTTCGTCTTTGGGTGTTTAAGCAATACCCAATTGTTCGGAACCACCAAAAGAGGTTTAACCATCCTTCCTTGGTTTCCAACATCTCTCTGAGTAGGCACTTCCCTAGGTTTGTTCTGCATCACAAACCAATCTGGAACTCCAGGTACCCACGAACTTATTGACTCAGCTGCTTCTTTCTACCTTCAAAGCCATCTTCGAAGCTGGCTGTGAGGGCAATTGCTTGGTCCTGATCTCATGTTTCGAGCCTGATTCAGACCTTTCGATGAAGGTGGCCACTTTCTGTCCGGCGTAAGGTTGGTCTAGGGGGCCAATCTCTGGCTTTTATCCCATAACCTGAACTCTTCTCCAGTCTTCTTTCAGAATGACTGCTCTCCATTCTGTAATAGTTAGGTGGCCTGGACTCATACAAGGGCCTTTTGCCTTTAGCATGCATTCTATCGACTGCTGGTTCAACTACCAATGGTTGTTGTCTAACACTAGTCGGATACGGCCTTTTGTTATAAGCATTGGTTGGTTTAGGACGCCTCTACACATCCCTGTAGTATTGCTTCCCATCAATTGAAAGCCCCTTCAACCATTTATAACTCAGTCTGCACCTGGGACACATCCTTTGCATTACTGCTGCCTCTAAGGAATCATCATCCAGTGATTCTTCATCAGAGTGTTCCCTCTGGTGTGAGAAACCTTGTCCAATAACCGCGATTTACGGTGTCCTTTTTGATGGTTGTCTGGTTAGCAACATGCATCTGCACATTAACTTCTTCCAATTCTGTCAAGGACAAGTTCTGGAAGTCTGACATAATGACATTGGCTGCCACCTCTCCAACTTCTAGAAATGGATTACTGTCGATCCTCATGGTCTTTTCTACTTTGACTGGGAATTTCAAACTTCCTTTCCGAATTTGTTCTTGGATCTTGTCTCGAAAAACAATGCAGTTTTTAGTCGAGTGAGACCAAGAGTTATGCCATTTACAATATACTTTTCCCTTAAGTTCATCTGGAGATGGCAGTTTTACTCTTTTAGGTAACTTAAGGAAGTTGGCCGCAAGCAAATGATCAAAAATGTCGTCTGCCTTTGTTAAATCGAAAGAGTACTTTCTGTGATGGTCTTTCTTTTTAAACTGCTGGTCAATTGTTGTATCCTTATGAATTAATGCCTCACAGATCACAGGTTCTTTGCCTACAATCTCTGCTGCATCGATCTCATAATTAGGATCTCTATAATATGTCTTGTACGATGCATTATTTCGATCTTGTTCCTGCTCTAGTAATGCTTCATACCTAGACACCTTATAGGTTAGTTCCACCAAATCTCTAAATTCAGTTGAGTCAAACTTCTTTCGAAGCCTGAACTCTAAGCCATTTTGAGCCAATCTTATTTAATTCGCTCGCAGGATGACTCTACATTTATTTCGAGCCCTTTTAAATCTAGCAATAAACTGAGTAGCCTTTTCTTCAGGCCTTTGACTCAATCTTGCCAAGTCTGCCATGGAAACCTCTGGCTCCGATTGGAAGAATTGGGCATGAAATGCCTCTTCCATTTGTTGCCAAGTTTGAATTGAGCCAGGTGTAAGGTTGATGTACCATACAAATGCTCCCCTAGTTAGAGAATTTGGGAATAATCTTAGTTTCATATAGTCATGATTAGTAAATTCACCGCATTGAGCAGCAAACCTAGCAATATGCTCTATTGTTGATTGGGTTCCACTCCCATAAAAAAGGGTAAAATATGGTATCCTGAACCCCCTTGGGTATTCGTGTACCCTATCTACCCATTCTAGGTATGGTTTTCTGTATACAGGAGTCTGGACCCCCCGAGCCATCGGTCCACACATCTCCCTAATAATATCAGCAATTTGGTTCCTAGGGACCATATTTTGTGCCTGCTGAACCACTACTGGAGGGACAAACACAGGATTTGGTGGACACACTTGTGCTTGTGGTTCTCTTGGTCTATAAGGTGGTACATTTGGGACTGGTTGTCCCTGTGGTGCAGGTTGCTGTTGGGGATGTGGGTAACCCCTTTGAGCCTGTCCTGCGAAATGACCTGCGAAAGGTGCTGGAACAGGTGTTGTGTCTCTTCCATTTGCAGGCAAACCTTCCAACCCCCCGGGTATAAATTCGAATAAGGGATTAGTGAACCCCCTTGTACCAGGTATGGCTTCGAACATAGGATTTGTGACCATTCTTATGCCAGTTTCTTGTACTGGGCCAGATCCACCAATTTGTATGGCTTCATTGTTGAGTACTGAGGCATTTTGACCTACTATAGGCCTCGAAATGGGTTCATACCAAGACTGAGGTGATGGTCTTTCATAGTTCTGATTACTAGTTTGACCATTAGAATGTCCATTAACTTGCATAGGCTATTTATCTCTAGCCAATCTTTGTTGAGGGACATTTAAAACTTCCTCGATGTGTCTTGTGTTTGTTGGTTGGTGGTTATTCATTCGATCCAAAAAGGATATTGCCCACCTTTCCATTGTGTTCATTAATTGCTGTCCCATGGCATCTACTAGGCCATCCCATGGATTTATTGGATGAGTAGATGGAACAGTGAATGGTCCAATTCCTTGGTTTCGTCCAATATTATGAACATGTAGTTCTTGTCCTGAAGTACTGGTCTGTTCGACCATAGGTTCTGATAATATGGGAGTTTCCACAAGATGTGTTACCACATTATCCTCTGGATTAGATATTTCTACCTCTCCTTTTACGCCTTCTTCCAAGCGTTTATTTTCTCCTTGTCTTCTTCGTCTAGCCATTTCAATTAGTCCCACTGGGCGTGCCAAAAATATATGTTGCCTTTTTGGCTTTCGAAGGGTATTTTTGTAAATGCGAGCGTGCCAGCAAGGATCAATCAGTCCTTACAGAAATGTTAATTGCCAACCAATTATCAGGCGATTGTGTTTTAGTTCTTCAAATTTCAATGAAGAGGACTTTCTTGGTGGCTTGACTGAGGAGAAATTAAGCAAAATAACAGTTAAATGAAGAGCAATTGAAGTATTTCATTAGAATGAAAACTTACAATGATCCAAACTCAGCCTCGTAGAGGTTTACAGCAACAATCTACTTGAAACTACTCCTATGAATCAAATGCAGTGCAGGAATTTAAAATACAGGAATGTAAAGAGCATGAATTTAAAGAACAGGAAATGTAAAGACTGGAAATGTAAAACTGGAAAAGAAAATATGTAAAGTAAGACTGGTTTGTATGATCTGAGTCTGGGCCTTTTTTCTAGAGTCTCCCCCGCTATTTATACTTCTCAAGGATGACCATCGAACTGCACTTCAAACCGTCGAACTGCTCCTCCATGATCGCTGATCATGCTGCCCTATAAGTAGTTCCACTACGCCATTACTTGCAGTTAGGCTTTTCTCCTATATTTGAATTTGAATCTGAGTAACCGTTGAAGCCACGTCACCTTGCACCTCTTTACTGATCCAATGCTACTCAGATCACGTGAGAACCAATACTAACTGCCACGTATACGATCAGGATCAAAGACTTGAATAGTCTTCCTATATTACCCTTATTCTGCCACGTGTTGAATTGTAACTAGCTTGTACAAAATATGTAACCAACAAGTATGTTATTTTTAATTTTTATTAATATTTTCATTATTAAAGTTATGAAATTAACCCACTTCCATCCCACCCCGCCGTCATCACCTCCTTGATTTATCCCGCCCCAATATGATATTGGTAAGGGCAGGGCGTCCCATTGCTATCCCTACACATAACTTAGGTCTCGTTTGGAAAGTAATAGTTTTAGCGTAAAAGTCAAAAAGTTACTAAAAAAGCCGAAAAGCCTATAACCTATACCAAAAAGTCAAAGATTCCCTTTTCTCTCCATTTTTTGCACATCTTTTCGTAAAAACCCAAAAAGTCATTCCAAACATATAAATTTTTTTTTTACCTCATATTTTAACCAAAAAATTAAAAAGTTACTAAAATAGCCTATTCCCAAATTAGACCTTAATCTAAATCACAATAACATCTTGCTAGCCCCATCAACTACGGAAAAAAACAATATAACAATAACATTACCTTACATAATGTCACCAATCAATAAAAAGTCACAAATATATTAAGTGAACAATTCTTATCTCTTATTAACCCAACAATGTAACATACTACTGCAAATCCAGAATCAGCATATGATGATAACGTTGCGTCCTATATTTACTCGGGCATAGACATACACAAATGTCATAATTAAATCACTTAAGGTATATCATATACAACTAACAATGCCACAAATATCATAACTAAATTACTTTCAAGTCACATAACTAAAAAAAATACAATAGGTCATAATCAAACATCGCATAACCAAATCTTATTTGGTCATAACCAAAATAATAACCATAATAGGTCATAATGTCATAACCAAATCATAACTACGAGTCATAACAAAACACTACTTGGAAGTATAACTAAAAATCTTTCCGGTCATAACCAAAATAAAAATCACAAAATATCATAATTAGGTCATAACTAACACGACAATGAGTTATAACCAAGTCATAACCAATAACACAATAAATCATATCCAAAGATCACAACCATCTACATATGGTACACACCTGAAAAAGAAGGGTGTATTATAGAATTTCCCCAATGTATACTTGTAAGTGGAATCTCTCTTTTTCTCCCTCGCTATGAGTCACTCCATGTTTGTGGTGGGGGGGGGGGAGGGGGGGGAACCTTCTCTTGGCAAGGTAGACAGCCCTTGTTCTTGTCCTGTTTTCTACAAATGGCCATGCTAAGAGAAGTCACTACCACTGTGACCAATCTTATTATTCTTCATGTGGAAATATTCATGACGTCACCCACCCCTCTAGATTGAAAGGCAATCCAGAAAACTGCAGGGACAAGAAGTATGAACTGGAGTGCTTAAATAATTGAACAATTTTATACTTACTAGTTGGATCCGCACTTGCTACGTACATAGGGATTGTGTCGCAGTTGCAATGCTTATTACCGTGTGGGCGTCATGTCGCAGTTACAATGCTTATTTAGAAGATCTATATGCATAAAAGACAAAATTCTCGTGTCAATCTGTCCAAATTGTGTTGTGTGTAATGTGTACATAAAACACATTACACACAGCACAAGCTTTGGAAATTAAATAGATATGTACATAAAACACATTGTCGTTTTCAAGTCTTGCCTACAAATTTCATGCAAGATCTAAGAATAATAAAGAAAAAGAAGGAACAAGGCAAGGTAAGCACAAGACAAATCAGTATTCAACAATGCACAAAAGAAATTAGTAATGCATGAGAAATAAAAGCACATGCAACAACCAACCACCTCTGAACGGTGGCAGTGCCAACTACAAACAGCAAAGTCCTTTATTTTATTTGTTTTTACTCATCCATTTATACATGTTTATAACAGTCTCAACTAAGAACAGTATTATGTTTTGTAACAAGAAGTTGTAGCACATTTGAGTTGAACAAGTTATTGAAATTAGAACCATAATTCTGGAAAGTCGAGACTACTCATGTTCAGGAAATTTGGCCACCCTATGTACTTCAGCTCAAATGATTTCTTTTTTAAGAAGAAGAATTGCAAGTACATTACTCGGAAAATTCTTTCGTCAGAGTTATTCGAAAGGGCTGCTTAATAGGTCATCACCAAAGCTCAATTCATGATGATCTCTTCCTGCAAATGTAGCATATCTGGTGCAGAAATACAACGCAAGAAAATAATGAATATTTGCTCTAAGAATCTGCCATGACATAAAATGAAAAAAAAATTATCCATAGTCAATACATGAGTTGACATAAACCAGTTACATTTACACAGACATAATTGATTGCATGATCTCAGTAGCTAGTAGCTACACCCCCCATGGAATTTCAACAAATTTAAAAGATAATATTAATACAAAGAAAATGCAAAAGGACATGCATCTCCAAAAACTGAAGGAATGAAAACGATCACCTATAAAAGCATCAAGTTAAACTTACACCTATATATTTATAAATTTGAATTCATCTCTTAACAACAATAACTACACTAGGGGCAAAGTTCAAAATTCCGCGGAAAAATCATAATAATAATAAAAATAAAACTATTCAGTTCCCTATCACTACACTATCCACTAAGGGTCTATGAAGCACGGGTACTCCAAAAATGTTGTTGTACAAGTACCGGGCATAGGTACGCGTACCGGTACGACTGCACGTGTATCAGGTACGGCAAAAACATACCGAGTATGTTTTATACAACCGGTACGCTGTGGGTACACCATGGGCATGCGGTTGGGTACGTCGGGGTCAACAAAATTTTCAAAATATTTTAGGGGCACCGGAGCAATTAATTTTTGCCCATTTTGAAAAATTAAATAAATATGGGGGTGTTTAGTAATAATGAAAAACATAGAACAGATTATTTCTATCATTTTGAGTTAAAACCCCAAACCATTCGAAGAACCAGTGAAGTCGACTTCTATTCGAAGAATAGAGTGGTTGAATCTGTTGAGAGTCATCACTAACTCTCCTCACTCTCTAGAATATTCTCTCTAGAATATTCTAGAAGTTTCCACATGAATTTAGAATACTCCGGAAAGATCTAGAAGGTACTGGAAAGACCTAGTGAAATCCAAAAGATTCCAGAATATCGTAGAAGGTTCCGGAACATTAAAGAAGTTTGGAGAAAATTAGAGAAATCTAGAAAGTTCCGGAAAGTTCTAGAATATTTTAGAGAATAACAGAAAGCTCTAATATATACTAAAGTAATCTAGATTGTTCTAGAGTGTAAAAAAAGTATGAGTGTATTCTAGAAAGTTCTTCAACTAGTATAAATATGAGATGAGTGCATGTAAAGAGAGGTCATTACGCAAAAGATTGTCATTCAAAGAGAAGGCAAGAAGAAGGTAACTTGGTGACATTTAAAAGTCACCAAGACAACAGTGAAGAAGAATGGGATTTCCAAGCTTCATGTGCAATGTTCGAGACCTTGGAACCAGGTTACTTAGAAGAACAGCCAGAATTTGAAGAAGAATGGGATTTTGAAGCATCTCCTACAATGTTTGTGGTTACTTAAGCAGATTCAGAAGAAGAGATAGACTTCGATGAAGGCGTACATGAGCAGTGCAATGCAGTTACCAAGGAAGTGGATGCACACTCTATCACAAATGAGTAGATTCTTGCAATTAAGTCTTAGTCTTCAACATTTAAAGATCCAGAAGCTCACCTACCAGAGAGCAAACAGAAGAAGAAGAAGTTGAAGAAGTGATAAAGCTACAACAATCAATATTTGCAAGGCAATGTCAACACAATCCAAGGTGTGTTGATGCAAACTTTGCTAAGATGGATGATATAAAGGAGTCAATAACATTTCAGGAAACAACAAAATTTAACAATTGGAGGAAGATGATGAAAGAGGAAGGTATTGCATCAAGACAGAGTCGAACTAGGCATTCGATACTTAAGCCCAAGGATCGAGATTGTATATTCGGCCCAGGACATGGTGTTCCATGGAAGAATAAATCATTTCAAAAGAGAGAAGAAAATATTGGAAGAGATGGAGACAAAGTTTATCGAGGTAGAGGACCAGGGTGCAGAAATACTCACGAAGAGTTTCTAAAACAATGTGCCATGGTTACATAATCTAGAAATGAGAGTTAGTGCTAAGGGGGAGTGTTGAGAGTCATCACTAACTCTCCTCACTCTCTAGAATCTTCTCTCTAGAATATTCTAGAAGTTTTCACATGAATCTAGAATACTTCGGAAAGATTTAGAAGGTACTGGAAAGACCTAGAGAAATTCGGAAGATTCCAGAATATCCTAGAAGGTTCCAGAACATTAAAGAAGTTTGGAGAAAACTAGAGAAATCTAGAAAGTTCCGGAAAGTTCTAGAATATTTTAGAAAATAATAGAAAGCTCTAATATATACTAAAGTAATCTAGATTGTTTTAGAGTGTAAGAAAAGTATTGAGTGTATTCTAGAAAGTTCTTCAACTAGTATAAATATGAGATGAGTGCATGTACTAAGAAATTGGACAATTGAACAATTGAGTGAAAGAAGAGTGAGTCCAAAGTGAGTGCTTAAGCACTATCTAGTGTGAAGTGTCTCAAGGCCTTGTGTGAGGAAGACACAAAGTGTGAGTGCTTGAATGTATGTGTGATTGGATAAGTGGAGTGTACTAGTGAGTGATTGTGTACAAGTGTTTTGTATACTGGAGTGTTATCAATAAAGGTTATATTTCTGGGTCCACCAGCGTATCAAACTCAACAGAATCTACCCTCCATCGAAGACGACACTGCTGGTTGACGGTGAATCTACTTTCCATCGGTGAGTTCCTCTTCTTCTTCTTCGATTCTTCTTCCTCTTTCTTCTTCATTGGTGAGTTTTTTTCTCTCTAGATTTTTGTTTCTTCGATTCTTTCAAATTCTTCCTCTTTCTTCGATTCTTTTTTCTTTAGATTCTTCTTACTCTTTCTTCTTCTTATTCCTTTTTTAGATTTTTTTTCATATTTCCAATTTGTTTCATATATATATATATATATCTTATATTTTTTTTCCCACAGAGCAACTGAAATTTGATGCAAGCTACAACCTTATTCAAAAAAATTAGGCAATGTAAAATCAAATCACCCACTTTGTGCCCTTTCTTCTTACTATTGTAGTCTTGTATTGTAGTAGACATTTAGAATTATATAAAATAAAAGATTAAAAAAAAAAATTAACTGCTTTCATCATAGTATTGATGCTTTTAAATTGTTTTTTGAAAATTACATAAGTGAATGAAGTGAAAGAATTCACAACTTATTTTGTTAATAATGGTTATAGGAATATGAGTTCATGAGGAAGTATAGGTTCAACTGCAAGTATTGTTAGTATTGTTAAATGATTTATATTTTGATTTTGTAATTTCTCTTTTTAATTATGATATTAAACTTTGATTTGTATATTGGATGTTTAGCTATAAATTTTAAAAAAAAAATTAACAAATTAATGTACCCCAGCTGTACCCGTAGCTTATTTTTTTTTTAATATGCCATGTCGATGTACCCGTATGGTACTCGTACCCATACCCACACCCGTGCTTCCTAACTAAGGATACTATAAAATTTAAATAGACATTATATTCAAAAGAATAGTTTGGATATATTTGTCAATTCAAATTCATCTTTCAATAATAACAACTTTAGCTAACTTCTATGTGAGTGATTTTTATGCCAATCCAACAATCATAGCAGTGACTTTAAAACAGAATGATCCCAATACCAAGTTCCATTAATGAAACAAAGAAATAAAAGCATTGTTGTCAAGGAAGAAAATCTTACCAACTAATTTTTTGATATCTTAGAATGGAGACATCATTTTACAAAGTCATTTTCTAAAACAAAAACAGAGAACCACAAAAAAAGAAAAAAAAAAAAAAAAGAGGGGGTGTGTTTGAGAATTTGAGTCTCTCAAGATGTCCTCTTTCCTCAGTTACACAAGAACAATGACAAGGAACTTGATCAGTATGGTAGTCAGATGTGATTTTGGGTTCTACTTTTTAATTATGAACTTTTAATCTATCTATCTATCTATACTATACTATAGCTTATTTAAAACATAAAATCATATAGTAAGGTGAATGAGATTTCTGACCAAGACCTTGATGCAGGAAATAACATTTTACCACTAGAGCACACGTGTGCTTTTAGAACAAAATCAAAATACATATTTTTCATATTTAACAGCTAGCAAATATGTCTGTGTGAAAGGTTATCTGTTATGATGATATTTAAGTGCTTGGTTTTGAAAGACTTGTTTTGAAATTGGTGGTTTGTAAGCTCTTTTTTCATTCTGTGCTGTGTTAAATTTGATCTTTATATTGATGGTATGATGGGTTTTTAGTTAGCTTTTGATGGGTTAATGTATATACACACATGTTGGTTTGCTCTGAAATCACAAAGCTCCATTTGAATTGTTGTTTTTGAAATTGGTTTGTGGTTAAACTTGATAAATTGTAATAGATTGATCGTGTATGGAGGTTTGAACAGAGAAATAATTAGGATATTCATGTAGTTATTTCAAATTTGTCAATGTAATGATAGATTATATTAAGGATTTTACTTCTATAAAGACTATCACTCTACATTTAATATCTAGTATTCTTATAACTTAACAAAGTTAAGCCTATTTATAGTTTTCTTAATTTCTTTTCATCTGTTCCATTGATATTCGAGTCCATGGAAATTAATTTCTTAATTTCTTAATTTCTTCATTGGTGAGTTTTTTTCTCTCCAGATTTTTGTTTCTTCGATTCTTTCAGATTCTTCCTCTTTCTTCGATTCTTTTTTCTTTAGATTCTTCTTACTCTTTCTTCTTCTTATTCCTTTTGTAGATTTTTTTTTCATATTTCCAATTTGTTTCATATATATATATATATATATTTTACATTTTTTTTCCCACAGAGCAACTGAAATTTGATGCAAGCTACAACCTTATTCAAAAAAATTAGGCAATGTAAAATCAAATCACCCACTTTGCGCCCTTTCTTCTTACTGTTGTAGTCTTGTATTGTAGTAGACATTTAGAATTATATAAAATAAAAGATAAAAAAAAAAAATTAATTAATTAATTGCTTTCATCATAGTATTGATGCTTTTAAATTGTTATTTGAAAATTACAGAAGTGAATGAAGTGAAAGAATTCACAACTTATTTTGTTAATAATGGTTATAGGAATATGAGTTCATGAGGAAGTATAGGTTCAACTGCAAGTATTGTTAGTATTGTTAAATGATTTATTTTTTGATTTTGTAATATCTCTTTTTAATTATGATATTAAACTTTGATTTGTATATTGGATGTTTAGCTATATATATTTTTTTTTTTTTTTTTTTTAAAAAAAAATTAATGTACCCCAGCCGTACCCGTAGCTTTTTTTTTTTTTTAATATGCCATATCGATGTACCCCGTATGGTACCCGTACCCACACCCGTGCTTCCTAGCTGAGGATACTATAAAATTTAAATAGACATTATATTCAAAAGAATAGTTTGGATATATTTGTCAATTCAAATTCATCTTTTAATAATAACAACTTGAGCTAACTTCTATGTGAGTGATTTTAATGCCAATCCAACAATCATAGCAGTGACTTTAAAACAGAATGATCCCAATACCAATTTCCATTAATGAAACAAAGAAATAAAAGCATTGTTGTTGTAAGATAAATTGATAGAGAGAGAAAGAGCAAAATGAATTAACTCTGTATTAATGTGTGTTTCTTACAATGAACCAATAGGCTCAATATATAGAGAGAAGGCACCGAAAGCATGTATAGTAAATTACATTAAACAAAGGTGAGTGGGTGTGCTTTACAGTGTAGTGGATGTGAGTGGGTGTGCTTTACAGTGTAGTGGATGTGAGCTGTGTGTGCTTTACAGTTGATGTTGTATATTAATATTTAACAGCCCCCCTCAAACTCAAGGAGGATAGGCACAAACCAACTTGAGTTTGGAGAAAGTAACAAAACAGAAAAATAATTTAACAAATAAAATAAAAGTGGATAGGAGACACTGTATGGTCGTGTCAGACCGTTTGTTGAAGACACTGCATGGTCGTGTCAAACCGTTGTTGTAGAGGCTGACCGGAATCAATGTCGGGACAGTTTATGGGGTCATGTCGGACCGATGTAGAAGACACTGTGTGGTCGTGTCAGACCGTTGTTGTAGAAGCTGACCGGAATCAATGTCGGGACAGTTTATGGGGTCATGTCGATGTCGGACCGTTGTGTGGTCGTGTCGCATCGCGTGGTTGTAGAAGCTGACCGGAATCAATGTCAGGACAGTTTATGGGGTCATGCCGAACCGTTGTAGCAGACACTGTGTGGTCATGTCAGACCGTGGTTGTAGAAGACAGTTTACGGGGTCATGTCGGACCGATGTAGAGGACACTGTGTGGTCGTGTCAGACCGTTGGTAGAAACTTTGGTGGTGCACCAAAGGGGCGACTTAGGGAGTGCGCCATGGGGTGGCTTGGGTGGTTCGCATGGTGTATAACCATGCTCACCAGCTTGGGTGGTTAACATGGTGTGTAACCATGCTCACCATGATATATGTAGAATACCCCCCCTCAAACTCAAATAGGTGTGAAGATAGAAACCTAGTTGAGGTTGAAACAAAGACAGTGAAAAAGAAGAGCAAAATAGCTTAACACAATAAATTGTTTTTTTTTTGTTTTGTTTTGTTTTGTTTTGTTTTTTTTTTTTTTTTTTTTTTCGTTTTGTTTTTTTTTTTTTTTTTTTTTTTTAATTGAAAGTGGAACTATTGATGATGAGTTACTGACATGGGAAGTGGAGCAACGTGGGTGACAGTTGGGCCATTGATGTGGGTAAAACCAGCACATGGTTTGTTGGTTTGTTTGGTCAAAAATATTGTTTAGAAAAAGTGGGAGGTGGAATGATGAAGAGAATGTTTGGAATGAGTGGTGCAGAAGTGAAGATTGGTTTAAAAATAAAAAAAAGGGGTATGGGTGCGCAAAAGGGGGTGGAAAGAATGAAAAAGCAAAAGAATGGTTTTTTTTTTTTTTTTTTTTTTGGTGTAACTATCAACAAACAGTTCGGGTTTTTTTTTTGGTTTAAAAATAAAGAGGTATGGGTGAAGCACCAGCAGCAACACCAGAGCCCAGGTTACCAGCAAACCATTTCCAGTAGCCATCACGGTGAACTCGTAAGTAGAGTATTCCGGGTGCAACCGGAGAAATCCCACTGGAGAAATGAGACTCGTAAGTAAAGTATGTGGGCTTACAGGCAAACCCCAGGTAATGTCTATGAAGAATTTGTCTGATTGGCAAAGGAGCCTAGTGATCTTTGCATGGTTGGCATGAGAGAAGATATCGGCTGGACATAGATTGAGGTCTAGGACAAGAGATCTGTTCTCTCGAGAAGAAAGGCATTTGGTTTCAGAGAGAGAATGGGGAAAGGGTCATTCTCATTTCGCCGAACAAGCAGCCGTCGATTGATGACTCCGCCATGGTAGCGGTGGGGACGTCGATCAAGTCGAAGAAGAAGGCCGGAGGGGCGAAGCTGCGGATGCGGTTCGACAAGTTCGGGCAATCGGAGCTGATCGAGTGCGATAAGAGCACGATTATTAAGCGTACGGTTGCTGGATCCTCTCCGGTAGGAGGTGCTTCCGTTTGTGGATCAGTTGAGGCAACAAATTCCTCATAAAAGCGGCTGAGATCAAGTGTCCCAAATCTGAAGCTTAATGGGTCTGCTATGTTTGGTGACCATGCAAGCACCAAACTCGACTCCAGTGGAGAGTCATTGAGAGAGAAAAGTTGGCATGTTGTTTTTGCCCATGCACCCCCGAGAGAGAGAGTGCTATGAATTCTGAGATGGTTGGTGAGTGTCTCAGAGCGTGCAAAGGACAGTAGTGGTTGTTGGTTGTTGTTGTTGGAAGTCGAATGGGATGAGAGTGTTGTGTAAAAAATCTGCCATGAGGTGCTGGGTGTGTTGTCTCCTCTCTCATATGTGCTGTGAGAGAGGTGGGTGTATGGGTTTGCCGAGAGAGAGAGATGATGTGTTGCTGCCGTGGTGGTGTGGTGAGGTGTGGTGTGGTGAGCAGCGGAGTCAAGGATGTGTAGAGGTCCGTGGCGGCCAAGGCCGCCACGGTGAAGCTGAATTACTAGGTTGTTAACCTAGCTCTGATACCATGTAAGATAAATTGATAGAGAGAGAAAGAGCAAAATGAATTAACTCTGTATTAATGTGTGTTTCTTACAATGAACCAATAGGCTCAATATATAGAGAGAAGGCACCGAAAGCATGTATAGTAAATTACATTAAACAAAGGTGAGTGGGTGTGCTTTACAGTGTAGTGGATGTGAGTGGGTGTGCTTTACAGTGTAGTGGATGTGAGCTGTGTGTGCTTTACAGTTGATGTTGTATATTAATATTTAACAGTTGTCAAGGAAGAAAATCTTACCAACTAATTTTTTGATATCTTAGAATGGAGACATCATTTTACAAAGTCATTTTCTAAAACAAAAACAGAGAACCACAAAAAAAAAAAAGAAAAAAAAAAGAAAAAAAAAAGAGGGGGTGTGTTTGAGAATTTGAGTCTCTCAAGATGTCCTCCTCTTTCCTCAGTTACACAAGAACAATGACAAGGAACTTGATCAGTATGGTAGTCAGATGTGATTTTGGGTTCTACTTTTTAATTATGAACTTTTAATCTATCTATCTATACTATACTATAGCTTATTTAAAACATAAAATCATATAGTGAGGTGAATGAGATTTACAGCCAAGACCTTTGGTCTGGGAAATAACATTTTTACCACTAGAGCAGCACATGTGTGCTTTTAGAACAAAATCAAAATACATATTTTTCATATTTAACAGCTAGCAAATATGTCTGTGTGAAAGGTTATCTATTATAATGATATTTAAGTGCTTGGTTTTGAAAGACTTGTTTTGAAATTGGTGGTTTGTAAGCTCTTTTTTCATTCAGTGCTTTGTTAAATTTGACCTTTATATTGATGGTATGATGGGTTTTTAGTTAGCTTTTGATGGGTTAATGTATATACACACATGTTGGTTTGCTCTGAAATCACAAAGCTCCATTTGAATTGTTGTTTTTGAAATTGGTTTGTGGTTGAACTTGATAAATTGTAATAGATTGATCGTGTATGGAGGTTTGAACAGAGAAATAATTAGGATACTCATGTAGTTATTTCAAATTCGTCAATGTAATGATAGATTATATTAAGGATTTTACTTCAATAAAGACTATCACTCTACATTCAATATCTAGTATTCTTATAACTTAACAAAGTTAAGCCTATTTATAGTTTTCTTAATTTCTTTTCATCTGTTCCATTGATATTCGAGTCCATGGAAATCTGATTCGGTAAGAATAATTTGTTTGTCATTAAGCACAGTCTGACCTATTACTTTCATATGCTGGGAAATTTTGTGGACTAAAATGAATATCGAAGAAATATTTTCCAATATATATTATTAAGAAATGTTCATTTACCTTGGTTTTTGTCGGTTTGTTCTAGTCATATCAGTGTCGGATATCACCTTGTTCATATTCTCTATCTGAATATTCTTGCTTTCTCGATTTTGGATAATCTTTTAACAACCCAAACCAACCCAAAAAAACAAAAGGGGAAAGTGTCTTTTGGGTACTGAGAGCAGGTGGACAAGCAAATTAGCCAAATCCAATTATCCAAATCATGTTGTTAAACTTTTTTTTTATTGAGACATATTGACAAACACTTACTACGCATCTACTAAACATAAATACATGCATGAAAATAACATAGTTTGATATTGTGCAACAGACCATAAATATGAAAATTAGGATATAATTACCAGGATTTGAAGCGGTGGTACCAGAACGTTGGCTTGAACAGCGTTACGACTATGCCGACAGTAGCACAGTGTAATACCGATTCCACCAAGAAGAGATATATATATCACAGTTGTTAACTCGGGATTTGAATTGTGAATCGTAAATATCCAGTCACTTTTTTAAAATTACTTAGAAAAATATATTTATACATTTGGATGTTAAATGTATTTTTCTGAACGTAAAATATTTAGATTTAAATTAATAAAAATATTCTTTTGAATGATGATTACATAGTTTAATAGGTAAGAAATTAACAAAATTTTCTAGGTAAGATCATCACCTTACCTTTTCTTTTTTTTAGATATTTCTTGTCAACAATTTTTAATAAATACAGTAAACAAAGACCAACTTTCAATTTCTAAAGTAACAATAATTTAACAACAATATTAATATTTAAACAATAAGCATATATATTTTTTCAAATAACAATGACCAAATAATAAGAAAAAATTATTTAGGATATTTTATTTTTAAAGCTCAAAATAGTTTAAAAGGGATAACTAACATCACCCATGTAATATTAAACTATATTTAATTTAATAAAATAACAATAGATAATTCATAGTGTAAGTTACTTTAATTTTAAACATCTTTAGAAGATGTATTATGATTTTTTTAAAAGGAAAAAAATGAAAAGAAATACTAAAAACATGTTAAGTCTGCTTAAATTTGATTAGATCTTATTAAAAACTCCATGACGACTAAAATAATAACAAATCATGTATATATATTTGTTATTTTGGTACTAAGGCCTTGTTTGGGAAGACTAAATAAGTGCACTTTTTGTCTTTTTTGATCACATAGCTATCGATATCCGATCAACGTGATTTTTCACAGCCATATAGTACTCGACGAGTTCTACACATTGAACGGTTCAGATTTTCAAAACGGGCCCCGTGGTGGGCCCCCACGGGCCCAACAGCACCGTCCAGTCCGATTAAGGACTGGACCAAAGCCAGAGCCAATATAATTTCCAGAACTATAGAAAACGATTCACATTTTAAACAAAATTAAAAATTTGCCCTTCTTTTTTTTTTTTTTTTTTATGTATTGAGGTGAGTAATAGTTTTCAATTGAACCCTAACTTTTTCTTTGAATCCTCTTATTTGTACTTGAACTATAGTGGCCCGAGTTAGAAAAACCCTATTTGTTTTAGTTTCTGGTAGGGATACGTTGTTGTCTGGTGTTTTTGGTTTTTTCTGGTGGGTATGGACCTTGGGAGTGCTTTGGGCTGGGCCTGGCAAGCGTGACCAATATTGGGTCAGGCAAGTCGCGCCCGCAATTGGTGGTGCTGGATAGTCGTGCCCGCGATGGGCCGCGACCAGGGTGCGAGCAGAGTGTGTCATCAAGTCGGATGTATGGAGGAAACGTGCGTGGCCCGCAAGGAGAGTCGCGATGCATTCTGCGGCCTGTGTAGTTACACTCGTGGTATGGTTAACCACGGCCGCAAATGGGGCCTGATGTTCGCGCCCACAACCTATTTTCTATGTAAGTGGGTGTTGTGTTTGAAAATATTTGTTTTCAGCCTCATCCCTTCTCTCTTTTCTCTCTCTCTCTCTCTCTCTCTCTCTCTCTCTCCTGTTTCACAATTTTTGGGTTCTTTGAAATTCAAACCTTGATTTAATCTCTTTTTGATCATCCCTCATCCTAAGTGCCTTAGACTTTAGTGTAGAGGAGGTAGAGGGCTTCATTTTAATTTGGTCAAATCGTGCTTTTGTCACTGTCGATTTTGGGACTTTTGGGCTTTCTCCTCTTCTAGAGTTGAGGTAGGAATTTCCTTATCAATCTGCATGCTACGTAGCTTTGTTATTTGCTTCTTCTTTTTTTTTTATAGTTAAGGGTTTGTGAAAAGTTAGCTTTTGGTTATATTGTATAAATGCATTAATTTGGGGGAAAGAGATTTCTTTTCAGTTGTGGTTTAAAATTGGTAAGCTAGTAATCGTTGTGTAATGAGATTTTGTAGAAAATTGTGTTTTGAAAAGAAATCTCCAAAGTTTGACAAAACTAGGATGGTCGATGTTTTGGAAAGTGGTGTGGAATTGGGTGTGTTATGGGGTTTTTGAGAAAAGAAGTTTGGTTGTTAAACGTTTTTTGGGTTTTGGAAATCACCGAGTATGGTTACTCTTTTTGGGAAAAAAAAAGGGTAATTGTTAAAAATAATTAATTGGATGTTTTAGGAAAATTTTATATTTTCGGTTGAGATTCACAAGACTCGTAAGGAGTGCGCATGTGTTTTTAGGAATCGTAGAGATTTTGTATAAATCATTGGGATTTCGATTTTGATATCCTTTTGGATATTGTTTTTGTTATCGTTATTGTTATCTTTTAATAATGGCATTAGAGATAATTATTTTGACAACCAATGGAGGGTTGTGTTGATTGTTGTACAAATTGCATGTGGATTAGGGATTGGAAATGTTTACAAATCATACATCACATTAAGCATATCATGGATTTGTAAACTAGAGATTTTATGTTTGGAAAACGTATTGTTGTTTTGAAACACATGTATTGTGTTATTGGAAATGGTAATAAAATGATAAAATTGTAAGAGGGTGTGGGAATTAATTTAACCTATGTGTCCTTGGTGTAAGACTAAAAACCTGCGCGGTAGGTGCCGATTCCATTCGAATAATCCCGGAGAAATGGTATAAATAGCTTGTATAGCTTTCTATTATGATCACTAGCCCTAGAGATTTTTATTTTTTTTACTGATTTTATCATTTTAAAAAGAATACTGGGAAAAATGTTTTGGAAATTTTGCATCGCATTGTTTCAAAGAGAAAAATGTATGTTTTACCATGGCATCTCATATACATACACCTTATGCATTGTTATGCATCATACATGTCATTAAGTTTATTTCTGTTGGGCTTTATGCTCACCCTACGAAGGAAACCTTTTTTAGGTGGACTCATGTGCCTCCACCAAGGCGATGACTTGGGAGGATCTTAGAGCTTGAGGCTTGTATTTATTGTTTTCTTTGTTTATTTTGTTGTAATTTAAGCTATGCGCTTCTTTATATTGAGTTGTGACTCATTTGTTGTAATTGGGCAAGGCCTTGGAAATTTGTAATCTTTAAGGCATTAACTTGTATGAAACAAATCTTATTTCATGTTAATCATGTCTCAGAATCCCTGTTGTAAAATGGAAAGATAAATAAACGCATGTTAATGGTAAGTTTTCGAAATTTTTATTGATAATATAATGGTGTTGTGTGTCTATTTATTCTGGGGTAGTACACTTGGTATTAGAGCTTACCGGATTTGAATATTTGGATACGTGGGAAAGTGGTTATTACCACAATGGGTTTGTCTCACCTAATAGAGATGTGGTATGCTTGGTATGCTAAATGACAACATGTTTACATGGTTAAGTGGGTATGGAAATGGATTATTAAGATGTTCTTTGTGTCTATTGAATGCTTGGAGGTCTTATTAGAAGGGCACTTGATCAATGTTCGTTCTAATAAGAATTCTTAGGGCTTCATAGAACAAATTATATCTATAATTTGTATGTGATTATGTGCTTTCGTGGAATGAAATACTATTGTATTTGTTGTTATTGTAATTATAAGACTCCGTTATGAACATGTTTATTTGGTGCTTAGTTTGTTGTGTTGTCTTGCTTAGGAGGTTTAGGTGGGGTTATGGTGATTTTCTTCCTTCCACACGAGAAGAGTAGAGGAAACAATTTGTGGAGTTGTGCCGCGGTACTACCCCTTTGGCGTAGTTTGAGGCATGGGTTACTAGTTCGTCGTGGTGTGCTCCTGAATTGGTAGAAACCAAGGAGTTTCATTTTTTAGAGTTGGGAGAAGCTTGGATGGTAAGAGAGGGGTTGTGATGTTATTCGGAGAAGGTAGTCGGGTCTGGGCATAGATGTGATAGTGCACTTGGAGAAACGGCGACTCATATAAAAGCCATGATTTTAGCTTTGGGACAGAGTGGAGAGGAGGTCATTTTGGCAACTCCTGTAGTTTGGGTCGTGGTAGACCTAGTAGGAGTTAAAAGAAGAAGGCGAGGTTGCTGACTAAACCAACACTTGTACCACCAGAATCATTTAGTCAGCTGGGATTTAAGGCGGCTAGGTGCTTATAGGGGGAGCAATCGCCAAGGTCCTTATCTTTTCAGACTTTGAATTGGTCGCACAATAGAAGACTGCCTATTTGCTATGTGTATAACTAGTCGGGCCATACTTGGTGTTTTGTATCCAACATGGGACTCTTTTGGATGCTCTAAAATCTAGACAAACTTAGCCTTAATAGTCCAGGCAGGGACACTCCGATTCTTTTATCTAAACCGCATAGGTTGGACTTCGAGGGCCTCGGGAGAGTTGCAATTTCAATCCTAAAGTGGGGAATTTCGAGGTTATTTCTGGTGTGGCCAGGTGGGACACATCAGTAGTTTTGTCCTTGGTGTGTAAGCTCTTAGGGTATCTCGGGGTTCAGGAGTAACGAAGTTTAGTGGTCCAGTGAGGGACAATGATGGTAGTAGTGACCAGTGGCATAGTTCTGTTTTGGGTTATTTTGTTTTGTAACCGGTGGATTGTTGTTTGTAATTGTTATGTTGTTATTTTGGTAACCAAAGTGTTGTGAGATGTTAAGACATCATGATTATTTGCTTTTGTATATATATGTTTATTTGTTTGTTTACCTTCATGAATTGGGGTATGTAATGACTATTAAATTTTCTTAACATGGTAAGTGGTTGAGGAAGTAGAAGAAAATTTGTGATATTTATGGGTATGTACCCTTGTGTTTTTGTTTGGGGTGAGCCTCATTTTGAATTGGGAATTGTTTGTCGGGTTAAATAATTTGGGTTTGGTTGTAGTTGATTTTGGAATGATTAGACAATGGAGTTGGTTGTGGGAGATAGGTACTATGAGGATCATTATGGCTAGTTGGAATATTATGAAGGTGGAGTTATACCAATTAGTATGTTCAATTTGGTGGGGATTAGCTATTGGGGTTTTATGTCAGTGGTGCGAGTTTTGGGTTATTGAAATGGAGGCTCCTTGAGGGAGAGTAAGGGTTGTGTTTATGGTGAGGAAGGTGGTGGTGTCTGGTGGTACCTTCTGCCAAAGTCCCTATTGGTTCAACCAACAACTTGTTGTTATAGTGGTAGTTGTGCGTATCAGATTGGAGTGGATAGCGAGTCTATCATGGACTTTATCGGTCTTCGGTATGGGGATGTGTTCGGTGTGTGGTTGCGTTGGGTATGACGCATGGTGTCTTGTTTTGTGAGTGGAAGTTGTGGGTTTTGGTCTAGAGAAGTCCATTTTGGACTCAAAGAGTGAGTAAAAAGTGTGGAACCCCCCCATATAGGGGTGATTGGTATTGGGGTATGGTTGTGTTGGTGTTAAGTGGAAAGAGTGGTTGAATGGGGTGATGTATTAGAGGTTATGAGTAAGCGTTGGTGAAGTGATGTGGTTTCATACCAAGAAATGGGCTAGATGAATCGGTGTCCTTAGTACACCTTTAGGGATTTTGGAATATTAGGAATTGACAGTGTTGGTGTTTAGGAAGTTAAGAGTGGTCAGCATGAAGGTGACTTAAGTTTCTTTTGTGGAAGATTATTCCTAGTCTACTGAGGGTAGTTAGTTTCATTTTGTGGTGGTTGCTCTTAATTATAGATTCCCCTTTTGTTTTGGATTGGTAGTATACAGGAGTGTGTTGGTGTGGTTTGTTGTATGTTTCATGTACTGAGAATAGGGTTCATCTTGCAGCTTTTGGCCTTGGAATAGGAGTGTTTCGATGTCTGTGCAATAAGGGTTATGGACCCAGGGTGTTGATTCCTTATTTGGTTAGAGATGGGTGGTATGATAGATAGGTGGTAAGGATATAGGTTGTCTGGTCGATGTGTTTTGAGTTGGATAGTGATGAGGTGGCAGAAGGATTCAAGAACAATTTTCGAGGGATTTTAGAACGCAATTAAGTGTTGGGGTGACCTTTTGTCCTGAGTTGGCAGGGGACTTTCATGAGTTTTAGATTGTTACAGTTGCCCTTGTCAGCTATATTGGGTTATCCTTCCTTTATAAAGGCAGATGTGAATGGTTTGGTAGCATTTGAGTTGTTTAGCATTCTTCGTGAGTAGTTAAGTTTAAGAAGTGTGAGTTTTGGACTTGCGAGGTGAAGTTTCTGTGAGGGAAGGCAGTGAATGGAGGTAGTGGATAATTAGAGTTTCAAGTATGTTGCTAATTGGGGGGAGGGGTCAATGAAATGACCGATATTTGGGTAAGAATTCGATAAGTGGCGTAGTGCCTTGTCTTTCTTGTATTCTTGCGAATCAGGATGAGGTCGTTGAAGCTCGACTTTTCGTGCTCCTTTTGGAAGACAAATAGCCCTACAGTTTGGACTCCACTTGTGGTGCTGAATCTGATTTCACAAGTGTAATGTGAAATAGTGAAAACACAAAAGGAGTCCAAATCTGGCAATTCTTTTTGGAAAATCAAAGTTTGAATCAAATGCCAAAAATGAACTGTTTTGCTAGATTACAGAGTTGCCACCTAAATATTTTTGGAAAATTTAGGAAACCCGAGACTCGTGCCAAAGGCCATTAGTCCGTCATCACCAAAGTGTCTAGGCTCAGGAACTTAAGTACGATAGGGGAAGGTCATGAATTGAGCACCCTACTCGCCCAATCAAAGATCAGTCTCTACTAATCATGTTGTGATTCTTATTTATATTATATGCTCTTGTTTTGATTATTAGACTAATATTACATTACTATGTGTTGCACACAAGTATAGACTAATTTTGCAAAAGTTGGAACATTTGATTTCAATGTTTATTTTTGAACAAAAAGGATTTGTGAATATGCCACTTGAAAAGGTGGGCTTAAAATGGACATTAATCAAACTATCCTAATTCAAGCAATTAACCTTCATCCATAGGCATTCAAGCATTTAATCATTTAAGCACTTAGCCTCATGGCAAGCATGTTAGACATAGCAACACTCACACTCATGCGATATGCTAAAACAAGGTAAAGGCTCACCTAGTACTCCAAGCCAAACAACAACAAGCTAATTAGAAAACATGCATGTCCCTAATCAATGCACTATGACTAATGTAATACATGCAATATGTAACTAATAGGCTCGGCTACTAATTTATGACATGTGAATCAATTTTCTAATATACAGTCTAAGCACGTATTCAAAGAATTATTTAAATGGCAATGCCAGTTTGAATAATAAACCGAGCCTCAGTGCATGCAATACAAATGGATGCAAGGCATGAGGGATGCGAACAAAACGAGATGCTCTAATCTAACTAACATAAGCAGGTAAATAAAAGAGAGAAAGACGTGGGGTTGGAAGACATACACGTTATTAGAATATTTGTGCCCTCACGCAGGAGGGTCTGAATCAGAGTCCAAAAGTCCGAATTAGACTAATTATTACAAAGCCAAATGAATGGAATAGGCTAAGCTTATTAACTAGCTAATTAGGCTATCTATGCTATTACAACGAATAACCAAGATTATTACAACAAGGATAACCCAGATAAATAAACTAACTCTCTAAGCTAAGTAACTACAAGCAATTATAAAAGGGACAATAATAATTACAACACGTTAATGATAAGATTAATTACAATAAACAATATTAAATTAATTAATTACAATAATCATAATATAAGCGAGGATGTGCAAAAATTGCATGCATGCACATGCACGGTGCTCAAGAACAACTCTGTCTATCCCAAGCTTGCCTTGTTTCACCTCAGCCATTTCCCTTTATTTTTTGCAAAAATACACTGCTGACCAAACTTTGAGGGCAATGAAGCCTGGCCGGGCATGGAGAAGGCCGGCCGTACCTCAGTTTTGTGTTCTGAAGTGAAAACAGTGCAAACAGAGTTGTTCAAGCTCTGTTTGTCCCTTTCTTCCTTTTCTGTCATGGGAAAGCCTTGAGAGAAGGTTAGAATTGCTTCCAAAGCCATCAATGAGCAAATTGATCGCTTAATGATTTCGGATGCAACTTTGGACAAAGATCAATGAAATGCAATGGATATGACCACCCCTCACTCTTGTCATGGAGTGAACTCAAAGAGGGTGGTAGAGACGCTTCAAGAATCATCAAAACCATGAATTAGCACATGATAGTTCTTGACTCGATTAACTTGGCATAACGTCCGACCAAGCCTAAACAAGATGATTCATTTTTTTTAAGTTTGTTGGTTGCTTTTAAATTAATTCTTTTAGTCATTTCCATTCTTAGTCCATTTGTCCATGGTGATGTTAAAGTCCGCTAAACAAGAAGTAACGTCAAATGAGAGGTTCTTCTAAAACATGAGAGAAAGACTATACCGTTGACAATGAATCTCTGAAAAGATTAAGCCATTAAGTAGAAGTCTCTCTTATATGTTTTGAGCAACCTCAATCGGTTGAAATCATTCTCAAGAATGAAAGAGATAGATGGTTAGATGATTTGTTAGAGTGAGACTCTTAACAAGAAAAGTAAGTAAAGGAAAGTTTAGAACAACATGCAACAAGTTATGTATGCTAATTCATGAGACAACAATGGAACTAACCAAAGCTTGAACCAATTTAAAAGGCTAGGACAGCCCTAAAACAACCCTTAATAAATGAAAAACAAAGGCTTAAAGCTCACAAAAAAAAAAAAAAAGGTTTAAAGCCCACAAAAGGAGCCTAAAAGAAGCTAATCAACAAAAGAGGAAACAAGGCTAGTAAACAAGAACAATGAGGGGTGGCTAACCCCTCCATTTTTGAAACTCCAAAAACATGATTTTAGCCCTTTTTTAACTCTGAAAATCGATAGAGAACAAAGGAAAAGAGTGGAAAAGTAAGGGTTTGAGCTATAGGTAAAGATGCAGAAAGAGCAAACTCTCTCTACTCTTTTGATAGCTCTCCAAACCCAAACTTAAACCCTTAAAATAGGATCAAAACAACACAAAATGATAAGAGCTAGACAGCAAATGAAAGAGTTGAAAGCAAGAGGGAAGAACAAGCTTATACCTCTCAAAGAAGTTAGCTCTTGCTTGTGATCCTCACGCTTGAATTAGGCTTTTCAAAGATCAACCATGGCTCTAAGATGGTGAGACAAGGTTGTGTATGGTGTACGGAGATGACACAAACGAGGTAGGTTAACTCAAAGGTTGCTTGCCATGGAAGAAGGAGGAAGGAAGAGCTCTCAAGGTGCATATAAGCTTTCTAGAATTTTTTCTAACTCGCATAACAGAGGCTAGACCTCGTTTTTATAGAATTTGAGCTCAAAAGGTGATAAATATCTTCAAAAATGGACAGCTGGAAAGCTCCTGCCCAGTACAGTGTTTCTCGCCACCAAGGCCCGACCGGCCATTCATAGCCACGGCTGGCCTTCACTGAGGCACGACTAGGCATGCATGCCCTCCCCGCTTAGGATGGCAAAAGGTCAAAAAATGAGACTCAGAGATTCAAACAAGGTAAATGCTAACGATTTAAGGTTAATTCGAGAGCCTGACTGAATTCGAATTGCTGTGAATTCAAAGCACACAATTCAAATTTCATCATTGAGTGTATCAAACCAAGTGCCTAAGTCTTGCAGGCAGTCAAAATGGGGTGTCTACAGTCGTCTTCGGTTGTTTCTTGGTCTTTTTATATATCTTGTGATGGTCGTTCAAGATGTTATAGGGGTTTTGGGTTTGTTGTTATTTTCTAGGATGGGGGGTGGTCATAGTAGCTCGTTTTGTAGATGAAGGTTTGATGGCATGTAGTTGGGAATGGGATAGTAATGGTGCGGGGTTAGGTTTTCTAGGTCTAGTAGTGTAACTTGGTTTCTTGTGCCATTTGATTTCTTATCGTTGTAGCTGATTTTTCCTCCTAATATTTAGTTCCAGGGTGGTGATACTCTTTCTTTTGTAATGGTTATATCATTGGTTAGGTGATGGTTGGGAGAGTTATCAAATTGGAGGTGGAAAATAAAAACTTTTTGTTATTGGAAATTTAGTGATCTCAAAATGAAAGTTTAATTTTTGGTAATTACATCGAAAGTAAAAAAAGGGTTTTGATATGTGTAGGTGGGTTGCCTGAGGTTGGTTTTGTGAGTTGTCTTGTAGATGGTATGGTTTGGGTCAAGGCATAACAGTGGTGTCGTTCTTTGTGGCAAACAAAACAAACAAAACAAAATCTTATTAAGGGTTTTCTTATTTTATTTATTTTCTTTAAAAACAAAATATGGTTCTTCATTGTTTTCTATTTCAGGGTTTTGCGGTGAACCTATTGTAACAAATGTTGTTTAACCAATAAAAGTCGTGACCTGAATTCATAGTGGGTGCGGAGTGAAATTTTATTCTCTTGTTATGTGTGTGTGTTTTCCAATGTTTCTGAGTGGCGTAGTTGAGTTAATGTGAATAAGCGTCTTATGATAGGTCACACATGAGAGTGCATAATTGGGTTAAGGTAATGATGAGAAGTTAGTTGTATGGGGACTGTCTGAGTAGTGTGTGTTTGGAGAATTTTGAGTTCAGAATAACCGGGTGCAATGTGTGTTTGAATTTCCTTGCTTGAAATTTTATCTATACCTTATTACAAGTTAACGTCATAGTGATTTTGATGAGTTTCATTACATGGTTGTAGCTCGAGTTTCATTTTATTTTTTCGCGGTATTATTGAGGAAAAAGTGATTGTGGTTGGGTGGTTTGTGGTGTTGTAGCTATTGTGGTTGTTGTTGAGGTTGTGGATGTGTTGTTGATTGTTTCGGTGCTGTCCAATTTTGAGGATGAAATTTTTTAAGTGGGGGAGATTGTAGTGTTCCAAGTTAGAAAAACCCTATTCGTTTTAGTTTTTGGTTGGGACACGTTGTTTCTAGTATTTTTGGTTTTGTATGGTTGGTGTGGACCTTGAAAGTGTTTCAGGCTAGCTACTGGGCAACAGCCTAGTGTTGTTGGGTCAAGCAGGTTACGCCGGTGACCTTACTGGTTGCACTCGTGATTGGTGGTGCTGGATGGTCGTGCTCGCGATGGGCCACGACCAGGCCGCTAGTAAAATGCGTCCTCAGGTCGGATGGCTGGAAGAAAGATGCATGGCCTGCGAGGGGGCTGCGCATGCCTCGGCCTGTGCAGTCACGCTCGCAATGTGAGGCCCTTGAAAATTTTATTTTCTTAAAAGTTCCTTACTTTTGGAATATTGTAATAAAGACCTTTGATTTCCTAAATGATTTCAACTTTAACCCTAGAAGCGAAAACTCGCAAACCCTAATCGATTTTGGTAACTTAGGAATCATTTCTAATATCCTAACACTGATTAATTGACTTCCTAAATATGGAATTACCACTTAAAACCCTAGGTTTTTTCGGTTTTCATCACGTTCATTGATTGATAGCCTTTTTATTCGAAACAAGAAATCTAAATCGAATTAGATTCTCTAACCCTAATTTAGTTTAATTCTCCACTTAAATAAATGTTCCAATTCATAAATTAAACCTAAAGCCCTCACATTTTTATTAAATTACTAATTGACCCCAAACTAGTACTATTATATATATATACATACTTGTACTTTTAAACCTATTTGATACACTATATTTTGAAATTTCCATCAATTGTACACAAGAAAAAAATAAAATAATCCCCTCAAATCCACCCCACATGGCCGGCCACCCTAGGGAAAATAAATATATATAACTTTTTCAAACATAATCCATGAATTCATGGAAAAGTTTGCTAGTACCCCCAAAACAAAGAACTTTGTTTCCACCTCAAGTTCCATCCTAATCAAAGTCCAACTAGATCATGATTAATTGCATAATTAAGGCCTTTAATAATCCACTATTCCATTAAGGTCAAAGTAGATTCAAAATATCCAATCTAGTTCCAACCAATGGGCACTTTGGACCTTTTGCACCAATTTTAGTATAAATAAAACCCCTCCCTTAGCATTTTGCACACAAGAACACACACACAAACACCCTATTCGGCTGAGAGGAAGAGAGGGCAAGAGAGTGAGCTTGGTGGAGGAAATGAGAGAAAGAGAAGGTCTTGTTAGCTAACCAACCAAATCTCAAGTAATCAACACCACCATCTCTCCTTCTATTTCCCTTTTCAAATACATGTTATTAGAGATTTAAAATCATATTTTCAGATGTTTTGTAATGGTGTTCATGTGTTCAAAGTTAATGAATTGGGCTTTGATCCTTCTTCCATTCATATTTCATCTTAATACATACAAAACTCCCTTTTTCTTCCCATATCTCACATTATTTCCAAAGGCACACCATCTCTCTAAAAATATGAGTTATTGATACATTATTTAGTATGTTTTCATCACAAAAGAAATGAAAAATTTCCCTTAGTTGGCCTCTTTGCTCACCAATCTTCTTATTTTGGAGTATTATGCAAAAAAAACCAGTTTTACAGCTTCAAAAATTCTAGAAAAATGTAGAAAAATCTCATGGACCTCAGTTTCATGTCAAAAAATTCCTTAAAGAGTCAACTTTCATGGAAAATTGGTTTCATTCAAAATGAGTAAACGGTTTGAAAGAAAATCCGATTTTCGTAATGGTCGACAAATCTGGACAGCACCATAGTGTTTCTTAAATAACTAAAAATCTAGAAAAGGTATTCCATTTCCGAAAGATATTCTAAAAAATAGATGAAATTCTCTATGAACCATAGGAAGGCCAGGCTCAGGAAAAATCTGAAATGGTCCTTTTAACTTTAATCTTTAAATAGTACTGAATCTAGAAATTTAATTTTGCATTGGTGTTTTATGCTCTTGTCTTCATGAATATGCTTATTAGTATATGATCATGTCTTGGTATGATATTGCATGTGTTATGGTCATATACATTTTATTTTGGTCCTTCGATGATGCTCATACTTATGCAAATTTATTCTTTTGTAATTTGCATGTGCTAACTAAAAACATTAATCTAAACAAAAAACTTAATGAGGTGACTAATGGGGTTTCGATCACATGAGTATTGTTATGAGATAAAGTTATGTTCAAACTGAATTGGTTAGCAGGACATGTTCCCTTTTGAAAGCTAAAGTCTTGCGCAAGTAGTTGTTTCAGAACCCTTGAATGGAGCGGTTGTATTCAGACCATAGGTAGTTTTGGTGTGAGGAGGGAATGGGCAAGACCCTTATTTTACCGTCTCTTTTGAGGTCCTCGGTTAGTGCTACGCGATATGTAACCATTGGTAGGTGTAGACACCCTATTTTTGACGACCCTTACAACTTTGATGCCATTGCATGCATACCCGATGATGAGTTTATTTGCTCGCCAAGTGCTCGAAGTCCTCAGCGGAACGCCATAACTTTGAGCCTCTCGAACCCTATACCTTTGTTGTCCCAATTTTGGACCAAGCCTAGCTTTTCCAGCCTGCAGCCTCTGGTGGGCTGCCGGCCACCCCTTTTGGGCTACCAGCCACTAATGTGGCTTTACGGCCACCAGTGATAGCCGACCGGCCACCAGTGTATTTTACAGATATTTTATGCCAGCTGTGCCAACTGTTTGCACAGATGCATGCATCTATCCCTACATGTAAGGCTGGATCTCCTTAAGGAAATTTCATGTTTTCTATATATAGAGGTCCTCTCTTTCTAGCAATTCTCTACACTTTTGCCTACAATTCCTTAACCTTTGCCTATACACCCTTAACCAAATCTTCTCATCTTTGAGCTGAGGTACTTTTGAGCTTGGTTTGAGCTCTAGAGGGTGTGTTTACTAGGTCTTGTTGCTTGGAATTGCTTCTTCTCTTCAAGAGGTATAAGGCTTTACCTATTTGCTTGCTTTCTCTACTATTTTTCCATTGTTTTGGGCTGTCAAAACTCTGTGTTTTTTTTTTTTTTTTTTTGGGGGGGGGGGCTGAAGCATGGGTTAAGGCCATTAAGGGTTGAGGGGTTGATAGCCCTTCTTTGTACCTTGTTTTGGAGGTCTTTGTCCTTGTGTTTCCCATCCTTTTACTATCTTTTTTCAAGCTTTTAAACACTGATTTTCAGTGGTCAAAATCATGTTTTGAAATTCAAATTTGGAGGGGTTATCTTCCCCTCCTTATGTCTTATTTACTAGCCCAGTTTGTGCCATGTTTTAGCATATTTCTCTAGCCTTTTTTTGTCTTAATTCCAGCATGTTTTAGGACTTATTTTAGATTACTTTAGCACTATTTTGGGTTGTTGGTTGCATTTGAACTTTATTTTGCGTGCTTGTAGTGTAATAGTCCTCATGAGTTTGGTGTTCTAGGCCTTAGACACCACCTTGTTTGAGTTGATAGCATTCATTTATGCTTTTCTCACTCATTTTCAGCACTTAATCATCTCTGCAACCTCCCTCCTTTCTTGGCTTTTATTTTGCTTTGAAAGTGGTTCAAACAACTTGTTTGTTTAAAGCATGAGATTCAGGTGTCATGCTTAATAGTTTAATTCCTTAGGGGGTTCATTACCAACGATATGATGTCTCTCACATGCCTACAACAACTTTTGGTTTGGGCCCTCTTTCCATTAGAGGACTTAATTTCACCCTTGGACTTAATTGGATTAAAGGATGGAAAGGTAACTAAAATTGAGTAACAAAAACTTGGAATTAAAATGTGCAAGATAATAATTCGGTTGTGTTCAATCGGACATTAATTGAACACATGGAAACTTGAACCATTTCATACTTATTAGTGATGAAATGATTCAAGGCTCCAAGGTCACCACTTTCCCTGATCATCCATGATAGGGAGGTGGTTTTAGAGTCTTATTTTGTTGCATTTATTGAAATTGCACACTTTGGTTCACAAGTCATTATGCAATAAAATTGCATCTATTGATGGTTTGTGAACCAAGTTCACTACTTCTTTGATTTGCTTATGAAAAGGAGGGGTGAGTTGTGCAAACAAACCCTTGAAAATACCCTATATATGCTCTATTTGCTCTCTATTGCGGAAGATGGCTGGCGGCGATGGCCGTGAGCCACTTTCCATGGCCCACCGACTATCCTTTGGTGGCCAGTCCTCATCAACGTCGGCTAGCCATTGATGCAAAATTTTGCAATGTGTTCCTGAAGCAGAGCAGAGTTATTCTGGAAGTGGGCAATAGTGCGTGTGTTCTATTGTGCAATAGAGGCTCTTCGGAAGCAAAACAGTGACTTTTCGGGTGGAAACCGGGCATGTGCATGAGCATTCCTTGTATACCGAGCTTGTTTAGTTTAAATATTTAGTGTAAATATTTGTTGTAATTAATTAGTTGTAGCTAGTTAATTTTGTAAAATGTTGTAATTAATTAGTTAGTTAACTAGTTAGTTAACTAGTTATTCGATTTAGTATTGTAATTTAATTAGCTAAAATAGTTAATTAATTACTTCAGTTTGTAATAATTAGTTAAGTAGTTTAGCTATTTATTCATTTGTTTTTGTAATAATTAGCTTAGCTTTAATTAGTTAGTTAGTTAATTAGCTTAGTTCATTCGGACCCTCCTGTGCGAGGGCACAATGTTGTAATAATGTGTATGTCTTCTAACTCCACGTCTTTCTCCCTTTTATTTAACTACTTATGATGGTTAGTTTAGGGACGTCACGTTTCAATTAGCATTCATGTTTTCATCCATTTGTATTGTATGCACCGAGGCTCGATTCATCATTCTAACTGCATTGTTAGTTTAAATACTTCTTTGAATACGTGCTTAGACCGCATGCTATTTAATTGCTTCATATGCCATGTTTAGTAGCCGAGCCTATTAGTTGCATATCGCGTGTGTTGCATTAGTCATATTGTATAGTTAGGAATCATGCATTTTTTTTCCAACTCATGTTTTATTTGGCTTGAAGTACTAGGTGAGCCTTTACTTGCTTTAGCATATCGCATGAGTGTGATTGTTGTCATGTCTAGCACGCTTGCCATGAGGCTAAATTGCTTAATTGCTAAAACTACTTGAATGCCAGTAGATGAAGGCTATTTGTTTGAATTGGAATAATTTGAGTAAATGTTCATATGCGATCACTTTTTCAAGTGATATATATTCGAAACAATTTTCAAAACGAACATGATTCGAAATGTTCCAATTCTTGCAAGTTAGTCTATACTTGTGTATGTGCACATCACATAGTAAATGCTAGCTTAATAAGCCAGAACAAGGGCGTATAATGTTGATAAGATTCATATTATGATTGGTAGAGGCCGATCTTTGATCGGGCGAGTGGGGGTGCTCGAATGAATTCATGACCTTGCCCTCTCGTACTTAACTTCCCGAGCCAAGACAATCTTGGTGATGACAGACACATGGCCTTTGGCACGAGTCATAGGTTTCCTAAATTTTCCCAAAATAAAATATTTAGGTGGCGACTCTGTATCTAGCAAAGCAGTCCATTTTTGGCAATTTGATTCAAAATCAATTTTTCAAAAGATTTGTCGGATTTGGACTCTCTGGTGATTATCTATTTCACATTGCACTTGTGGAATCAGACTCAGAACCGCGGGAGTCTGAACTGTAGGGCTTATTTCGATTTCCGAAAGTGGGCGCGAAAAGGTCGGGCTACAGTAGGCATCTGGGGTAAAGTCTATAAAGTAACAAAAGATGGGGCATACTGAATAATCCGCCAATTCTTGTGATTGGGAGAATGAAATCTCTTTGGGGGATTTCTAGACTACTAATAACTAACCTTGTAACCTTTGTTATTTACTTGAATATCATATTCCTTTCCCTTATTGTTGTCATTGTTATTGTGTTTTAGATTGGGAAAAATGGACGGGGTGTGTGTGCGTTTATTGGGCATTCAAAACTCATGGCATATCATGCCAGGTACCGAAGAGGATCTTGCAGTAGAAAACGACGAACCAGAAACTTTTGAATACTTTTGGTTGTTCTAGAGAAGCTAAAATGTTTTTTTCTTGTTTTGTAAAGTCCATCTGAAATTTTATTTTTGGATGTAATATTGATGGAACTAATTTTTGTAACTAAGGATATTTTGTATCTATTCTCTTATTATTATATGACTCTCATTTTAAAAACCAATATAGTTCCTGACATTGCTTATGAGACCTTGCATCAATGCCTTTTAAAATATGTCAAAAGGGTAGCGTGCTACCTAAGAAAGTTGGACTTAGAAAGGAGGCTAATTTGACACCTCCAGCGATCTGGGATCTTACTTGGTCATTGACCATAGGACTCATTAGTGACTTTCCCTTGACTACAACCCTTAGTGTAGATTTTGGGGTGTCACACGCGGTAGGGCTAACCGCGGTCGCGAATAGGGGAATCATACCTGCGACCTGATGTTTGCGCCTGCAACCTATTTTCTATATAAGCGTGTGTTGTGTCTGAAAACATATGTTTTCAGCCTCATCTCTTCTCGCTCTCTCTCTCTCTCTCTATTGTTTCGCCATTTTTGGGTTCTTTGAGCTTCAAATCTTGATTTCATCTCTTTTTAATCATCTCTCACTCTTAGTGCCTTAGACTTTAGTGTAGAAGAGGTAGAGGGCTTTATTTTAATATGGTCAGATCGTGTTTTCGTCGTTGTTGATTTTGGGGCTTTTAGGCTTTTCTCATCTTCTGGAATTGAGGTAAGGATTTCCTTATCGATGTGCATGCGTCTTAGCTTCATTATTTGCTATTTTTGATAGTTAAGGGTTTGTGAAAAGTTAGCTTTTGGTTATAAATGCATTAATTTGGGGAAAAGAGCTTTGTTTTCAGCTGTGGTTTAAAATTGATAAGCTAGTAGTCATTCTATAATGAGATTTCGTAGAAAATTGTGTTTTGAAAAGAAATCCCCAAAGTTTGACAAAACTAGGATGGTCGATGTTTTGGAAAGTGGTATGGAATTGGGTGTGTTGTGGGGTTTTTGAGAAAAGAAGTTTGGTTGTTAAACGTTTTTGGGCTTTGGAAATCACTGAGTATGGATTACTCTTTTCGGAAAAAAAAAAAAACGGTAATTGTTAAAAAGAATTAATTGGGTGTTTTAGGAAAATTGTATATTTTCAGTTGAGATTCACAAGACTCGTAAGGAGTATGCATGTGTTTTTGGGAATCGTAGAGATTTTGTATAAATCATTGGGATTCCGGTTTTGATAACATTTTGGATATTGTTGTTGTTGTTGTTATTGTTATCTTTTAATAATGGCATTAGAGATAATTGTTTTGGCAGCCAGTGGAGGATTGTGTTGATTGCTGTAGAAATTGCATGTAAATTAGGGATTGGAAATGTTTACAAATCATACATCGCATTGAGCATATCATAGATTTGTAAATTGGAGATTTTATGTTTGGAAAACGTATTATTGTTTTGAAACACACGTATTGTGTTATTGGAAAGGGAAAATACAATGATGCAACTGTAAGGGGGTGTGGGAATTAATTTGGCCTATGTGTCCGTGATGTAAGATCAGAAACTCGCACGGTAGGTGCTAATTACATCTGGATAATCCCAGAGAAATGGCATAGATAACTGTATAGCTTTCTATTATGATCACTAGCCCTGGAGATTTATTCGTGTTATTTACTAATTTTATCGTTTTGAAAAAACATACTGGGGAAAATGTTTTGGAAATCAAGCATCGCATTGTTTCAAAGAAAAAAAATCCATGTTTTACCATGGCATCTCATATGCATACACCTTATGACATTGTTAAGCATCATACATGTTATTAAGTTTATTTCTACGAGGCTTTATGCTCACCTTATGAGGGAAACCATTTTCAGGTGGACTGGTGTGTATCCACCAAGGCGATATCTTGGGAGTATCTTGGAGCTTAAGGCTTGTATTTATTGTTTTCTTTGTTTATTTTGTTGTAATTTAAGCCACGAGTTTTTTTGTATTGAGTTGTGATTCATTTGTTGTAATCGGACAAGACCTTGGAAATTTGTAACCTTTAAGGCATTAACTTGTATGAAACATATCTTATTTCATGTTAATCATGTCTCGAAATCCCTATCGTAAAATGGAAAGATAAATAAATGCATGTTAATGGTAAGCTTCCACAATTTTTATTGATAATATAATGGTGTTGAGTGTCTATTTATTTTGGGGCATTACATGTACCCTTTGATTTGAGATTTTTTTTTTTTTTTTTTTTTTTTTGGTCAATGGGACAATTTTATATGGTTGCTTCAACATGATATTTATTGGCTAAAGTAGTGAAACCATACCTTGTTTGATTGTATCTTATTTTTTGAAAATTAATTTTTTTTCATGTATTTTTTTTTTTTATTTTCACTGAATTGTTTTAATATTTTAAACGAATTTTTTAGGTTTGTAAATACAGTTGATATAAATTTACTTAAAAAGTATAATATTTAAAAAAAAATCTTTAAAAAATTTGCCAAATACCAAAAATAAAAAAAATCAAAAAATCAAAAAATTAGTATATTTTTGTATTTTTTGTATTTATTTTTAAATATTTTTTTACAAATATTTTATTTTTTAAGTACATTTAGGTGAGGTGCATCTAAAAAGTAAAAAACTAAGCTTACAATATTAAAAAAATTAACCAAGAACAAATAATACGAAAAATAAAAGAACCCAATGCTTGAAAATTTAAGTCCAAAAATTAGAACCAACTGAGTTTTTGAGAAATAACTTGATAGTGTCAACTGATAAATGATATGGAATAATACTTTAAGGTTATAAAATAATCACTCTTTGATTTGTCCTTGTGTCAGTTTTAGCTAATCAACTTGTAAAGAATAAATTATAGGGAGTGATTAGCTGATGGTCATGGAATATAAGTCTATATCATTTATCATTTGACATTTGTTAATTTATTCTTCAAAACCTAACAAAAAAAATATTAAAACTTATTGTTTTAACTAATCAATACCAAGTTAGAGCACCACATGATATTGCCCAGCAACAAAAAATAATTTCGAGTACTCTTATTTATTCCTACCTTTTTACCCCCATGTGAGGCCCCTGACCTTTTGTAATTTCTTTTTAAGACCCTTACTTTTGAATTATTTTCATAAAGACCCTCAACTCCTTACTTGATTTAAATTTTAACTCTAGCGTCAAAAAGCATGCGCCAATAAAAAATTCGCAAACCCTAATCGAACCCAGGAACTTAGGGATTATTTCCAAAGCTCTAATAATAATTAATTAATGCCCTAATTATAGATTTACCGTTCAAAACCTTAGGTTCCCGATTCTCATTACAATTCGCCGTTTAATTAGAAACGAAGAAACTTTAACTAAATTGAATTCCCAAATCCTAATTCAATTACATAATACACTTAAATAAATGTTTCAATTTATAAATTAAGGCCTTAACCCTCACATTTTACTTGAGTCACAAATTGACCCCAAGTTAGTACCATTATATATATATATATATATATTTGCACATTTTCTTAACAAATAATTAGTACACAAAATACCTACATACATACATATATATATATATATATATATGAATTTATACACTAAAATGGATTGAAAGATTCCCTCAAATCACAAGCACATAGCCGGAAAATTCTAGGATACTATATTTGGTATACTTTTGCAAACATCAAAGCATGATTTATGAAATTTTTTTGATTAATGGACAAGTTTTTGACTAATGGTACAAATTGGGAGAAATTGCTTCAAATAATGGAAAAGTTTTTGAAAAATGGTACAAATTGGGGCAAATTGCTTTGGATAATGGAAAAGTTTTTGAAAAATGGTACAAATTGAAACAAATTGCTTAAATCATGGAAAAGTTTTTGACATTGGTAGAGTTGTAAATATTCAAATTGAAGCAAGGGCATTTTAGACAATTCGCACCATATTTTTTTCCTATAAAAACACCACAACCCTTCACGTTTTACACATCTTATACACTCACACACACATTCAGCTGACAGAGAGAGTGGAGAGGAAGAGAGTAAGCCTTGGTGGTGGAGAAGGAAAAAGAGAGAAAATTTTGTGCAACTCTTCACAAAGTTTCAAGTAAGCCATAACACAATCCATTCTTTTATTTTCTCTTCTAAATACATGGAATTAGATGTTTAAAAAATTATTTTGCGATGTGTATACATGGTGTTCTTATGTTAAAAATGAAAGAGTTGAGCCTTATCCCACCCTTACTCGTGTTTCCTCTTATTCAATGCAAAATTATCTTTTTCTATACCTATCTCACATAATTTCCAAAGGAACACCTTGAGTCTAAAATTCGGAGTGTTATATATATATATATATATTATTTAGCATGTTTTCATCACAATGGAAGTGAAAAAATTACTCATGGTTACTCTCTTTTCTTACTTTTTCTTTTATTTCAAGCTTTGTGCTCAAAGAACCGATTTTCATATCCCACTTGCAAAAAATTTAGAAAAATGCAAAAAAATCTCCTTAATCTCATTTTTATGTCAAAACTTTCCTTTAAGCGTTAGCTTTCATGAGGGAAAAAAAATTGTTGAAAAAGAGTAAGTGATTTGAGAGAAAATTCTATTTTCGTAATGGTCGGAAAATCTGGACATCATTGGTGTATTTCTTAAATATCTAAAAATCTAGCAAAGTTATGCCACTTCTGAAAAAATGTTCTGAAAATTAGATAAAATTATCTACAATGCATGGCAAGGCCAAGTTTAGGAAAAATCTAGAAATGTCTCTTAGATTGTGATCTTTAAAGTGTATCTAATCTAAAAATTTATATTTGTTAGTGATTTCATTTAATTAATTTCATGAATGTGCTTCTAATCACTTGTTTGAGTTTTAGTATGGCAATTACATATGTTGTGGCTACATTTCCTTGCAATGGTACTTTGATGATGCTCATGCTTGTATGAAAATTATTGTCTTGATAAATTGTTCTAACCTTAACTTAAAACATTTAACACAATGGGAAACTTAGTTGGGGTGGTAATTGGATTTCAATCACTTGAATTGTATTATGAGGAAATATTGTGTTTGCATTGAATCGGTTGGCGATACGTGTTCCCTATTTGAAGTAAAGTCTTGCACAAGCGGTTGTGTCAGAACCCTTGAATGAATCGGTTATATTTGGACCCTAGATGCTTATGATGGATAAGGTTGGAGGAGGTTTATGGGCAAAGCCCATATTTTTACCGTCTCTTTTAAGGTCCTCGTTTGGCGCTATGCGGTACATAAACGTTCTAGGCATCCGAGGTAAGGTCTGCAAAGCAATAAAAGATGGGGCATACCGAATAATCCGAATCCAATTCTTGTGGTTTGGATGATGAAATCTCTTTCGGGGATTTCTAGATTCTAACATCTAACCTTATGACTCTCTAATTAATTACTTGCTTATTTGTTCATCATGTTTAATTATTTAGTTGTATTTTTGTAAATGTATTGGACAAGAAAAAGAGACGGGTGTGTGTGTGTGTGTGTGTGTGTGTTTATTAGGCATTAAAAACTCATAGCGTTTCATACCAGGTGTTAAATAAACCTTCGTAGCCAATGAGGTACTGGAGACATTCGAAGATTTTTGGCTGTCATAGACAAAGTTAGAAGTTGCTTTGTTATAAGTCCATCCATATTTTCATTTTCTATCGGAATTGTACTAACAATGGAACCTTGTTTTGTAATAAAAATTTGTAACACTAAAATATTATTTTCTTATATACATATGAATATTTTTGTGATCCTATACCTATCTCCGTGTTACTTATGAGACCTTGTGTCAATACCTTTTAAGATCTGTCAGAAAGATAACTTGCTATCTAAGGTTGTTGGACTTAGAAGGGAGGCTATACTGACTCCACGACTTCCTCGAATCTTATTTGGTTATTGACCAAATGACTCATTAGTGACGTTTCCTACACTTATAACTTAAGGAAGAAGAAGAAGAAGGGAATATATATATATATATATATCTATAATTATTGTTAATATATTTTTTGGTGCTCCCGATTACTTGGGGCATCACATCCCTCACTTCTTTGAATCCCACCCAGCTAAATGAGTCCCCTCCATTTTCTCTTTAAACCTCCACTTTAATTCAAACTATACGCTCTCCCTAACCCATTCTCCTAACCCAACCATTGCCAACTCCGGCTACACTCTGCCGCAATGCACCGCCACCAATCTCCACCGCCACCCCCAACTCCTCCTTCTCTCTCGCCACCACAAATATGATGTGATGTCTAGGGTATATAAATCGCTTTACTCTCCTTTTATTCCGTTAGTTCCTTGATTCGGACCTTTGATTTAAATCTGAGGCCTTGTCGGTCATGCGAGTTCACCATATTTCATAATTTTCTTGTAATTGTGACCCTAAATTACTTATGGGTTTAGTACTCTCTCATTTTGGGTGCGCAAGGGGACTGAGATGGAGGAACACCTAATTAAACTTAGGAAAACACTCTGGTAAACAAAACTGCTTGTGCAAGAAATGAACCAGACATATAGATAAGGGACCGCACGTGTGGGGTGGTGTGTCGCACATGCAGTGGTGGAGGAAATTTGAGGGTTGGCTATTGAAATAAAGGCATACGAGGAGGAGGTTTCCCACACGTGCAGATAAGAGCGCTGCACATGCGACCAAGGGGCCCTCATGTGTGGAAGAGGGTGCCAAATGTCTGATTCAGCTTCGAATTTCGAACTACTTTTTATAAAATCTGATCCTCTATCTTTCTCATCACTTTTTCTTCATCTCTCTCTCTCTATATCTATATTTTCTCTCTCTCTCTCTCTCTCTCTCTCTCTCTCTCTCTCTACCCAACCCACAAAACTTCCACATTTCATTTAAGTTCTCTCAATCTATTGAGATTTTAACCCTTGTTTTTGAGGCATTTTTGGAGGGCACGTTGAGAGTTTCGTTGTGTGAGATGGAGATCAGTTTTCAACACTATCGATTTTAGGGCTTTTCGTCTCTTCTTCTCTCCATAGCTTGAGGTAGGAACTTTTTGGAGTTATACATACGTTTTACCTACTCTATGTGTTATTTTGGTAAGGTATTGGTATAAGAAGTTCGGGTTTTAATTGTTTGAAATATTTGTATTATTCAAATGAGGGGTTTTCTCTAATATTTCTCCAAATTTTTAAAATTATAGACTATGTTGATCGTTGGAAGTCTTTTATGAGGATTTTTTTTTTTTTTTTTTTTTTAAGTGAGAAACCCTAATTTTGCGAAAACACAAGATTTGAAATTCTGAAGGAAAAGGTTATATTGATGAAAAATCATGATTTTGTAGAGCATTATTATTGAGATATGATGAGACTGTTATGAAATTTATCATCTTTGAAAATCCATGAAAAAAGGGAGATTGATGTTGAAAAATTATGAGAATAGTATGTTGTTATAATTGTCTTGAGAAGATAAAGAATTGAAAAGGATGATTATGCTATTGAAATTTCGTCAATTATATAAGAAAGCAAATACATGTGATGATGTGTTGTTATTGTCTCTTAGGATATATGTTGTGTATATATATATTAAGTAGAGATGTTATGCTAAACAACAATTGAGATTTGTGTTGTCGAGATTGGGAAATAAAATGTATTGTTCCATTACATTGGCCCTGTTTGGTAGAGCTGTGGAAAAGTGCTTATAGCTTATGCCTAAACAGCTTATAGCTTATAACTATGAACATAAGCTGATTTCTGACTTATAAATTAAGCATCTCCTGCCCCACTCAAAGAATAAGCTGATTTCTGACTTCCAAAAAGCTATAAGCTATAAGCTAAACCAAACACATCAAAATAGCTTAAATTAAGCTGAAAGCTGAAATAAGCAGCTTTTAAGCTGCACCAAACAGGCACATTGTCATCTCTTCTCATATTACATGTTTTCAAATTGTCATATGTTGGAAATTTGGATTTGAGAAGTTGGTTTTCAAATTGATTCATTGGAAATATTTAAAATATGTTGAGTTATGGGGTAAATACCTAGAATTGTGAATTAAGTTGGCTTGAGATCCATGGTGAAAGACCATAAACCCACGCGGTGGAGGTACCAAAATCCTTCCAATTAGGAGCCGAAAAAGTGGCTATGAGGTAGTGCCTTGAGATCCTACTAGCAAACACCTTGCCTTTGGGATTACCAGTGTTGTATTTACCACCCCTTGTTTATCTATTGAAATTATTGAATCGATTATGTTTTCGAACAAGTGCATGGCGTGAGATTTCAAATGAGAAAAATCTATATCTTGACATGGCATGGAATATGCATCCATCCTATGAGATTGATAAAATTGTATGTACTTTGTCAAGAATTCATTTACTAAGCTTTATGCTCATGTGGAAACTGCTTTCAGATAAGGATGCTGTGATTCCACCAAAGTAAAGGCGTGGAGGGAATTCTTTTGGAGCATGATGGCTTGTCTAAGTATTGTGTGTTTTGTCAAGCCAAGGGCTAACATTTATGGGTTTGAGAAGCATTATCTGTAACTGGGCCCAAGTCTTAGAACTTATAGCCCACAAGGCATTATTTGTGTTTAATTATGTATACCACATGATGTAGAACTCATGTTCTAAGAATTGTTGAATATATAATTGTATAACGATTCCGGTTTAGACCCGACCCGTTTACTGTTTTGGATTCGAAATTTCTTGTCATGAATGGTTGTTCATATATTTATTCTACTTTTTCCTTGTTGAGTTTGGTTGTTGGAGTGCCGTTGTTGCGTTCAGAACAGGTTGGGAGTCAGTTTTTTTCAAAAGAGTTGCTGTCTAGAATTTGGCTTGTTCGCTTAAGCGAACTTTTTTGCCCTCGAGCGGTCTTTGAGACCTTCTAGTATTTTTGCAGGTTTGCAAAAATACAAGGAGTGTGGTGTTCTTCACTCGAGCAATATTTTTTGCGCTCGAGTGGTCCTTCTTGTACTCAAGCAGTTAGCCTTTGTTTGCAAAACTTCTGGGAGGATGTCATTGTGCTCTCGAGCAGTAACTTTGTTCGCTTGAGCTGTCTCACTTATTGTGTATGGTTGCTCGAGCGGTATTTTGGTCGCTCGAGCAGTCTACGCGTATATCAGTTCATAAAAGTCACTTTTTGGATCACTTTTTCATTTCTGTCTGTCTCTCTCTAAACATTTTAAAAACCTAGATCTGCTCTCCCTCTCTCTAAAACTCACCTTTAAACCTCAAATACACCTTCACCATTTGATCTTTACACCTTTGTCCTTTGGAGAAAAGATGGAGTTCGTCGAGGGCTTCGTTCTAATTTGAAAAGTTCGTGTTTTCATCGACGTTGAATTTTGGGGATTTTGGGCTTTCTCCTCTTCTGGAGTTGAGGTAGGGATTTTCTTAATGGCGTGCATGTTGTTTAGCTTCGTTATTTGTTATTCTTGTTAGTTATAGGTTTTTGAGAAAATAGTTTTGGATATATATTTATTGATGTACAAATTTGGGAAAAAATACTTAGTTATGATTTGGGATTTGTAACCTAGTGGTTGTTGTGTTATAAGTTTTTGAAGAAAATTGGGTTTTGAAGGGTTTCTCAAAAGTTAATCAAAAACTTGGGTTTTGGGTGTTCTTTTTATGGAAAAAGAAGAAATTTGAATGGTTGTAGGATTTTAATTGAAATGAGGTTTGGTTGAGAAATGTTTGAAATATTGGAAAAATACCGAGTATTATTTACTCTTTTGAAATAGTGGTTTCGTTGGAAATGATACGAACGGTTTTGGGAAAATTGTATAATTTCGGTTGAGATTCACAAGACTCGTGAGGAGTGTGAATGTTGTTTGGAATCATGAGATTTTGTATAAATCATTGAGATTCAGATTTGGTTAAGATTTTGGAATCTTATTATTGTTGTTGTCTTTTAATTGGTGATAATTGTTTTTGGCAACCGGTGGAGGTTTGTATTGATTGTTGTAGAAACTGCATATAGATTGGGGAAATGGAAATGTTTACAAATCATACATCGTATTGTGCATATCATGGATTTGTAATTGGAGATTTCACGTTTTGAAAAATGTATTGTTGTTTTAAGATGCATGTATTGTATTATTGAAATGGTAAATAAAATGGTGAAGCTGTAAGGGGGTGTTAAAGCAGAATTAAGTTGGCATGTATGTCCACAGTGTGAGACCTAAAACTCGTGTGATAAGTGTCGAGCCTTCTGGTTAGTACCGGTAAAAATGGCATAGTGACTTGTATAGTTACTATTATGAACACTAGCCTTGGAGATTTATTCATTATATTTACCACGTGATTGTTTTGAAAGAATATTGTTAATTTGGAAAGATGTTTTGGAAATCTCGCATTAAATTGTTTCAAAGAAAGAAAATGCATGTTTTACCATGACATTTCATGTGCATTCATCTTATGACATTGTTAAACTTCATACATATCATTAAGTTTATTTCTACTGGGCTTTATGTTCACTCTACAAGGGAAACCACTTTTAAGTGAACTAGTGTGCCTCCGCCAAGGTAATGACTTGGGAGGATCTTAGAGCTTGAGGCTCGTATTTATAGTTTTCCTTGGTTAACTGTTGTAATTTAAGCCACGAGATTCCTTGTATTGAGTTGTGACTCATTTGCTGTAACTGGGCAAGGCCCTAGAAATTTGTAGCCTTTAAGGCAATAACTTGTAATAATTTAGTTTTATTCATTATGGATAAAATTCATGTTGTAGAACTAAAAGAATGTACTGAGGCATGTGTTCGATATAATGTTGCATAATCATATTGTTGTTATGTTTCACATGTTAGAAATATTATAATAGAGTAGAATGTCTATTTATTTTGGGGCGTTACAAATTGCATGTAGGGTGCTTTCTCATGGTTATTGGATGGTTATGTCGATGAGGGGAATTTTAGATATATATATATATATGTGTGTGATAACCTTGTTCTGTGCTATGCTAATTAATCATGCTTATGTTGGTAATTACGTGCTTAATTTGAATCTGAGTGTTCTTGCAGGATTATATGTGATTTGGGCTTTATATCTGTTCACTGTAGGAATATCTGTTTGATTATTCGCTTTGAAATTTAAATTGAAGGCCTTATCGGCCACGAAACCCGAAATTGATTACGCTATTGTGATTGGCATAATTTTTAAAGCCTATGGTGAAATTTAATTGGAAATTGATTCGGATCAAATAAATTGGATTAAATTAATTAGTTAAGTGCCCAAATATTTTATATTGAAATAATTGTGACTAGTGGGACTTAAAGGGGGGCACTACACACACTCAATTCCTCTTTCTTGTTCATTTGAGCCGAAATTACTCTAAGGAAGGAGAGTGAGGGTTGGCTAGAGAGAGAGAGAGGGTGAGAGTTGAAGTTTGATCTTGAAGCTAGATAATTTGAAGACCAACTCAAGAATTAAGCTTAAGTTTGGAAGATTAAAGCTCCTGGGTGAGTATTTCATGGATTCTAGTTTGTAAATTGTGTAATCAAGCTAGTTGGGTAATCAAGAGTAAGTTTGACGTGAAATTGGGTTGATCATGTTGGATTGAAGGTCAATGTATGCATGCATGTGTGTAATTGCTCTGAAATTTGCATGTTTGAACACAAAATAAATGATCCGTGTAGAATGTTGGCTAAAGCTCATGTTTGTAATCACCATTTGCACCATGTAAGTTGAAATGGGAGTGATATCCCACATGCATGTACAATTTATGAGAAATGAGTTTGAAATACATGGAATTGTTATCATAATAGCAAGTTTGGTGTAAATAGGGTCATGCATGTGTTTGATTCATGAAATTGAGCCTCATGATGATATAACTTGGTGTTTGTATCATGTTGGCACAAGTGTATTTGAAGTTTGAGCTATTGCATGCAAGAAATGTTGGATGGAATGTCAAATTTGAGCTCAAGAACACTGCTGGAAAACCCAGAATTCATGGTGCCCTTCGGCCGAAGCAAACCGACGCCGGAAATCGTGCTCCCATATTCTGCAGGCATAGCGTCCGCTTGAGCGTGGAAGTTCATGCTCGAGCGGGGAGCTATGTAGGATGAACTTCCGCTCGAGCGTCCGAATTCACGCTCGAGCGTAAAAATAACATATCCAGCACTTTTACAGACCTTAAGGGTCCGCTCGAGCGGGGACCCTATTTTCTGAAATTTTGTTTATGCATTCTGTGTTCCGTTTTCCGTCCTATTTCACTTTTAAGTACTCTTAGACATGCATTAAGCATTGTAATTGAGTTAAAGAGATAAGAATGAAGCCTAAAGAGGAAAATGTGAATTTAGAACGGATTGAATTGTTTGTGACCCTTTTGTGTTCATGGAATGTGTAGGGTCGAGCTCCAGGGCAAACCAACCAACCGGTCACTATGAGTAGTATCTTAATAAAGTTATTTGAAATATGCTATTTGTCCAATTGCTTAGCTTCCTATAAGTCTGTTAATTTGAATTGTGGACAAACGCTTACTATGCCTAAAGAGCGAATGGGCCAAAGGCCAGTTTGATATGAATGATAGTCTGACATGAATGATAGTCTGACATGAATGATAGTCTGACACGAATGATAATCCGATATGAATGATAATCTGATGTGAACAACAATCTGATATGAATGATAGTTTGATATGAAAGGATAAATGGGCCGAAGGCCAGTTTGATACGAAAGTTTGAATGAGCCTGAGGCCAGTTTGATCTGAATAATAGAGTGAATGGGCCACAGGCCGTTTTGACATGAATGAATAGGCCGGAGGCCATTTTGACATGAATGAATGGGCCAGAGGCCGTTTTGACAAGAATGAATGAATGGGCTAGAGGCCGTTTCGACATGAATGAATGAATGGGCCAGAGGCCAGTTTGTCATCTGAATGGGCCAAAGGCCGTTTTGACACAAATGAAAGTTCGACGTGAATGAAAGTACGAATGGGCCAAAGGCCAGTTTGACCTGAATGATACTAATGAATTGGGCCCGAGGCCGTATGATGTGTTTGGAACCGCAGTTACTTAACTTACATATGCCTATGTATGTATGTATTAGTTAGAACTATAAATTGGGCCCAAGGCCGTTTGATGTATATTGTTCCAATGTACATTCTTTATTGATATTATTCACTGGGCTATCGCTCACGCTCATTCATGTGTTTGTAGGTGAGCCAAGAGAAGTCCAAATCTAGCCCTAGTGAAGTCTGTGTGGAGCAACAAAGGTTTTGAAGAGTCAGCCCTTGCGTCTCACGCACGAGACACGTCTTCGCCCCTTTTGTTATGTATTTATATTATGCCATGTTGGCGAAGCCTTTGCATCTGTTGTCTACAGTTTTGTTTGGCTGACTTAGATTTGAGTGATCCTGTTTGTACAGAACTGCATGTTACTGTATTTTCTGTTGTGAGTTATTAACATGAATAATGTATGCTTTGTTTTGATGTGTATGTAAGCACAGCTCTATGGACAAAGTTTTAAATTCTGCTCCCGTTTGGCCCCTTCACTCTGATGAGTTAAGTCTGATTTGGTTTGAGGCCGTAGGTAATCTTAGGGTTACTGGCCGGTTACGTCCTTAACCCACGGAGGCGGGTTCGGGTCGTGACAATATATCTATATCTTATTCACTAGTAAATGGCAGAGAGTTAATGAGAATTGGATTACACAATGGGTTAATTCGTGTTTTATGAATTGTTAATATTTTGAGGGTGTTATACCTGAAACCTCTCTCTCACAGACACACACATACACACACTAGGCAACAAAGGTTTAGAGCAAAGAAGATCAGAGGATCACGATGAAAAAGTTTTGGAAGGAGGTTGTGACAGAGATCACAACTACATGAGAGAAATTAGAGAAAAGATCACGCCAGAGGGGTGGTTGGAGAGGAGATCATAGTGGCAGAAGAACTGGGGAATATATTATGATAATAGTTATAGGGTGGCGGTCATGACTATAGGGTGGCCGTGAAAGTGGTAGTGGGACAACATGGGCAGCGACCCAACCTCTTTATTCTCTTCTACTACGAGAGACACGCATATACACAGCAAACCCATACAAAGAGAGAGAGAGAGAGAGAGAGTGCTCAAATTTGGAAAAAGAAGTGTGGAAGGGAGGTCACAGTAGTGAGAGGTGATAAAAAGGTGTTTGCTGGTGGGGAGGCACTGGAATGGCTGCTGGAGGTGGAGACGATCGGAGGTGGTGGTTACTATCAGAGATGATGAGGATAAGATTAGGGAAAGGGTTAGGCTTTGAAAATGGGGCATTTACACACAAGTCCTAATTTATGAACTTATATTTCATTAAGTCCTAACTAAGATTTTTTGAACCTCCAAGTCCCATTAAATTTTTAGTAGTCGAAATTGCCTTTTAAACAATGATTGTTCATTATTTATGATTATCTATAAAGAAATATTATGATTTGACATTTATTTTGATTTTCAAAACTTTAAAATATCAACTTTCAAATTGAAAAAACTAAAAAAAAAAAAAATTATATGGAAAAAATAAAATAAAATAAAATAATTTTGTTTTTTGAAAAACTTGAAAAAATTGAATTATTTTTTAGTGCAAAACTAAAATTTTTGTGTCTATAAAGGAGCATGATGATGAAACATTGACATGCAAAACTGAAAAAATAAAAAAATAAAAAACTTTAAAAATAAAAAATTGATAATGTTCTCAGTTTTAAATCTGGAAAAAACTGATAATGTTCTCGATTTTATTAGATAATTGAATTAAACCAACAAGTAGAAGGACAAAAACGTTTAATCTCATGCTCTATTTTTTTCATTAGTTAGTGAAACAATTATCTGGAACATTAATATGCAAAATTGATAATGTTCTTAGTTTTAAAAATTGAAAAAAACTACTAAATAGGACTTATTGGTTCAAAAAATCTTAAATAGGACCTGAGCTACCATAACATTTGTAAATAGGACTTTCAGGTAATTAACTCTTTCAAAAAATAGGGTTAGAATATTAGGGATGAGGGTAAAAATGAAATTTTATGTTTGGAAAAAATTGGAATAAAAAAAATGAAAGAGGTGGGGGTTCTAAGAAAAAATGTAGGGGTAAATTGTAGCACTCATAATTTCCCGAGTTGAATCTTGCTAGGGCATGATATGGCGTAAATATCTATGGGCTTCTTTGATTGGTTAGAGTAATAATGATGAGATTAATAATTTATGGGATTAATCATTGGATTGACCATCCAACTTAATTTGTATGGTAAAAATCAGAAAAATATGTGGAACAAGAACACAACAATATTTACGTGGTTCGGCAATTGCCTACGTCCACAGAGAGCTATCACTATAGAATTTTTCCCGGAGGGAGATTACACTCACACCTCACCTTCACTCTCTATAGAACTCTCAAACTCTCACAATTTCTCACTGATGTGTTGTTGTTGTTTCTTGATTTTTCTACCCCTCCTCCTCACCTCAATTTATACACAATTGAGGGAGGAGGTGATTGGTTGTCACCAAACCCATTCCACTCTCTAGTGGGTTGGCCATTGGGGTAGTGGAGAAGATGGTGCTGCATTATATCTTGCCACTATATGTCCACTATGACCACTAACATATTATATACATCACTAACATATTATGTACATCCACTAACATAATATTAATGCAATAATAATCAAATTTCGGCACTCCCCTCAAAATTTGGTTTGAAGATATCTTCCATAGCTTGACTTGCTAGTCACTTATCAAATTGCTTCTTGTGTAGTCCCTTCGTTAGCACATTAGCTAATTGTTCACTGTTGGAAAGTAGGTCATCTGATTATGCCAAGATTGATTTTCTCCTTGATGAAATGTTTATCCACTTCTATATGTTTTGTGCGATCATGTAGAAGGATTATGAGCTATAGATATAGGCGCTTTGTTGTCACAATAGACCTTCATAGGTGTCGGGTGAAAGCTTTAATTCTTCAAGAATTCTTTTAATCCACATTACTTCACAGATTCCATGGGCATGACTCTGAACTCGCTTCGCACTACTTCTAGCTACCACATTACATTTTTACTCCGCCATGTAACTAGGTTCCCACCTACAAAGGAAGCGATATCAGGATGTTGATCTCCTGCGTAACACTTCACACTTGATCTGCATCATGTATACTTCAACTTGAAGATGTCCATGTTTCTTGAGCAGTAAGCCTCTCCACAGTTCCTTTCAAATATCTTAAGATCTTATAAACGGCCTCAAAGTGCTCTCTGCTTGGTGAGTGCATGAACCGACTTACCATCTTGTTGCAAAGGCAATATCGGGCAGCGTATGAGACAAGTAAATCAATTTCCTACAAGTCGGTGATATTGTTCCCTCTCTTTGACTTCTTGACCTTAGCGACTTGTAACTTCAAGTTAGGCTCGATCGAGTCTTCACCATCTTACAACCAAGCATACTGTTTCTCCAAGGAGATCAAGAACATATTTTCTCGATTAACGAATATACCTTCCTTGGATCTTGCAAATTCCATTTCGAGGAAATACTTGAGGGCTCCCAGATCCTTAATGTGAAATTCTTTTGCGAGTTTCTCTTTGAGGGCTGCTAACTCTGCTTCATCATTACCAGTTAAAATGATGTCATCAACATAAACAATCAAAATTGCAATTTTACTGTCTTTTGAATGTTTATAAAATATTGTGTGATCTGCTTGACTCTGCGAGAAGCCACAACTGATAACTGCCTTCCCAAAGCGTTCAAACCACGCTCTTGGTGATTGTTTGAGTCCGTATAATGACTTGTTCAATCTGCATACTTTGTCGCTACCAAGTCTCTGCTCAAATCCCGGCGGTAGGCTCATGAACACCTCCTCTTCAAGATCACCATTGAGAAATGCATTTTTAATGTCAAGTTGATGTAGAGGCCAATCTGAATTTACTGCAAGAGATAACAGTACTCTGATGGAATTTATTTTAGCAACAGGAGCAAACGTCTCCTGATAGTCAATCCCATAAGTTTGAGTGAAGCCTTTAGCCACCAGTCTCGCCTTGTATCTCTCAACGCTTCCATCTGCGTTACATTTTATCGTAAACACCCATTTACACCCAACTGTTTTCTTGTCTTTGGGTAGATCAACTATCTCCCAAGTACCACTTCTCCTTAAAGCATTCATCTCCTCCATGAGCTAATTTCCAGTCGGATCATCCAATGCTTCCTGTATATTCCTTGGAACAAACAAGTGTGAAATCCTAGATGTGAAAGCTCTATGGTTTTTAGACAGTCTTTGATAGGAGAGCTAATTTGCAATAGGATGTTTAATGCAATTTCGGACACCTTTCCTAATTGCTATAGGAACATCAAGGTCGGAAATAGCAGGAATAGGATTACCTAAAATTTCGATGCCAGAACTCGGGTGGACATTCGGTCATTAGGATGGACATTGGTCATTATTCCTCGAGATGAAATTGCTTCCTAGTATAAACGAAGCTCGAATTTAGATCATTTTGTAGTACTTCTCCCCTAAACAAGAATCTTCTTGACTAGGCACCATAGAACTTGGTTCTCCTAAGTGATCATTATCGAGATGTGGTTTTTGTGTAGGATAAATGACATTGGGGGCGGGATAGAAATATCCCAAAATTGTCTTCTACTCCACTTGTCTCCCCTGAAGAGAAGTGTTGGGGAAATAGGATTTTGTTTCCACAAATGACACATCCATACTCACATGAAATTTCTTGGTTTGAGGATCGAAACACTTATACCCCTTTTTGTTTGAGGAATAACCCAAAAAAACACATTTTACAGCACGGGGGTCAAGTTTTGAACGAAATTGACTGGGAACATGAACATAGGCAGTACATCCAAAAACTTTGGCGGGTAAATCAGAAAACAACCTCGTGTCAGGAAAAAAATGTTTGAGACAATCAAAAGGTGTTTTGTATGTTAACACCTTTGTAGGCATCCTATTTATCAAATAAGAGGCTGTTAGAATTGCTTCACCCCATAAATATTTAGGAACATGCATGTAAAACATTATAGCACGTGCTACTTCAAGTAAATGTTTATTTTTTCGTTCTGCAATGCCATTTTGTTGAGGGTATCGACATGTAGATTGATGAAAAATCCTTTTTTCCAAAAACTCACCCAACTGCTCATTGAAATATTACATTCCATTATCGAATGTAAAATACCAATTTCGGTTTGAAATTGGTTTTCAATCATATTGTAAAAATTTGTGAATAAATTTTTCACGTCAGATATTTGATTCATCAAATAAATCCAACATAAGCGGGTATGGTCATCAATAAAAGTAACAAACCATCTTTTACCAGAAAGGGTAGTGATTTTAGAAGGGCCCCAAACATCACTATGAATCAAATAAAAAGGTTTGGAAGCCTGGTAAGGTTTTGGCAAATAAGTAGAGCGATGAGATTTTGCAAAAATGCAACTTTCACAATGAAAAGAAGAACAATCAATCCCTTTAAATAATTCTGAAAATAAATGTTTCAGATAAAGAAAACTAGGATGTCCTAGCCTATAGTGCCATAGCATTATTTTTTCTCGAACAGAGATTGAACTAGTACTATTAAAGCTCTGAGCTTTTTTATTACTAACAGGTACTTCATCAAAGTAGTAAAGACTTTCAAGCATCCTAGCACGCCCAATCATCATCCCCGAGTTTTGGTCTTGAAATTCATAATGGGATTCAAAAAATGTAACACGACAATTAGAATCCTTAGATAGTTTACTGACAGACAAAAGGTTACAGGCTAAGTTGGGGACGTGAAGAACAGCATTGAGATTAATTTTCTCAGTTAGTTTAATAAATCATTTTCCTGCAATAGGTGAAAAACTACCATCGGCTATTCTGATTTTGTCATGACCAGAACAAGGGAAATAGGTACTAAATAAATGGGAAAAACTAGTCATGTGATCGGAGGCACCGGAATCTATGATCCACGGAGAGAAGTTTAGGCAAGAGAAGGCTTTAGGATTTCTACCTGTTTGTGCCAAAAATCACTAGAGTACCGGATGAGGAGTTGGATTTTATCGGCTTTAGAGTTGATCAATCGCTCTTTGTTGAAGGACGAATCGGCTTCATTAGCGATAGGAAAGCCACGATTCTTCTCTCCTTGTTTCTTTGCTTTTCGGTTACAGTTTGCCATGGATCTTCCAACACGTTTAGCGTGTATGGCGAGCTTGTTGCAAAAATCACACCGGACCCGTGGCTTATCATCAAACTCTTATTTGGTAATTTGCGGCCTTGTTGGCCGTTTTCACCGGAATGGCGTGGCGGGGTTGAAGTGGTTTTGGACGTGACTTGAGCATAGCTATGACGGTTTTAGGGTCATTGTGTTTTGTTGCTCGATACCAAATCGAGAAAAATATGTGGAACAAGAACACAACAATATTTCGTGGTTCGGCAATTGCCTCTCGTCCACAGAGCTATCACTATAGAATTTTTCCTGAGGGAGATTACACTCACACCTCACCTTCACTCTCTATAGAACTCTCAAACTCTCACAATTTCTCCGATGTGTTGTTGTTGTTTCTTGATTTTTCTACCCCTCCTCCTCACCTCAATTTATACACAATTGAGGAGGAGGTGATGGTTCACCAAACCCATTCCACTCTCTAGTGGGTTGGCCATTGGGGTAGTGGAGAAGATGGTGCTGCATTATATCTTGCCACTATATGTCCACTAACAGCCACTAACATATTATATACATCACTAACATATTATGTACATCCACTAACATAATATTAATGCAATAATAATCAAATTTCCAGCAGTAAATATGTGTGGGATTATTAATACCTACCTCCATATGGTATTGAATTATCCCACAATTTGGTGAGAGAAGAAATCCAACATACTACTAAGCCAGTCATCATTTATGCCATCAAAACGTAGGAATGTGCATATCACTTTATTAACAATTCAATCCTATGCTCTAATACTAGAATCAAACAGGTCTTATGTATATAATTATTTAATGAATAATTTTTTTTACATAAATTGTTCACTAATAATGTTATATTTGTCAAATCTTTATATTATATTATATTTATTATTTTGTTTGTTAACATAATATTACTGTAATGAGTTCTATCACTAATGTGTATTTTTAAATGTAGTAGATAAAAACTAAAGTGATGTTTGATAAAATTGAAAATTGAAAGGTGAAAGTTGAAAATTAGGTATCGAAAATTGAATATTGAATGTTTTAAGTTGAAAAGCTGTTTCACAAAAAAATTAACTGTTGAATTAAAATAGATTATTTGATATATATATATATATATATAAGATCAACTTTGAAATTTATTTTTAAACTATAATTTCTAATTTTATAGGAAAATTTGTAGAAAAATGAAAAGTTAAGGAAATAATTGCTAAAGAATGGTGGAACAAAAAGTAATTACACCTAGCATGGAGGCTTCTAAAAACAATTGCTAAAGAATGAACAAAATTACACAATTACCCCTCTCATTGTTTGCCCTAATTCCATCTTTTCCCGTTCTCTCTCTCTCTCTCTCTCTCTCTCTCTCTCTCTCTCTCATTTTTTCCTTTTATTTCCCACTGATTTCAAACGATAGGCATCGGCCAACCCTCTCTCTTTCTATATATATATATGCCTCCATTTGCTGCCATCGTCACACACAACCTCTGACAACGATTGCATCCCCTACCTGCACTTCTCCGACCATTCACTGCCCTCGTTGCAGCCAACTTCCTTCGATTACTGTAGCCTCTCATCCCTCACTCATCTCTCTCTTCATCTTTCCCTCAATTTGCCAACAACACTATCACTATTGCACCTTCTCCTCCTCCTATTTCTCCATATTATTATTCTTCATCTTCCCTTTCTCTCTTTATCACCCGATCTAGGAGGAAATCGATTTCACAGAGGCGGTGGCGGTGGTAAAGTTGTCTGAATGAACATAAAGGTTTAGGGACTCTCTGAAAACTATAGAGTTTTTAGATTATAAAAACCCTAGATCTAGGGTTTTGGGTTGCCGATGATGCGAAGGTGGCAGCTAGGGCAAAGGCAAAGGGGTGAAAGGAAAAAGAAATAAGAATGGGTTTTCAAATTGCAGTGGTGTGAGAGTGTAGTGTTGGTAGCAGCCAAGGTGGAAAGAAATAAGAAAGGGTTTCAAATCGCGATGACGCAAGGGTGGTGTCGGTGGTAGTCGAACCAGAGAAAGAGGAGAAGATAGGAAGGGGTTGGTGGTGGCGGCGAAAATGGCTGCAAGAGATAAAAAAAAAAAAAAAAAAAAAAAAAGGGCTGCAATTAGGGTTTATAGAGAGGTGGTAGTGGTCAACGGCGAAGATGGGAATGACGGCATTTTGAAAGAATAAGGAATGAGTAGCCATTGAACCCTGGAGAAGATGGCAGCGGCAGAAGGAGAGGTCACATCACACTAGCAGGAGTATAACGCCCCCAAAATAATCACAATAAACCAACTCCAAACACTAGTACAATGTGATATAAATAAAACAAGATGCTTTCTTTAATCAGAGTTGATATACAAAAAGTGACACGTACGATATACATTCATAAATCATTCATCCTGAATCTACAACATGTGTTACGAGAGGTAATTGGGAATGAAAGCTAAACAAATATTCATACGCCCTAATGGCTTACATCTTTCCAAGACCGTGCTTGGTTACAACAAAATGAGTCAGAAGCTCAATACAATTAAAGCACTAGGCTTGTATAAAAAGGTAAATACAAAATGAACAAAAGTGAGCTCTCAGTTCTACAATCCTCTCAAGCTAAGTCCTTGGCGGAGGCATATCATCAGCAACTGAAAATGGTTTTTCCCAAGTAGGGTGAGCCAATGCCCAGTAGAAACAATCTATCACAATATATGAATCTTAACAAAGATATAAGTATGATATGCATATACAATGCTTATGACACAATCATTCGTATTGTTACAAGATCATAATATGCCAAGTTTTATATCTCAAGCCATTTTATTCTTAATTCATTTCGTGACAATTCATTTCACCTCAATCCATGAGTTAAATCTATTTTTACGTAGACAACCCAACTGTGGTTACAACTTAGGGGTTCTCTAACCAATACAATCATTACATAAACACTTCAATTTGCCATTTTACGAAAATTTCATCCACGAGAATCGGCACCCATGTATATATGCGCGGTTTTCGGGACTTTCATTCTAGACACACATGCCAACTTCATTCAATGGAGTCCATCCTCTTTCTCCTCCTAAACATGGAGTACATCTCCTTTCTCCTCCCAAACTTCATACATATGCAATGTATTAAAAACACAATCATATTCAATGACAACCGATAAGAGATTAGTTTTAATTCACCTAATCCTCATGTAATTTCTACAACAATCATAGTTATCCTCCACCAATAGCCCAAAACAGATATTTTTAAATAGATATACAATCTTCAAAACGGATAAACTATCCAAATTTCCATAGATGAGAGATAACAAATATCCAACTCCACCATTTACATACATATCTATCCAATTTCACATTTCCCATACCAATTCCATTATTCATACAAAATAAATATTTGAAACATTTTAGGGCAAAACCCCATTTTCTTCCAAATCTAACCCATGTGTCAAAATCAACAAGTTTAACCCAGCACATCCTCATATCTGTACCCATAACCATTTTCAACACCTTCATTTGAAAACCTCTCTCTTGATTTTAAACCAAAACCCTAGATTTGTCTAAAATCTTCCAAATCTCAACATTATTTACACAATCAACAAATAACCAAGTTAAAAATCATAGGAAAATACAGAAAGTCCCTAACTTAAGCTTAGAAGGTGGAAGAGAACAACTCGGAGAAATTCCACGTCAACAAAATCACAAGTTACTCAGATCAAAAGAAAGCTCTTGACACGATCTACACTTTATCTCAAAGGATCAAGGTGAGAAGATACCTCTAGGTGAGTAGATCTAAGGATTTGGGTGAGAAAAAGTGAAAGTTGAGAGAAAGAGAGAGAGTTACGGGTGAGAAAGGGAAAAGAGAAAACAACCCATGAAAAAAAAAAAAAGGACTTTGGGTCTATTTATAGTGACTAAGTATTACTAGCATAGTAGCTCCAAGGTTAAATGAAAGAAACAAGCCAAAAATCCCCAAAAAATAGGGCCCAACCGAACAAAAATTTGAAAAAATAGTCACGGGGGTCAACCCTTGCAACAATGGTGTCGACCCTCAAGGAAAAAAGCTGAGACACTTATGTTTGGCAACAGGCAAGGTATCGACACCTCCCAGACTAGTGTCGATACTAAATTTCAGTAAGCAAATCCAGATTCTGCTGTATACAAGGGTTGACCCTTCTCAGATTAGTGTCGACCTTTGAGGCCAATAACAAAAGACAAGTGTTGATACCACCAAGGCTGGTGTCGACCCTAAATTTCAATAGTTATTCCAAGAACATAGCAGCAAGGTGGTGTCGACCATTCCAACATTGGTGTTGACCCTTGGAGCTTGACAAAATAAAGGCAAGAGGGCAGTGTCGACCCCAATAAGGGCGGTGTCGACCCCCGAAGCCAAAACCAAAGATGAAGAGAAAAGAACGACCATCACGAATATGGATTCCCGAATCCAAAAGCAATAAACGGATCGCGTCTAAGCCTGGATCGCTATCACCTCCTCTCTTAAGAAATTTCGTCCCCGAAATTATATGTCAAACTTTAAAATCATGATTAAACCAATTACAACAATGATAATTAATCAATTCAACTGCCATGACCCATTCTCCGGTCATCCATTCTCAGCAACTCAATACACAAGTTCCAATATTGAAAGTACCATTTACATTTCTCCAAAACATATACAATGTTCATATAAGACCTATGTTTCCAAAACTTATATAACATATACAATGTTTCCATATTCTCAAAAACATATACAATGCTTTCATATTTCATTAACATAATCAAAACTTCAATACATGTTCAAACATCAACTAATAAGTCCGGATACTTCTCACGGACTTCCAACTCACATTCCCAAGTTGCTTCCTCAACCCCGTGGTGTTTTTACAATACTTTAACCAAGGGAATTGTCTTGCCTTGCAAGACTTGGTCCCAGGTATCGAAGACTCTCATCGGTCTCTCCTCATACAAGGCATCCTCGTCTACCTCTAAGTCGGTCCAGTCCAACACGTGTGATGGATCCGGCTCATACTTCTGAAACATGCTAATATAAAACACATCATGAATCCCGGAAAGCTATGGCGGCAAGGCCAAACGATAAGTTACCTCTCCAATCTGCTTAAGAATCTCAAAAGGCCCAATGAATCGAGGGGACAACTTCCCACTCTTCCCAAATCTCATCAAACCTCTCTTAGGTGATATCTTCAAGAATACATGGTCTTCCACCTCGAAAAACAAAGGTCTCCTCCTACAGTCGGCATAACTTTTTTGACGACTTTGGGAAATGACCAACCTCTTACGAATAAGAGCAACTTTCTCCGTCATTTCCAGACTAACGCTGGACCCAACATGGGTGCATCACCCACCTCGGCCCAATACACAGGAGATCTACACAATAGGTCATACAAGGCCTCAAATGGTACCATGCCAATACTCAATTAGAAACTATTATTTTAGGCAAACTCCACTAAGGATAAATGTCTCTCCCATAACCCCTTAAAGTCAAGGACACAGCTTTGAAGCATATCCTCAAGGATCTTAATTGTAAGCTCGGATTACTCGTCAGTCTAAGGATGATACGTAGTGCTAAAAGTCAATCTCGTACCCAGGGCACTCTGTAGGCTCTACCACAACCGAGCTGTGAAACACGGATCTCTATCCAAAATAATCGTCACAGGGACTCTGTGCAACCACACTATGTCCCTAATATAAAGGTCGGCTAAAAAATCTACCGAGTCACTCACACGCATAGGTATAAAGTGCGTTGACTTAGTCAACCGGTCAACTGCCACCCAAATTGCATCACTACCCCGTTGAGTCCTTAGAAGGCCCACAACAAAATCCATCGTGACATACTCTCACTTCCACTCGGCTATAGGCAAGGGTTGCAACAAATCCGCCGGTCTCTGATGCTCAGCCTTCACTTGTTAGCAAGTTAGGCACCTCAACACAAACATGGCTACGTCATTCTTCATTCCCCTCCACTAAAACTGGTGGCTAAGGTCGTGATACATCTTTGTGCCTCCCGAATGTACCGCAAGGCGTGAATGATGAAACTCTCAGAGTACTTCCTCTCGGCAAGACTCCGGTATGAAGAGACGGTCAAGATATCTAACACTTGAGTCGGAGTACACATTCAAGCCTCTCTCTACCTTCCCACTGGAGATCTTCTCCCGGAGGGATTCTATCTTAAGGTCACCTCTCTGTTCTTCTACCACTCGATTCACAAGTGTGGGTTGCGCAACTATCAAAAATAAGGTTGCAGACTCAACGGACTCGCCAAGATGCAAGTCAAACTCCCCAATGGTACCTAACATCTCCCATTCCTGGATGGCAATACAAGCTACACTACTAATAGATTTCCTACTCAAGGCATTGGCTACAACATTGGCCTTATCCAGATGATAATGTAACTCAAAATCATAATCTTCTATGAACTCTATCCACCTCCTCTGCCTCAAATTCAAGTCTTTCTGTGTAAACAGATATTTCAGACTCTTGTGATTAGAAAACACCTCAAACTTCTCACCATACAAGTAATGCCTCCAAGTCTTTAAGGCAAGAATCACCACCGCTAACTCTAGGTCATGAGTAGGGTAGTTCCTCTCATGTGTTTTTAACTGCCGCGAGCCATAGGCTACTACCTTTCTCTCTTGTATCAAAACACAACCCAAAGCTTCTCGTGAGGCATCGCAATATACCGAATAGCCCAAACCCCTCTTCAGAATAATCAAAACTGGAGCAGTGGTAAGTCTAACCTTAAGCTCTTGAAAAGACTTCTCGCAACTTCACACAAACTTGATCTCTTTCCTCGTCAGTCTAGTCAATGGTGAGGCTAGCCTAGAGAAATCCTTTACAAATCTATGATAGTACCTGGCCAACCCCAAGAAATTACGAATCTCGAAAGCATTCTTAGGTAGTTCCCAATCTTGCACTGCCTCTATCTTGGATGAATCTATAGTCACCCCTTCTCTGGACACCATATGGCCTAAGAACTTAACTTCATTCAGCCAGAATTCACATTTCCCAAACTTAGCATACAGCTTGTGGGCTCTAAGCAACTCAAGCACTACCCGCAAACATTCCCCGTGCTCCTCCTCAGAGGGTGATTAAATCAAGATGTCGTCCACAAAGACGACCACAAAATGGTCTAGGAACTTACAGAAGATCAGTTCATTAAATCCATAAACACAGCCAGTGCATTGGTTAGCCCAAAGGGCATCACTAGAAACTCATAATGGCCATACCACGTATAGAATGCCATCTTCGAGATATCCTCCTCCTTTACTCTCAACTAGTGATAATCTGATCTCATGTCTATCTTAGAAAAGCAACAAGATCCCTTCAACTGATCAAATAAATCATCTACACGAGGCAATAGGTATTTGTTCTTAACAATTACTCGGTTCAACTTTCGGTAATCTATACAAAGTCGCAACGCACCATCTTTGTTTTTGGCAAAAAGAACCGGTGCTCCCCAAGGTGAAGTACTAGGACGAATAAAACCCTTGTCTAACAATTCCTAGAGTTGAATCTTCAACTCACTCAACTCGGCAAGTGCAAATTTATATGGTGCCATGGAAATCGGTGCAGTGCTAGGAACTAGGTAAATAGAGAACTCAATCTCACGGTGAGGTGGTAAACTAGTAAGATCCTCCCGAAAAACATTCGGGTATTCACAAACCACCCTTGGCAACTCAACTCGGACTTCATCACACTCAGTACTCAAGAAGTTGGCAAAAAGGCAACTAAGCTCACTCTGCCCACGCGGATCATACACCGGTGATAAGACTCTATCAACCCTATCCCCCAAGAAATAAAAGCAATCACCGCTCAAGATATATACAGTAACCCTCTGACGGTAGCAATCTATAACAGCTCAATATGATGACAACCAATCCATACCCAATATAACATCGAAACTTGACATATTAATCAACACAAATGCAAAAAGAAGTCGACGACCGGCAACCTCTATGTCACAACCCCAAGACCCCTGCTTCAAAACAATCTCACCACCAATAGATGACTCTACGCAGATATGAGATGCTAACTGAGCCAACTCTAACCCCAAAATCAATGCAAATGTAGATAAAATAAATTAATGAGATGCACCCGTATCAATGAACACATTAGCAACTGAATTGCAAAACAAGAATGTACCTCTCACTATCGAAGGGGCTAGTACAAGATCTGGTGCGATAACAGCATACACATGCCCTGTAGGTCACTGCTCAACCTGCTCACCCCTTGGAGCATAACCTCGAGGCTTATGCTGACTGTGCCAACTGGTGGCTTTATGTCTATCTCGAACCAGACACACCAGGTGTGCTATCCAACTGAGGACAAAATCTCTTCATGTGCCTTACCTGCCCACACTGATAAGAAGTGAGTGGCTGCCCTCTCCCCTGACTCTGGCTCTGAGAACAAGCCGAAGACGATGTAGACCACTACCCTCCTCCTCTCTACGGGCAAGCTGGAGACTTGTGGCCTAACTGGCCACACTTGTAACAAGTGAAATTTTCTTGACCACCTCTCCCAAAACCTGAACTCGACACTAGAAAAGTGGACCTCGACTAAGCTCCCTGGGATTGCTATGGGTTAGGACCCCTCTACCTTTTACTGTCCCATTGAACATCTTAACTCCTATTGGAGCCCCTAATCCTCTTCTCCTCCATCGGTATCACGGGCTCAAGATGAGCCACCGCCTCCACAAGGCGTCCATAATCTCTAATCATCGACTCGGCCACCTTGCACATTAGCTCGATCCTCAATCTCTTCTCGAACTCTAGACAGCGATGCTCCTCAGTCACCATGAGTTCTGGTGCAAAGCTCGATAAGCTAGTAAATGTGGCCTCAAACTCAGCCACCGAAGTGTTCAACTGCACTAACTTGGAGAACTGGTCTTTCAACTTCTCCCTAACTGTGGGAGGTAGAAACTTGTCATGGAAGGCGTTGATAAAAGCCTCCCAAGTCATCCCAATGCGCCCATGCACATACTTCCACCACTGATCTGCATCTCCCTTCAGCTGGAAGGATGCCAAGGTCACTCGTAACTAGTCATCCTCGATGCCAAGCATCTCAAATGTTTTCACTATTTGCTCTAGCCAGTCATCTACCTTCAGTGGCTCCTTGGGATCACCCACAAACTCATCCGGATTCGACTTGAAAAACTCTCGCTTCAAGAAAGACAACCCTACCTCAGCTACTTAGGCCTGGACTTGATTCTCAACTCTGAGAATGTCCATAGACTCCTGCAACGCTCCGATCATTTCACAGGCCAAGGCGCCCATGGCCTGTTGACCAACTGGTTCGGCCACATTGACCTAACCAACACCTTCTTCTTGTGCCGGAATTTCATTCGGTAAAGGCACCTTATGCCTCATAGGCCTACCACGCCTAACACCACCACGTCCACTTCCTAACATCCTAATGAAGGTAACAGAATAGATTAGCACATTTACAAACGTGCAGAAGCTAACTCACTCGTGTCCTAAAGCAGTGGACAATAGTAATTCACTCCATATAAGCGCATAGTCACGTAAACACATACGAATTTCATTCTCGGATAATAACCGTCCCGCGGCATTGCCTGAGTTCCAATTAGAAGCAGTAATGATCAATTGCTCTTCTAATAGGACTTCAGAAACCCGTAGACTCAATCAACATCCTAGAAATTAAATCTCATACCCATATAATCACATAAGCATGTTATCCTATAAGCACACATTGTTTATACTGAAGTCTCTATCAAGCGAGACAAACCCATTGTGGTACTAACCACTTTCCACGTACCCAAAATATTAAAATCCGGTACGCTCTGATACCAAGTTGTAACACCCCCAAAATAATCACAATAAACCAACTCCAAACACTAGTACAATGTGATATAAATAAAACAAGACGCTTTCATTAATCACAGTTGATATACAAAAGGTGACACATGCAATATACATTCATAAATCGTTCATCTTGAATCTATAGCATGTATTACAAGAGGTAATTGGAAATGACCGCTAAACAGGTATTCATATGCCCTAATGGCTTACATCTTTCCAAGACCGTGCTTGGTTACAACAAAATGAGTCAGAAGCTCAATACAATTAAAGCACTAGGCTTGTATAAAAAGATAAATACAAAATGAACAAAAGTGAGCTCTCAGCTCCATAATCCTCCCAAGCTAAATCCTTGGTGGAAGCATATCACCAGCACCTGAAAATGGTTTTTCCCAAGTAGGGTGAGTTAAAGCCCAGTAGAAATAATCTATCACAATAGATGAATCTTAACAAAGATATAAGTATGATATGCCTATGACACAATCATTCGTATTATTACAAGATTATAATATGCCAAGTTTTATATCTCAAGGCATTTTATTCTTAATTCATTTCGTGACAATTCATTTCACCTCAATCCATGAGTTAAATCCACTTTTACCCAGACGACCCAACTGAGGTTACAACTCAGTGGTTCTCTAACCAATACAATCATTACATAAATAATTCAATTTTCCATTTTACGGAAATTTCGTCCGCGGGAATCGGCACCCATATATGTACGTGCAGTTTTCGGGACTTTTACCCCGGACACACAGGCCAACTTAATTCAATGGAGTCCATTCCTTTTCTCCTCCCAAAAATGGAGTACATCTCATTTCTCCTCTTAAACATCATACATATACATTGTATTAAAAACACAGTCATATTCAATGATAACCGATAAGGGATTAATTTCAATTCACCTAATCCTCATGCAATTTCTACAACAATCATAGCTATCCTCTACCGATAGCCGAAAACAGATATTTCTAAATAGATATACAATCTCCAAAATAGATAAACTATCCAAATTTCCATAGATGAGAGATAACAAATATCCAACTCCACCATTTACATACATATCTATCCAATTTCACATTTCCTATACCAATTTCATTATTCATACAAAATAATTATTTGAAACGTTTTAGGGCAAAACCCCATTTTCTCCCAAACCCAACCTATGTGTCAAAATCAACAAGTTTAACCCAACACATCCTCATATCTATACCCATAACCATTTTCAACACCTTTATTTGAAAACCCCTCTCTTGATTTTAAACCAAAACCCTAGGTTTGTCTAAAATCTTTCAAATCCCAACATTATTTACACAATCAACAAATAACCAAGTTAAAAATTATAGGAGAGTATAGAATTCCCTACCTCAAGCTTAGAAGGTAGAAGAGAAGAACTCGAAAAAATTCCACATCAATGAAATCACAAGCTACTTAGATCAAAAGAAAGCTCTTGACACGATCTACACTTTATCTCAAAGGATCAAGGTGAGAAGATACCTCTAGGTGAGTAGATCTAAGGATTTGGGTAAGAAAAAGTGAAAGTTGAGAGAAAAAGAGAGAGAGTTACGGGTGAGAGAGGGAAAAGAGAAAACAACCCATCAAAAAAGGGACTTTGGGTCTATTTATAGTGACTAAGTATTACTAGCATAGTAGCTCCAAGGTTAAATGAAAGAAACAAGCCAAAAATCCTGAAAAAGTAGGGCCTAACCGAACAAAAATCTGAAAAAGGAGTCACAGGGGTCGACCCCTACAACAGTGGTGTCGACCCTCAAGAAGAAAAGCCGAGACACTTATGTTTAGTAGCAAGCAAGGTGTCGACACCTCCCAGACCAGTGTCGACACTAAATTTCAGCAAGTAAATCCAGATTCTGCTGTATACAAAGGTCGATCCTTCCCATACTGGTGTCGACCCTTGAGGCTAATAACAAAAGACAAGTGTCAACACCACCAAGGCTGGTGTCAACCCTAAATTTCAATAGCTATTCCAAGAACATAGCAGCAAGGTGGTGTCGACCCTTCTTGCTTGACAAAATAAAGACAAGCGGGCAGTGGCAACCCCAACAAGGGCGGTGTCAACCCTGAAGCCAAAACCAAAGATGAAGAGAAAAGAACGACCATCACGAATATGGTTTCCCGAATTCAAAAGCAATAAACGGATCGGGTCTAAGCCTGGATCTTTATAAGTAGAGGATAGAAAAGAAGGAGGAAAAAAAGAATGATTAGGGCAAAAAACAATTTGGACAAAAGTGTAACTTTCTTCATCATTTTACAATTTTTTTCCATGTGTTTGGTTGACTTTGGTTTGATTTTCTTTCTTTAGCAATTATTTCATCGACTTTCTATTTTTTGCAATTTTTCATTTTTATATTGCATTGGTGGCGACAACAATGGCAATGGCAATAGCAATGGTGGTGTAAGTAAAAGACATAATGGTTATGGTAAATGTGGAAAGGTAATGTAGTGGAGATAAAAATGGTGATGGCAATGGCAATACTGGTAGTGGTAGCGACAATAGTTAGAGTGGTGGCATGATAGTGGTGGTGGCCATGGCAGTAATAGGAGTGGTGATAGTAATAAAGGGGTGACGGCGGGGGTAGTAGCTATAGTGGTGGTGTGATGGTGATGGTGGCGGTGGTGATAGTGGTAGTAGTTGGAGTGGTGGTGGTGGTGACAATGGTAGTAGTAGAAGTCGTGATGGTGATGATGGCAGTGGTGAAGTTATAATCATGTATGTCAACACGCATGTTTAAGTATTCATAAATTCAATTGGAATTAAGTAGGTTTTCTATCACTTAATTTTTTTTAAAAAAAAAAATTTAACATACATTTAAGAATCATTTAAAATTTTAAGTAATATCAATTATAATTATAAAATAAGCTTAATTACTTTTCACTTAATATATTCAATTTTAAATATAGAATTATATTATCAAATATCACCTAAACTAACATATTAAATAATAGGGAGTGGCTTCTCTCATGTTGGAGCTAAAACTGGACCAAATAGTCCAATCTATAGGATCGTAACACATCAGTAGATATAGCAACCAAAGGCTAAGATTTAGCCACACATGTAGAGTCCTAACTCTTACACAAAACATCGTTTTGTACCAATGAAGGATCACAAACTAACGTCTCACTAGCTAGGCAAATTTGCATTGCATCATTATCTCCTTCCTAACTTCTCAAAATCTAGTGTGATTTATCTCTGAAACTCTATCTCCTCACCAAAAATTTTCTCTTGCAAAAGACGAATTGATGAATCGATGGATACAATTGTTTTCTTTTTCTCAGAAACTTTGTCTTTTCCTTACCAAAAATTCTCTCTCGCAAAAAAGGAATGGATGAATCAATGGGTACATAAGGTTTTGAACATCCATGGATGCGAGATTTGTCGAGACGAATCATGTGATCTGCACTCTCTCTCTCTCTCTCTTTCTCTCTCTCTCTCTCTCTCTCAATAGCTAGTTTTGCAAGAGCATATATATATATATATATATACATACATATATATATGTGTGTGTGTGTGTGTGTGTGTGTTGTATATCTATTGTCAAATTTTATTTTTTTTGAATTTATTTTTTTTTAGATGTTCACATGGTTTAGATAACTCTTGTGAATGTACCTAGATAATAACTTTTGATACTTTTAGGATTCATTTATGATATTTCCAATCAATTTGATAAGAATTGTAACTTCTATTTAGAAAATATCACAGGCAAAAATGATTTATTTTTGTGTTTTGGGTTTAGAGTTCACTGATTATAATTTGTTTTGTAAGTTCGGGGGAATCTCTGCCCATGGTAAACCATGGAAGAAAGGTTCCTAGTGAACAATTTTGAGCACAAAGGGTTTTGACAAGGGACTGTTGAGAGGCACCGGTTGGATTGTATATATAACTAATAAATAGCTTTGGAGGAGTGAAATACAATTATGTGAATAAAAGTTCTAAATCTCTATTATTTTCTTGTTTTTTCTTTTCTTTTATGTAAAGATTCATTTTTTTTTTTTTTTTTTGTATAATATATACAATGTGGTGCTTGTTCAACTATGTTAATGAAAAAGCCAAGTACAAATTATTCCCCCCCTCCCCTTTTTTGATGGTGGCCATGAGTCCAAAAACCAATTACAAAGAAAAATTTGTTTCAGCAGTAACAACTGAAAAAAGGGAGTTAGGCATCTCCTCCATCCATACATAATTACAAATTGTTGTTATTCCCAATTCTGTAAAAATATCGTTGCTGATATTTACTTGGAAAAATAATTCTTTGCTATCAACAACCTTCCCCATAATCAACATCAAAAACACATGAAAAACATAACCAAGAGCAAAAGGCCACTGTAAATAACAAGTATGCTGGAAGCTGTGTACACTTCGTTGTTGTCTAAGATCTCAAAAAAGGCCACTATGAAAAAGTTTCTTTTGCAAAAATTGACTAAACTAGTTTCACTGAAGTCCGATAAATTTACTATATTGTGCGCTTGAGGATCCTTTAGAATCTTCAATTGAAGGACAAAGCAAGGACTCCTACATCAAAAAAGAAAGTAATGTGTCAAAAAACAAATCAAAGCTATGTAGTCTTGACATGAATAATATAAGTTGTATAAAACCAAATAATTAAACTTCAGTAGAACTCATTTTCACCTGTAACAATTGAGTGAATGCAAGATGGTTCCAAGCTTGAGGTGTTTCTGGGATCATCCATGACATGGAATTGGGCATCTCGACACCCTGTGGATAGAGAGGACTTTGATCCATGTTCTTATCTTGGAACACAGGCACATAAAGAGGCATATTATTCTATATTGTGAAAATTTATATAAAATCAATAAGAAGTGTATGATTAAGAAAGAAAATATTTATAAACAGAAAATAATCTTCAACTTGTACTATACAATCTATAATAGACAATTGAGGGGTTGATTGAGATTCCATTTTGCATCTACTTTTCTTTACTATGGGTTGCAATTCAACCAAACTCTTAGGCCTTTTTTCAGTCTACCCTTCCCCAAACCCTCCTTTTTTTTTAACCCCTTTGCTTTAAAGACATGTGGGTTATGAGATTGATTTTCTTTTGCAACCTTTTCACTTGATTTTTGTGGGCATCAAGGTGCATGAGTGTCACGATCCAAACCCGCCCCTATGGGTTTAACACCGTAACCGGCCAGTAATCCGAGATTACCAAAGGCCTGCTTAATAGTAAAACAGTATTACAGAGAATAGGGGCATGGCGGAAGCCAAAACAGTAAATAAACAATGTCCAATGAGCTGTGACAGTCTGTATGCAACGACTTTTCATACATATATACATAAACAGTACAGTAACAGTCTACACAGTTTATACAATATTACAAAACAGATACAAAGACAGACGGCGGGAAATTAAAACACCCCTAAGCCATAGCTTGGCAGGCTCGGAACCTCGCAGTGAGGCACAGTGGTTGGCTTGACAAAAAGGGGAGTCTAACCCACGCTCCTAGCTCCGGTCTGGTGCCTGAACACCTACATATATATATATATATATAAATAGTGAGCTAAAGCCCAGTGAATAACATAATGCGTAAAGAGGTTAAGAATGAATGTCCTGTCAGTATTGAAAACAGTCGATTAATTCAGTATATCAGTCATTCAGTCATAACAGTCATATGTGGTACACCCATTAGCATAGCAGTACAGTAAACAGTAGGTCTTAAAAGATCGAACAGTCAATGATGGCCATCATAACAGTAAACAGAAGTTCCAAGATAGGAACTGACAGAGATCTCTGTGAATAAGCGATAAGATGATAGATGGTTGCTATGGATACCACAATACAGTTCAGAATAGAGGACATACATTCATTCAGTTAACCGTATCAATTCAGAAACAGTACAGTTTAACCATTCAGAAGATATTCATATTTGAACATATCTTTACACAGTTGTTACTCATAGAGTTCTGGGCTATAGATAAGCTAGTACGCGTCTCCGGATGTCAACCCTACATAGTTATAGAGTGAACACACACTAGGCTACACAGTTGGGGAAACAATAACTTAATCCCTAATTTGCCTCGGTGTGGTTCTACATCAATATCTTCTTTAAGATGCCTTAAACATGCCCTAGGAATGCCTAGAGTGGAGAGAGGATGCAAAGATGCATTTTTAAACACTTTACAAAATTTTCAGAAAACAGGGGTCTCGCTCGAGCGTGGCTTTCTACGCTCGAGCGGACATGCAGACAAAGGAGCTCCGCGTGACTTCCGTCGCCGGCGTCTTGTAAGCTTCTGATGAAAATCTTTGGATGCTCAAAATTCACGCTCGATAGGCGCTCGACCCTCGCTCAAGCGTGAACTTTCTCGCTTGAGCGGACTGCAAGCTCATGCAAAGTACTGGATACACGCATTTCACGCTCGAGCGTCACTTTCCTCGCTCGAGCGGACGACATGATCACAGAGTGTACGCTCGAGCGTGGAGTTCCTCGCTCGAGCGTGGGTCCAAAATCTGGAAATTCCAGGTTTGAACCTCAAGCTCAAAACCAAGTTTTAATGCATCAAATTCGATTCTCTTGGGCTAATTTTTTGGAATACACTTGTAAACTCATAGTGTAACATGTTTCAAAGCTCAATTTGAGAAATCAAAGCCCAAGGGTAGTTCAATTAAACACAATTCCAAATCCAATTTCATGATCATGATGAATGTGTAACATGCATGAATTCAACAACTTTAAAGCTTCAAATACTAGCTCAAATGAGCCAAATCTTTCAAAACCAAGATGAATTCATGGTCCAATGCAAAAATATGAACATGCACGTACCAAATTCCATGTATTCAACCTCAAAATGCTAGGATATAAACATGCATACATGACTTATGCTACAATTCAACATGCTAGAACCAATTCATGACTTAGCTCTTCAATATGACATGAACCATGCAAGAACCAACTTAAAGACACAATTAAGAGGTTGAATTCCTTACCTAAGTCTTCAATTAGAGGTATGGAGGCTCAATGTTGCAAGTCTTCTACAATTTCCTCAAGTTTCCAAGCAAAACCCTCAAGAACAATTCAATCTCCTAACTCTCTCTCTCTCTCAGTCGGTTTGTCTCTCAAATGAACAGAGCAAATGTTGTGTTTAGGTGTAATGAAGCTCAAGTATGTGTTGGCTAAGTGGCCCACTCAATGGCATCATGATAAATAAGTCCAACTATGCAATTTAGCTTAATTCAATCTAATTTAATCATACCAAATCACACTTCAGATAAATATGCCAATAATTCACATCAAATCTAAGGGTCAAAGAGCATTTATCAATTTTCGATAAGGCCGCCGATAAGGCCTTCAATTTGTAGTTTAAACATAAAAACATGAATAGATAATCAAACAGGCAACAGATAGAAATGCATTTTAATTAACATACTCAATCAATTCAGTTCCAGATTTCAGTTAGTCAGTCAATTATCGTACTTAGTCTCGGTTTAGCAGTAATCGGTGGCTAATCAGTAATCAGTGGTGAGGGTTATTACAATGAGCGTCATTTTCTTATTCATTCACACTAGCTTGTTTTCTTAAGACATCATCAATCTTTTTTTGCTATTTCAATAGAATTTTTCATAAGCATGCATGTAGTTTCTTTACTTTCAACCGCACGACAACCCAACTTAATCAAACTCAAGCACAACATTCTATAACGAGTATTCATATCCAAATCAACCACAACTTGTTTAGCTACACACCTATTATTTTCTTGCACCAATCCATCTTTGGCTTTTTTTGCCTATCTCTTCAACAAGTAAGATTTTGGTATCTCTTTGATGTTTATCATGTCAAGGCCTTTCAAAGCATGGGAACACAAAATTCCACATCTCTCAAACAATTGACAAGTGCATGACACTTAAGGGCCTTGTGGGTTGGCTTTCACTTTACAAACTATAGGCTCATAAGGTATCTTGACCATATAGTCATGTGAAAGGTTACTTTCATCTTGTTTCTATGCAAAAGTACACAAGCTATTCGAATATTCTATCTTGAATAGTTCAAAATCTGGTTTGTGTAAAAATCTCCTGCAGTAATCAACATGGAAACGGGTAATCCAATTCTCGACAACTTTTGACGAGAAGCATATTCATATTCTAACTTTATGTGGTTAATATCATCAACAACCCTTTCAAAATGCTTAAAGAAATGCACTATTCCTAAGTCCGATTGCAAAAAATTACAAAGTTTGGCATTGAAGCTTTCACTTACCTACGTAGTATCAACCCAAGCAGACCAAACTGTCATAACATAAGGCTTTGCCCATTTTTTCATCACCCCATATATAGTAGGCAACCAACTATTATCATGAACATCAAATCTATCAAGCATATCTTCCCAAGCAATGCAAAAGCTTTCCTTATCCTCATAATTGTAAATGAATTTACCAAGCTCAACACCAATCCCACCATGATCACCTACATATTTGCTTCCCAAGTGCTTAATTGCATTTCGCTTCATATGCCACGTGCATATTCTATGGAATGTGTCAGGCATAACCAATGAAATAGCCTTTACCATAGCAGAGTCTTGATCAGTGAAAAATGTTTTTTGTTTCTTTCCTGACATAGCATCCAAGAAGCTCCTAAATAACCATTCAAACGAGGTAGCAGTTCATCATAAAGAAGTGCAACTCCAAATATAACACCTTTTCTATAATTGTTAAACCCCCAAGAAACTGCTAACGGACGATAATCCTTACGGGTTCTAGATGTTGCGTCAAAACTAACAAAATCCCCAAACACACTATAGTCAATTATCATTTTCAGATCAACCCAAAAGATATTAGTAATTTGTTCTTCAACGTCTAATTGTATATTAAAGTGAAATGAAGAATCTTTCATTGATTTGTCTGCAAAATACACCAATAAACTTCCAGCTTCCCCAAACTTCAAGTCTCGTTGTCGTTTGGTCCAAAGATAGTCTTTCAAGTCTTGGCGGGTAAAACCAAGATATTCCCTTCCGCATGTTTGCCGAAAATGCAAGCTTAAACGATGATCGTAATCTAATCCCAGAGGCCTCTGCCAAATCAGCTTCAATTGCTTGAGCTTCTGTAGTTTTTCATTGCGAAGGCATCAAATGGACGCATTCTTGAATATGAAGTGGGTGATTGTGATCATCAAAAAAATTAATAACCTCATATTTTTGGCTCTTTTTATTCAATGCAACTGTCATAAGTGCCTTGCAATCAGTTCTTGTCTCTTGATGCGGCTTTTTAGTTTTGATATCCCTATTGTCTTCACGTCGGAACCCTTCTTTCAAACAAACAAACCTTCTAGAAGTGATCCCCTTTGTTTTTTTTGCATGAGTTAGAGTATTCAATTCGAACACTGAAACCAATAATCCTTTCGAACTCATTGTAATATTTATTTTTTTATTTTTTTATTTTTTTTGCATCATCCAATGAATCAAACTCCAAACCTATTTGGGGTTTGTAATCTGGCATATTGAGGTTTGGATTGGCATCCCTATTTCAATTTTCAACAACAGAATAAAAAATATTATGAAATCATTCATAGCAATATAACCTCACCAAGTTCTTTTTATATAATTTCTAGTGAACACATAATTGAAAACATAAATGCATATGATATTTTCTAAATAAAAATTTACACTTCTTATCAAATTGATTGGAAAAAATTATAAATTAGTCCTAGAAGTATAGAAGTTATTTTATATAGGTACATTCACAAGAATTATCTAAACCATGTGAACATCTGGTAAAGAAAAAAAAAGGCCATAGATATACAATATATATATAGATATAGGTGTGTGTATGTATATTATGAACATATATACTCCTAAAACACTAGCTATTGAGAGAGAGAGAATACAGATCACCTGTTTGGTCCCAACAAATTTCTCATCCATGGAGGTTCAAAACCTTCTATACACATTGATTCATCCATTCATTTTTACGAACGAAGATTTTTGATGTGGAGAGAAAATTTTAGGAAAAAAAATCACTATCATTTTTTAGCGCGAAGATGAAATTTCTTGAAAATTTCGAGAAAAAAAAAATCACCTATTGCTTTTGAGCGCGAAGATGAGAAGTCTCACCAGAAGATGACGATGAAAAGCCCTCAACGTTAGTTTGTGATCCTCCGTTAGTACAAAACGATGTTATTCTGTACAAGAGCTAGGACTCCACATATGCAGCCGAATCTCAACCTTTGATTGCTATATCTGCTAATGTGTCACTATCCTGTTGATTGGATTGTTTGGTCCAGTTTTAGTCCTAACATGAGAAGCCACTCCCAAATAATAAAATAAGATATGATATGGAGAAGGGTGGGGCGTCCCAAACCTGCCTTATTCCCTCCCTACACATAAGTTAATTGTAAATCACACTAATATATTGCTAACTCCATCAGGTGATTAAAAAAAAAAAACTAAGTATAGAAGGTAACATTAACATTATTTTGCATAGTGTCCCTAATCAATACAAAGCTAGAAATTATTGAGTGAATAATTCTTGTTTCTTAGAGAAAATTACATCAATAATTTTTGCAATTTATCCATTTTTTTCATTTTAGTCCCTATAATTTTAATTAGTTTAATTTTAACTTTTAATTTTAAATTTTATATCAATTTATCTAATTGATTATGCTAATTAGGATTTTTGAAGAAAAAAAAAATAGTAACTAAGCTAGTTAATGTTAACTTATTAAGCCTCCGTTTGGGAAGTGGGTTGGCTTTTTGGTTTTTTTGGCTATTTTAGCCTAGGCTAAAAAGCTTAGTTTGGGAAGGGTTTTTGGCTTTTTGACTTTTTTTGTGAGAGAAGAGTGTAGTGATTATGGGTTAGATTTGATGTTTTATTTGTTGTGGTTAAAATAGCATATTTTGTCTTTTGTGGCTAAAATAGCCCAAAAAGCTCTTGCCAAACGGAGCTAAGTTGAACAAGTTTACAATTTAAAAATAAAAATATGACACGTGTCGCTTATGCGTGTGTGTTTTATCAAAAAAAAAAATTTTAAATTGTAATCAATTGAACCAAATTGAGATAAAATAATAAATTCAACATCAAAATTGACTCAATTAAATTTATAAAAACTTAACATAATAGTCAAAATATGAAAACTACTAATAATAATGTTACATACAACCACAAATACAACACAGTTAGATAATGATATATTTACCGGAGAAAATTCTCTATACGCCGTATATAATTTTATTACAAAATTAACTAAATTTTTATGAATTGATATAAGTTATCTCACAAAATTTTATAAGTTAAACACAAATAAATTTACATAATCAGTAAATTTATATTCAAATTACGTACTTTTATAAAATCATTCATATAAATTCATAAAAAAAATATGTAATTTTGACTTGTTTTGAGAAATTGATTAAAAGTTGAATTTTTAATTTTTTAAGCTATTTTTTGAAAAAACATATAAAAATAAAGAGATGATATTCAAAAAAAAATTAAAAAGCAAAAAAAAAATTCACTTCTAACCAAATTTTCAAAATAAGCAAATTTAGGGATAGTTTAGGATGTCCTAAATAAATGTATTTTTTGAATTTTTATAAAAAATGTGTAAAAAAGTAAAGAGGAGAGTTGATTGATGTGACGTAAAAAAGATGAAAAGATAAAAAGATAGACTAAGGCCAAGTTTGGCAACACTAAAATAATCCATCTTTTTATCTTTTTATCTTTTTTTATTATATCACCTCTCTACTTTTCTGCACATCTTTTTTAAAAAAAATAAAAAATACAATTATTTATGTCATCCCAAACAACCCCTAAAATAGGTTACGCTAAACAAGTCTTTACTCGGGCATAGACGTACACAAACAGTGGTTGTCGCCTCCACCCCCACAGCACTCATCAACACAGCACCACGACTGTCCAATCCTCTCGTCAACAAACTTGGATCCTATTTCGGGTAGAAAACCGTTCAAGAAAGAGCAATGTTCGTTCTCTCTCTACCATCTCCCCCCAAATTACTTCCACCTTCCAACTTAACCATAAACTCTTCCCTCCACAACACCTCCTCACCATCCACCCAAACCCTGAAACATCCCAATTTCGAACCATTCAAGGACCGTCTGATCCGTCTCGCCAATCAGGGTCACCTCCACCAGGCAATCTCAACCCTTGATCTCATGACCCAACAAGGACTCTCCCCTGACCTCGTCACCTACTCTGTCCTCCTCAAGTCCTGCATCAGAACGCGCCAATTTGATCTGGGTAAGCTTGTTCATTCCAAATTGTCCCACTCACTACTCGACCCTGACTCGGTCCTACTCAACTCACTCATCACCTTGTATTCCAAATCCGGTGATTGGGTAACTGCTAATTCTATCTTTAACGGTATGGGTGAGCATAGAGACATGGTTTCTTGGAGTGCGATGATCTCTTGCTTCGCTCATAATGGTATGCAATCGCAGTCTATATCTACCTTCTTTGATATGCTTGAATTTGGAGAGTATCCAAATCAATTTTGCCTCGCTGCCGTGATGCAGGCGTGTTCGAACTCCAAGAATGCTTGGATTGGGAAGATAATTTTTGGGTTTGTGATAAAGACGGGCTATTTTGAGTCTGATGTGTGTATTGGGTGTGCATTGATTGATATGTTTGTGAAGGGTTGTGGTGATTTGGGTTCTGCAAAGAAAGTGTTTGATATAATGCGTGAAAGAAATGCCGTTACTTGGACTCTGATGATTACTAGATATTCTCAGCTGGGTCAGCCCAAGGATGCTATTGAGTTGTTCATTGATATGGTAGTTAGTGGCTTTATACCTGATCAGTTTACTTTTAGTAGTACTATTAATGCCTGTGCGGAGTTGGAATTGTTGTCACTTGGGCAGCAATTGCATTCTCTGGTTGTCAAGTCTAGGTTGACTTTGGATGTTTGTGTTGGCTGTAGTTTGGTGGACATGTATGTAAAGTGTGCAGTAGATGGATCCATGGTTAATTCGAGGAAGGTTTTCGATCGGATGCCTGATCATAATGTTATGTCTTGGACTGCAACTATCACAGGGTATGTGCAAAGTGGAGGGCATGATAAGGAAGCCATTGAACTCTATTGCAGAATGATCGATGGTCAAGTTGTTCCTAATCATTTTACATTTTCCAGCCTTCTAAAGGCATGTGGAAATCTTTCTGATCCCGCAGCTGGTGAACAGATTTACACCAACGCAGTGAAACATGGTCTTGCATCAGTAAATTGTGTGGGAAATTCTCTTATTAGCATGTATGCTCGATCTGGTAGGATGGAAGATGCCCGGAAAGCTTTTGATATTCTATTTGAGAAGAATTTGGTTTCTTACAACACAATTGTTGATGGGTGTGCCAAGAATTTGGATTCCAATGAAGCCTTTGAACTCTTCAATGAAATTGAGGATACAGGAATTGAGGTTGATGCTTTCACATTCGCTAGTCTCTTGAGTGGAGCTGCAAGCATAGGTGCTGTTGGTAAGGGTGAGCAAATCCATGCTCGGTTAATAAAAGCAGGGTTCAAGTCAAACCAATGTATATCTAATTCTTTGATCTCTATGTATTCTAAATGCGGAAACATTGAAGCAGCTTTGCAAGTTTTCTCTGAAATAGAAGATCATACTGTAATATCATGGACATCTATTGTCATGGGTTTAGCGAAACATGGATTTGCAACAAGGGCTTTGAAGATGTTCCAAGAAATGCTTAAGACAGGCATAAAGCCAAATGAGGTCACCTACATTGCTGTTTTATCAGCTTGTAGCCATGTGGGTATGATCAATGAGGGATGGAAGCACTTCAATGCAATGTACAAAGAACACAGGATAAGCCCGAGAATGGAACATTATGCATGTATGGTTGATTTATTAGGCCGATCAGGCTTCCTAGAAGAAGCCATTCAGTTCATTAACTCGATGCCTTTCATGGCTGATGCTTTGGTTTGGCGTACATTGCTTGGAGCTTGTCAAGTTCACGGTAATACAGAGGTTGGGAAACATGCTGCCAAGATGATTATTAAGCAGGAACCTAATGATCCAGCAGCATACATTTTACTATCAAACTTATATGCTTCATCAGGTCAATGGGATGAAGTGGTAAGAATCAGAAAAAACATGAAAGAGAGAAATTTAGTAAAGGAAGCAGGCTGTAGCTGGATAGAGACAGAAAAGAGGGTGTACAACTTCCATGTAGGGGATACTTCTCATCCGCAAGCACGAGAAATATATGAAGAACTAGATCAGCTGTCTCTCAAGATAAAGGAGTTGGGTTATGTCCCTAATACAAACTTTGTTCTTCACGATGTGGAGGAGGAACAAAAGGAACAATATTTGTTCCAACACAGCGAGAAAATTGCTGTGGCATTTGGTCTTATAAGTACATCCAAATCAAAACCCATCAGAGTATTTAAGAATCTTCACGTCTGTGGAGATTGCCACACTGCTATGAAGTACATATCAATAGCAACAGGGAGAGAAATAGTGTTGAGGGATTCTAACAGGTTTCATCATTTCAAAGGAGGGGCTTGCTCGTGCAATGATTACTGGTGATGATCAATTTATTACTTTGAAACAAATGAAAATGACAGAATTTCATGGACTAGGGGATGTGTGCTATATTGAGCAAAGCTGTTAAGCAGTCCCTTCTGTTGCATTACCTGCTGGTGCAAGCAGTGCTAAGCTGAGCTACAAGAACTCTGATAATTTTAGTCAAAGGCAAGGCCAGATCAATGTAGCATACCATATTGCTATCTATGTTCACCATAAGGCCAGATATACAAATTGCTTCTTAGGCCTCGTTTGGAAACATACTGTTTTAGTAACTTTTTGGCTTTTTAGTTAAAATATGATGTAAAAAAAACTAGTATGTTTGGGATGACTTTTTGACTTTTTACGAAAAGAAGTGCAAAAAGTAGAGAGAAAATGAAATCTTTGACTTTTTGGTATAGGTTGTTGACTTTTTGGATTTTTTATTAACTTTTTAACTTTTTGGCTAAAAGAAGCCACTTGCCAAACAAGGCCTTATATTACAATTTCAAGATCAGTCACAATGGTGGAATGGGGCTGAACTTGCCTTCCGCAGAACCCAAGAAGAAGAAAATTTGTCACACTCCAAAATTCATGACGGTAAAAAAAAAAAATGTAAAATGTAGCTCAAACAGGATAGATGACCAAAACATTTTAATATGCACATATAAGTAGAGTTAATAGCATAGTTAATTCATTTGTGTTCCGCAATAGAATTACAAAATATTGTCACGCCAAAAGTCAAAGAAAAAACAACTAGTAGTCTAAGTCTTCACGTGAAACACGGCTCCAACATTTCATCTTAATTGCCTTTGGGATAACCTTCACCATCTTAAACTGCTTCCTCACCTGGCATGACATGTCATGAACTTGAAATGCCCAATAAAAATACACACACTCCCATATCTTCTATCAACCAATCAACCATACACAGAATAAACCGGATAACATAACATACAATACTATAATAAGGTTCTGTGAATTAGTAGTTAGGCTAGATATCTAGAATCCCCCAAAGATATCCTTCTACCCAACCACAAGGATTGGACATCGGACTATTCAGAACTCTCCTTTTGCTGCTTTACAGACCTTACCACCTATGCCCACCTCCCGATTATTTACCGGCCAGTGACACTAATGGACTTCAAAAGTGACGGCCAAACAAGTGAGCTCGCTTACACCCAAATCGTGCCTAGGGTTGCTTACACCCTGCACATATCATACCAAATCGTGCCTAGGGCTCGTTTACACCCTACACATACCAAAGGCCTCGCTTACACCCTGAAACCACCGCATAGAGTCTGAATACATCTGTGTCATCTTAGGGGTTCGTTTAGACCGCTTGCGCAAGACTTAACTTATTTGGTATTAATCTCATCATAATTCATGTTATTCATATGTATAAATTATTCTGAAACACAAGTGTGAACGTCATTCATTGCCAACCCCTTATCATTTCACGTTTATTAGATCTTTTGATAAGTAAGTTCGTCACATTCGGTAATATAAAAGAGCATGAGACAACATAAGAGAGGAAATATAGCCCATGATAATCATACATAAGTATGGTAAAGCAAACAAACAACATTAAGCATGCTTTGAAATACTTAGAGACAAATAACATAATACTTTCAGAATTGCAGAGTTAAAAAGAATGCTTTGGGAAAAATACTTCCAGGTCATATTAGGGGTTGAAATTGCACAGAAACAATAAACAACATGTCTATTTTCAGTTCCAATTTTCAAAATTTGCACAACATAGCCAGAAATTCATCTACAAGCTCGGTTCAAAAACCTATCCAGATTTGTCACCCTTTGGGAAAACTAGCTTTCCTCTCAATCTATTCAAAGATTTTCACCCAAATAAATTCTGTTGGAAAGAGGACTGAGAATTCTAAATTTTGACAGAAGAACCAACATGAGATGATTTTTCTGGAATTTTATAAAATTGCAAAAAGTGGACTGTTTTTTAGAGTTTTAGGACCAGATTTTTAAACAAAATATCCAAGCCCTAAAAATACACAATGAGGGGCTAATAAAATTATTATAAGCTCTAAACACACCAACTATTCTATATTAAATTCAAATTTGATAAATAAATAAATTTGATATTTATTTTAAAATAGAGAAGTTGCAGTAGTGCATATCACTAATTCATACCACACTTGCATACAGATCAAAAATCCTATTTACCATTAATATATAACACAAGAAAGCATACTCGACATAGAATGGGATGGGTGAAAGAATTAGAGAAGACAAGAGAGAGGTGTGATTCTTACATTAATTCAAGAAAACAACTTTTCTTCCTTCTTCTTCTTCACTTCCTTATAATTCACAATCTTCTCCTCTCACCCTCTCCTTTGCTGTTGAAAATATGGGTAGGGAATGGGGAAAATGTTCTGTAACAGCCCAAAACGCATGTCACAATTATCCTTAATTAATTGCGATAATATGAATTAATTGGAGAATATCTGTTTGAATTGGAAAAATATATGTTGGGACTACAACTTCGGGACTGAAATTGACGACCATAATGGGTTCGGAAAACGAAATTGAACACGCTTATGTGTTATCGGGAATTTTAGAGCCATTTGGGAAATTTAATTGAAAACTGATTTTCGTCTGATTCGCTAAGCCATGTTTGGCTCAACTTTTAGGCACAATTATATATAACCAAAGATGGACCTTTGTTTGACTCAACACAAAAGAGGAAAAAATCTGAGAAAGAGAGAGAGAGTTCTAGAAAAAGGGTGAACCAAGGGGAAGAAGAAGAAAGAAAGGGGATCAAGCTAAATCTTCACCAACTAAACCATCCAAGGTAAGATTTGTCATCTAATTTCATAAATCTAGGTTGTATTACCCTTGACATCTAGCAAGTTAAGGAGTTTCATGGTGTAGATGCTTGTTAGAACTCTCATCTCAAGATCTTGGCATGAGTTCATGAAATTCTTGTGGATATGTATTTATTTTTCACTTAGTTCTTTAATTGAGAGCAACCTCCATGAATTTTGAGTTTATGTGCATGTATTATGATTTTTCATCTCAAGTCAAGGTTTGATCCTTTATATGATGCATTTGGATTTGTTGTTTGGAAGGTATGATTTCTATTTGAAGCTAGAAATTCAAGTTATTTTCAAGTGTTTTAGGCCTTGATTTTCATGATTGTGAACTTGTTTTTGTAAAAGAGGGAGACCTATTGTTTAGCAGAATTTCGGACTGGATTTTCACCCAGACCACTCGAGCGGCCAACCTTGTTTTTGGCCAAAATGGGTTCTGCAAGGCCACCGACGAAGCGGCCAAGGCCACCTGACGCGGCCAAACAAAGGTAATTTTTCGATTTTGTTTTCTTGTCGTTTTCTGACTTCCGGGCCTTCATTTTCATGGTTTTCACATGTCATATGCATCCATTAGTATCTCATAAGCATGAAATAAGGTAAGAAAAAGAATAGAATTAATTGAACAACCGTGTATCGAATAATTGAATAAAGTTAAGAATCCACTAATTGACTTGATGTCTATGTGTGTTAAGAATTGTGCTATGAATGTTTATATTTGTAGGTCAAGACTCGAAGACCGTGCAACCGGCTTAGGAAACCCACTATGAGTAACATTTCTGTAAAGTTATGTTGATATAAATTATGTTGTAACTGTTATTGATACGCTATGTTTTCTCAAAGTGCTATTTGATTCTGTGAACGAATATCCTATTTGTGAATCGATTATGGCATCTACGGATAGTCCCGCACATTAGTGCGGGTCCATGATATACACGTGATACGAGATCTCGTTAGCCACTTCATTGTGGCGATATGTGTTAATCGGTAACCGGAACCGATTCTCTAGTCGGAAGACGATATGTGTTGTATCTTGTGAGATGTACTATTATGTTATGTTCTGATATGAATGATTATGAATGATTTATTTTATGAATGTCTTATAAGTGGAATTCGTTCACTACCCCTTTACTTTAATGTTATTCACTGGGCTTTAGCTCACTGTTTTTATATATGTATTTATAGGTGAGCGTTCTGGGAGTTAAGCCTAGGCGGAGTCTTGAACCAAACCGCCGTTTTGAAGCCTACCAGGTGTTTTGGGTGCCTCCGAGCTGGGGCTAGGCCTGGAAGGCCGTCAGCAAGCTTTGTTTTGTATATGATATTTTGCTACATATTATGTAATGTAAGTGGGTAAATTAACATTTTTGGCATGTAAATATTTGTTCATATATATGCACAGCTCTTTGGACTTATGGTATTTTGTCTTTGCTTCCGCTAGCCCCGATTATTTACGTTTTGTACAGGAAGGCCTTTGGTAATCTTGGATTACTGGCTGGTTACGATGCCAAACTTTTAGGGACGGGTTTGGGTCGTGACAGAATGGTATCAGAGCATGAGTTAATTTACCCACACACGTGTCCATATGAGCTGTAGGGTGTCCTAGAAAAGAAATAGGGCATGGCATAAACATGTGTGCATGTGTGTGTGTGTTTTTGAAATATAAGAAACAAGAACTGTAAATGATGAGACAACAGAGGAAACACTATGTTGAGAATAAAATGCTCTATCTGCTATGGGTTCTATAGACCAATGGAGACCACCAACGCAAGGAATGTCGATGAGTCAGAATCTTCTAATGCCAGAATAGATCGGTTAGAAAGAATGGTGGAAGCTTTAACTGGGTTGGTGAGACAACAACAAGAGCAAAACCAACAACAACAGAGACAACCATTCCCGCCTCCTCCTCCGCCACCTGTTCACATGGAAGCAATCAATAATGATGACATCATCACTCTTACACAAAAATACAAGAAACTGAAACCACCAGAATTCGCAGGGGGTATTGAACCATTAAAAGCGGAGGCATGGGTACTTGAAACTGAAAAGATTTTTGAAGTGTTTCCGTGTACTGATGCGTATAAAGTTTTGTTAGCAACATTTACTTTGAAAGAAGAAGCTAGAAGATAGTGGATGCTCGTTCGAGATGAGAATAGGAATTTGACATGGGATCGATTCAAAGAAATGTTTTATGAAAAATATTTCCCACAATGCATGCGAGATAGGAAGGTATCTGAATTTGAACAGTTGAAGCAAGGCACAATGTTGGTAGCGGAGTATGAAGCTAAATTTACTGAATTAGCCCGTTATGCTCCTCATATGGTTGATACAGATTACAAGAAGGCAAGGAAATTTGAGGGTGGCTTACATGTCGAGGTGCTTGACGGGGTGAATGTTTTGAAATTGGAAAAGTATGTCGATGTACTTGACAGAGCCTTGATGTCTGAAGCAAATATTGCTACCTTGAAAATGTCTAAGTCAACAATAACGACTGAAGGAGAAAGTAAGAAATTCAAGAAACAGAAAGTGGAAATGGTTAGTGAATCAATGACCTCCGTAAATGAGAATTTGAACTCAAGTATTGGTGATAATACAAAGAGGGGAAGTAGTGGGAGTGTTGGTATACCCACTTGTAGGGAATGTGGGAAGCAGCATTGGGGCATTTGCCGCCGCGTATCTGGAGCTTGTTTCAAATGTGGACAGAAAGGACACTTGGCCAAATCTTGTCCACAAGCCTATCCAAGCAATAAGAGATCCATTACTAGTGGGGTTAAACCAACAATGACACCGAGGACAACCACAACATCTACTCCCGAGGGGAACACCTTGAGGCAAGGAAGGGTTTACGCCCTAGTTTCAGAAAAGACGCCGAATGTTGGAACAGTGAATGCAAGTACGATTTTCCTATCTATTGTTATGTTGACAAAGTTACTTATGCGATGGAAAATATTGAATATGTGACTGTGACAAAACAAACTAAATTAATAAATAATTTTCATACTTATACTGTGTCAGAACAATGGAATATGAGTTATTATGCTTGACAACTTGAACTATGATCTCCGAAACCAAATGTATCCTAGACTTTTGATTTGAACTGATTTTGGTGGAAGCATATGACTGACTGTTGAAGTACCGGACTATGTTGCTAAGGAAATGACAGATTAAGGCCGTATTTGACCACTTGGAAATATATGAATCACATTACTAAATGACTCTGTGGGTATTACCTTTGCTATTAATTGTTTAAGAAATGATTCCATTTGTGTTACTACTTTGAATTCAACACTATGAAACTTGTTAACAGTCGACTTCGGGTTGAAACCTCAACTACTGGGTGATATGTTACTTGTATACATTCTTTGATTGACTACATCGGTCTTACTTTATTTTGGGAAAATGTTATTCATTATGTGTTTGACTGTTATGATGTTGCCTTCACTGCTACGAGATGGATACAAGAACTACTTTGTCATGCTGAATAACTGAATAGATCGTCAAGTTGTTTTCTTTGTATGATGATACTTTGTGAACTACTGAATGGCTGTAGAATGAATAATAATATGTGACCGAGATTTCCGATTGAGATTGTGCTAGGATAAGCTAAGTTTGGAGGACCAAACTTCCTAAGGTGGGAAGAATGTAACGGCCCAAAATGCATGTCACAATTATCCTTAATTAATTGCGATAATATGAATTAATTGGAGAATATCTGTTTGAATTGGAAAAATATCTATTGGGACTACAACTTCGGGACTGAAATTGATGACCATAATGGGTTCGGAAAACGAAATTGAACACGCTTATGTGTTACCGGGAATTTTTAGAGCCATTTGGGAAATTTAATTGAAAACTGATTTTCGTCTGATTCGCTAAGCCATGTTTGGCTCAACTTTTAGGCACAATTATATATAACCAAAGATGGACCTTTGTTTGACTCAACACAAAAGAGGAAAAAATCTGAGAAAGAGAGAGAGAGTTCTAGAAAAAGGGTGAACCAAGGGGAAGAAGAAGAAAGAAAGGGGATCAAGCTAAATCTTCACCAACTAAACCATCCAAGGTAAGATTTGTCATCTAATTTCATAAATCTAGGTTGTATTACCCTTGACATCTAGCAAGTTAAGGAGTTTCATGGTGTAGATGCTTGTTAGAACTCTCATCTCAAGATCTTGGCATGAGTTCATGAAATTCTTGTGCATATGTATTTATTTTTCACTTAGTTCTTTAATTGAGAGCAACCTCCATGAATTTTGAGTTTATGTGCATGTATTATGATTTTTCATCTCAAGTCAAGGTTTGATCCTTTATATGATGCATTTGGATTTGTTGTTTGGAAGGTATGATTTCTATTTGAAGCTAGAAATTCAAGTTATTTTCAAGTGTTTTAGGCCTTGATTTTCATGATTGTGAACTTGTTTTTGTAAAAGAGGGAGACCCATTGTTTAGCAGAATTTCGGATTGGATTTTTGCATTCACGGCGGCTTTGGGCCACTTCAGCCGAGCCAACCTTGTTTTTGGCCAAAATGGTTCCACTCTCATGCGGCCTAGGCCACCGTGACGCGCTTGACCAAACAAAGGTAATTTTTCGATTTTGTTTTCTTGTCGTTTTCTGAATTCCGGGCCTTCATTTTCACGGTTTTCACATGTCATATGCATCCATTAGTATCTCATAAGCATGAAATAAGGTAAGAAAAAGAATAGAATTAATTGAACAACCGTGTATCGAATAATTGAATAAAGTTAAGAATCCACTAATTGACTTGATGTCTATGTGTGTTAAGAATTGTGCTATGAATGTTTATATTTGTAGGTCAAGACTCGAAGACCGTGCAACCGGCTTAGGAAACCCACTATGAGTAACATTTCTGTAAAGTTATGTTGATATAAATTATGTTGTAACTGTTATTGATACGCTATGTTTTCTCAACGTGCTATTTGATTCTGTGAACGAATATCCTATTTGTGAATCTATTATGGCATCTACGGATAGTCCCGCACATTAGTGCGGGTCCATGATATACACGTGATACGAGATCTCGTTAGCCACTTCATTGTGGCGATATGTGTTAATCGGTAACCGGAACCGATTCTCTAGTCGGAAGACGATATGTGTTGTATCTTGTGAGATGTACTATTATGTTATGTTCTGATATGAATGATTATGAATGATTTATTTTATGAATGTCTTATAAGTGGAATTCGTTCACTACCCCTTTACTTTAATGTTATTCACTGGGCTTTAGCTCACTATTTTTATATATGTATTTATAGGTGAGCGTTCTGGGAGTTAAGCCTAGGCGGAGTCTTGAACCGAACCGCCGTTTTGAAGCCTACCAGGTGTTTTGGGTGCCTCCCAGCTGGGGCTAGGCCTGGAAGGCCGTCAGCAAGCTTTGTTTTGTATATGATATTTTGCTACATGTTATGTAATGTAAGTGGGTAAATTAACATTTTTGGCATGTAAATATTTGTTCATATAGATGCACAGCTCTTTGGACTTATAGTATTTTGTCTTTGCTTCCGCTAGCCCCGATTATTTACGTTTTGTACAGGAAGGCCTTTGGTAATCTTGGATTACTGGCCGGTTACGATGCCAAACTTTTAGGGGCGGGTTTGGGTCGTGACATGTTCTCAATTCATAGGAAAGGGATTTAGGTTGAAAAGGCAATTTTATCCTTAGGCAATTATTGTTCCTTAATAGCTAAGAAAATTATCTTAATGACTAAGGAAAATAGAAAACTAATAAGTATTTGGATATTATTCTCAAATCTTCTAGGTGGTTCCACAACTAAGTTTTTCCCAAAATAATATTTATAAATACATATGTAAATACTCATTTTTCAATAAATAATAAATAAAAGAAAAGAATAAAATATATGAATTAATTTAGAGATTAGGGGTTAAAATAAATAAAAACTAGGTATTTTAAAATATAAAATGGCGTTCTAGCACTGTAGGAAATTGCATTTTTGGTGACTAAATTTGGCGACTAAAAAAAATTTAGTCACCAAAAGTACAAGATTTAGCTACTAATTTTTTTAGTCGAGGTATATTGATTATTGGCGACTAAAAATAATTTAGTACCTAAAAATGCCACAATTGGCGAATAAAACAATTTTTAGTCGCTAATATGCTACAATTGGCGACAAAATTTTTTTTTAGTTGCTGTAGAGTTAGATTTGGCTACTAAAATTATTTAGTCGCCGAATGGAAAACAAAAAGTTACTTTTTATCTTTAGCGACCAAAAGTTTGGTCCCCAAAAATTTATTTTCAACTACTAAAATATGGATTAGTCGATGTAAAATTATTTAGTCGCCAAATGAAAAAAAAAATTACTTTTTATCTTTTGATGACCAAAAGTTTAATCGTCAAAAATTTATAATTACAAGTTTTGAGGGGGAGATTTTTGAATTTGGGAAGGATTCTAAATTAGTTGGCGACTAAAGTATTTAGGCCTCGTTTGGCAAGTGCCTCTTTTAGTTAAAAAATCAAAAAGCTACTAAAAAAGTCAAAAAGCCAATAATCCATACCAAAAAGTCAAAGATTCTATTTTTTCTCTACTTTTTGCACATCTTTTTATAAAAAGTTAAAAAGTCATTCCAAATATACAAAATTTTCTTATATCACATTTTAGCTAAAAAATCAAAAAATTATTAAACAAATCTGTTCTCAAACGAGGGTAGTCGGAAAAAAATACACATCTATTTCTTATTAGCTACTAAAACAGTTAGGCCAAGTTTGGCAAATTGAAAAAAATTCAAAAAATTTAAAAAGTTACTCAAAAAGTTAAAAAGTTATCACTATTCACCAAAAGTGAAAAAGTACGGTTGTACAACTCCCAATCTTAATTTTTCTCTACACACTAATTTATATAATTTTTTAATACACATTTTTTCATAAAAAGTCAAAAAGTTAAACCAAACAATCATATTTTTTTCTTAACTTTTTAATCTAAAAAATCAAAAAATACATTTATTTAGGTCATTCCAAATACCCCTTAGTAGGAAAAAAATGGGTTGCTAGGGTTTCAAAAGCATCACCGTTTTAATACAATCTTTACCTCTACTTCCCTCTCACGCCTCTCTCTCTCTCTCTCTCTCTCTCTCATGCCTTTGCCCTCCTCCTTACACGCTATCTCTCTCGCTTTGTCTCCATAGCCGTCGGGTACAGGAGCATCACCGCCATCGCACCAACGTCGATCCACCATTGGAGCATTACCCCAGGTATCTCTCTCTCTCTCTCTCTCTCTCTCTCTGTTTTCTTCCAGTCGCATACCTTCACACAAACCCAGCCCCAAATTGAACCATCTACCGCCATTGAGTTTAATCCAGATTCCTCCTCCACCATGAACAACCACCATCAGCCCCGTTTTCCCTTTTATCCCTCCTTCTCTCTCTCTCACTCTATATATATATATATATAAATAATTTTTATATGAATTTGGCTACGGTGAGAGTATGCGGATGACCTGTTCGTGAAATTCCAAAATGGGGTTTGAATTAGAGAAATCATGATAGTCTGTTGGACTGGTTTCTAAACTAGTCCGTAGAGGACTAGTTTATCGGCATCCTTTGTTGTTGGTGGCACTGATTTGGCCTTCTCAGCAAGAGCACTATGCATATCGCAATATAAGTCAAAACTTATTAAAAAATTCAAACAAAATAGACGGCATAGGAATTACATAAGTCAAAACTAACAAACCAAAAAAATTTCTGTTAATTTTCTGTTGAGTGTGAGTACTTGATTTCCAGTGTAATCAAATTAATAGTAACATGAAAAGAGAGAATCTCTCCCTCCTTTGTTGAGTTTGAGCAATATTTTGACCTCCAAAGGATGATTACAGAAACACGCTGCTAATTTACTAGTGTAAGTTTTATTTGCTAGCCAGTTTACAGCCATATTAACCACTGCAACATATGAATGGTTCAGCCATATTGATTTCTTCCACAGCATGATCACATCTCTCAATGAATAGGCTTATGATTTTCCAATATTTTAGGCATAATACTAAATAGCACCCACTAAGATATGATTTCACCATCACCTTTTTTAAGAGAGATCTTTAGGAACTCATACAAACTCACCGACATACATCAAAATTACTCTTTTGTTCAGTAAAGAGAAGAGTCCATCAATCACTTGTTTTAAAACTAGTTTCATGCACACCAGGGCATTTTTTGTAATTAAAAAAAAATCAAATCACAGCTAATATGGATATACTAAGTCTTATAGTAGTCATCATTAAACATATTTGTCGCTGACTCATCTATAAAATAGTAAAAGTGAAGTTTTCTAAATGCAGCTTCCTTTATTATCTCCAAAGTTGCCAAACGATTCTCACAACTTGTTAAGAAGTCTTACTACTCTCATGGGATTCGACATATTTTAGTATTAGCAGCCACTCAATAACAGAACCTTCTCCTAGGAATGTTGGATAAAGAACTTATATAAGCTTTAAATCACTCCGTTACAGCTATCAAACATAGTGGTACATCAAGTATGATCCTCCATCACATTTTGCCAGCCACAACATTACTCACAGGGTTCAAATTAAGTGTAGCTACGAAACATTTTTTAGTATCAGCAGCCACTCAATAACAGAACCTTCTCCTAGGAATGTTGGATAAAGAGCTTATAGAAGCTTTAAATCACTCAGTTATAGCTATGAAACATAGTGGTACATCAAGTATGATCCTCCACCACATTTTGCCAGCCACAACATTACTCACAGGGTTTCAAATTCCCCAATTAAGCAGAAACTTAATTTTTGACACCTTAATATCACAACCACATAGTATTGGTAACCTTTGGCCGTGGCTTGGGTTCTAAATTCTTTTTGATGCAGTAAGAAATTTGTTTAGGTACCTTCACTCTAGTCCAGGATTTGGATTGAAGAATTGAGGCTGAAGAGGATATGGATTGAATTCTTAACAGTACACTTTTAGTCCCATTTTGAAACTTTTAAGTAATGGATTTTGAAGAACTGAGTGGCAGATGTGAACACATAATAGATGCTATTAGAAAATTTTGTTTTCCCTACTGTGCTTGTGTAGGAAAGCATGCCTTCTGCATCAACAATCTCTATCATAAACATTACTCATTAAAAAAAAAAAAAAAAAAAAAAAATCGTGGTTTTGACTAATAATACATCGAAGGCTCTCTTTTTCTCTTCCTTCATTATTAGCCCTGCCCTTTGCCCCTCTAGTTTTTGTAGCTGCCCTTTTCTAACTGCTTTTATTTTTTTGTTTTTTTTTTGGGTTTGGTTTCATGTCCTAACTGCTTCTAGTTTTTAGAAAACTTACAAACTCAGTTTGTCAATTCCTTCTAAGGTAATGAGAATTGAAAACATCCTTCAGTTTTGCTTCATAGCATTTTATGTGTTTTAATTACCTTTCTGTTTTTTAGTTTTATATCATTTTAGAATGTGCATTGTTGGGAAGGACTGACTTGTTAAATCTCTTTCTTAACTCGTTTTTGTTTGAGAACTATTATATATCACTAGATAATTTCAGCATTTTTTTTCTCCTTCTACGTAGATTATGCAACAAATGTTATATGTACATGCAGGACATTAATATTCTTATTTCCCTTTTTGTTTTGTTCATATATCCCAACTGTTTCTAGTCTATAATAACTTCAAAGCTGATTTTATAAACTTCCTATTAATGTAGCAATTAGTGAATGAAATATAAGATAATTTTTTAGACAAATTATATAATAGTCTTTGAGTTTGTATCTTGTGTTTAGATAAATTGTACATATAGTCTATAGTTTTTTTTTTTTGTGTGTTAATTTAGTCTTTGTAATTTTAATTATATCAAATATTTGATTCAAATACAACCATAATATATTTCACAAATTTCTATGAAATGAAAATTTCAGCATCAGATTTTTCTCATTTCTAAGAAAAGGATTATATCCAAGCTTTTCTCAAGACAATTCAGCACCCAATGAAATTCCGAACCAACTTATTCAAAAAATAATAAGGTTGATTGAAGAAGCCATTGATTGGTCAATTAAGTGATTCTTTTCCTCTATTCTATTATTAAGGTTGATTGAAGAAGCCATTTTTTTTTTCTTGAAATTATAGCTATCTTGTTTGCCAATCTGGATTGTAAAGCAGGTTTTAGTCTCTTTTCTTACATTTGGAGATGGGATGCTTTTGGGATTTTCTTTATGTTATGTTTGGATGGATTTGGCTAGGGAAAGGGAAAGGGAGAGGTAAAGGGAAATTGCTGAAAGTCATCATACATCCATTTCAAAATCTGTTTGAAAAGCATAAATCTATTTCAAATTATATAATTTTGCTATTGAATTTTTTTGTTTGGAAGTATGTGTTAATGTTGGTCATACATTAATGAATCATTTGGCAGTCACTTAGTGAAATTATAAGAATATAATATGGACTCCAGAGTATTTAGTAAGCTTTAACATGATTGTAAGATGGATTCATTTCTGTGGGGTGTGCTCAAGTTGATTCTTTGCATGAAGTTTGAGTGGTGCGGTTGTCTAACAGTGAAGTCATGTGTTATGGATTTCAGAACCTGCTGTTGAAGTGCAGAGACTGTTCATTCATTGCTCAAGGAGTGAAGTGATGGCCATGGTGGTCTATCTTGGTAGAGTAAGTTACGAAAGTGTGAAACTGCATCATTTCCAGATCTGATTGCTTCATTTCTCTCTCCAGAGATGCAAAACAGTTACAGAACTTATCTAGAGAGTGAACTAGTCATTGCTTGAAGTTCAATTGGAGATCTAAGGGTCTTAGAGAATGAATTGATGAACTGCAAGACGGGTCTTAGAGAGTGAACTAAGCATTTCGATGTAACGGGAAGAAACTATTGCCGACTAAATATTTTAGTCACGAAAAACACGGCATCCTTTGGTGACTAAAATGTTCGGTGGTAAAAAATAATGCAATGAAAATGAAGAGGCTTTTGGCGACTAAAGTTTGTAGTCAGTAAAAGTAACGACGACTAAACTATTTGGTCGCTAAATGTATGTATTCTATTGGCGACTAAAACTTTAGTCTCTAATTGTTGAATTTTAGTTTTATGTGAGAACTTTCGGCGACTAATAATTTAGTCGCTGAAAGATCACCTTTGCTGACTAACCAAAGTTTAGTAGCCAAATGTTCAGTTTCGGCGACCAATAATTTAGTCGCCAAAAGATCACCTTTCCCGACTAACCAAAGTTTAGTAGCCAAACATTCACTTTCGGCGACTAATGGTTTAGTCACCAAAAGATATCCTTTGCCGACTAACCAAAGTTTAGTAGCCAAACATTTCACTTTTGGCGACCAAAAATAGTTGAGTTGCCAATACTATCGCCGACAGGGTATAGGCGACGACCTTGGCGACAAAAGAATTTAGTCGCTAATTAGTTTCAGCGGCCAAAATGAGACTTTTGGTGACCAATATTTTGGTCGCCAAAACTGTCATTTCCTGTAGTGTAGGATTTAATTATAATACAAAATAAAATACAGAAAAATTATTCTTTGTTAGACCATTTTGTAAAATTTTATGAAATTAAAGACTAAAATGCAATTAACCTAAGGCTTAGAGTTTCTAGTGTGATTACCAAAAATTGGGGTCTCTACAAAATTCCTTTTCTTCAAGCTATGTATCTCTATACACTTATAATATAAGAGGGAGTTGCTTTTATCTATAGTAGAATGGCTCTCTTTTTTCTTGCCATTCATGCCCTTGTAATTTTGTGCTGTGTGTTTTGTTTTTCACTTTTGCTGTGGGACAATTCTGTAATCTCACTGCTACTCTGTTTCTATGAGGTGAGCCAGCCACGTCTACTACTTATGTACCCTCCATCTATTTTCTCTGCTTTTCTACTTTCTCACCATTCTGTCTCCTCCCTCAACTTACATCCTCTGCCTCTCTCTCTTTTAACGCTGATCGGCTCTCTCTCAACCGTTAATGACGATCACCACATTCACGATGCCGGCAACAACTACAAGCGTATCTCAATCACTGTGGAGGCTTATCTCCATCTACAACCAGAGAACTTCCGACTCCAATTTAGGTAAACAGCTTCTTTTCTCTGCTCTTGATTATTGTAATTGATGAAGAACTTCTTGCACAATCGCAACTCCTCATTCAGAGTTCTCTATATCTCTCCTCTCCTCTCCTCTCCTCTATGCAACTTGGCAAACCCCTTTCTCTCTCCTCTCTTCATCCTCGCCCTCAACTCTGCCCTTCTCCTATCTGCAAAACCCTAGACCAAAACCCCCTTCTATGAACCCCATTTTACCCATTCTGATTCTTATCCCCTTTACGAACCCCCCTTTACCCATCTCTTGACTTCCTTTTTTTGCAAAACCCTCTTCTTAAACCCTTTCCCCCTTTTGCATGTTTGCTTGATTTGGTAGTTTTAGTTCCATTTACATGTTGACTATGTATATTTGAAATTTTGGCTTGCTTTGTCTCTTGAGATTTGTGCTCATCTGTTTAAGTGGTTTTTTGCAAGTTAGCAAACTATGCTTTTTTTCTTTTCCTTTTTTTGCGAGTTTTTTTATTTTGTTTGGCATATCTTTGCATAGACAAACTTGCTTAATGTGGTCGTCATACGAGTATGATTAATTTCATTTAATTTGTTTTTAACTTTTTGTTGTTAATCTATTCAATGAGAATTTGATTTGTTTGTCCTTCATATTTTATTTTAAAGGTGGTAAGGCATCACTAATGAATTAGTGTACTTAAAGCATGCGGCTTGGGGCACTTCCATTGGCGACACCTTCTATCCTGTTGAAGATTTTTAAAGGTATATTTGCATATGTATGTAATGCATCTCCAGAGGCAACGTATGTGTATCGGACACGGACATGCGTTGGACACACGGTGGACAAGTATTCGACACTCTACCGAAGGTGTCCCTTTTTGTTTTTGAATTTTTCCAGTCGGACATGCTTGGGACACTCTCTTGGACATGTTATGGACAGAGAGGGATAGAAACCCTAATCTGTTAAAGTTAGAGAGAGAGAGATAGAGAGAGAGAGAGAGGGGGAAAGAAAGGGTGAAGAAGAACCTGTTGAAATGAAGCCCTAGATTAGGTATGTTCTTCGTTTCTTCAAATCTCTTCTTCGATCTTCTTCTTTTCTTCATTTTTCTTGTTCTTTCTTCGGTTCTTTTGTTCGTCTATGTTCATCTCTCTCTCTCTCTCGCTATGGTGTTCCGACTCTCTCTCTCCTAGCGTTTGACTTACTCGATATCTCTGTTCTATTCTATTAATTTTTTTTTTCCTATGGTAAATTAGAAATACACACCCTGAGGTTTGCTTAAAGTAAAGATTATAAATACCCAATTGTTAGAATTTTTTATTTTACAGAATTAATTAAAAAAAGAAATTCATAATTGCTCTCCTATACAATAATAAATTATCTAAATTATTAATTGAAACATATTTCTAATATCATTAAAAACTGTTAATTGACTTCATGATTTATTAATAAAATGGACAATTTGTTATGCAACTAGAAACCTCAGGGGGTGAAATGTAATTTCTAAAAACACATGGGATGATTCGTATTTTAATCAAATGTTAGGAGGTGTATTTGTAATTTACTCTTTCTTCTAATAATATATATAAATATATATATTATATACTAATATATATACATATATATTTATATACTAATATACTAATATATATGTATATTTGAAAAAAAAAAACTTTTTTCCCCCCCTTTTCCTTTTTTCTATTTTTTAGGTATTATTATTTGCTTAAATAAATTATTTTTATTTATAGGAATATTTTAATTTGTGAATGATATTTTATTTTAAAATAAATAAATAATATTTATATTTTTTAATTTTACATATAATAAATAAAAAAAATTATATATATTGAGCGTGTCTCCAGTGTGTCATGTCCTCCGATGTTTGAAAATTTGCGTATCCGCGTGTTTGTGTCGTATTCCGTGTTCATGTTCGTGGTGTATATGTTTGTATATAGATATGTAGAGATATGTTTCCAGTCTCCTAAAGCGAAAAAAAAAAAAGAAAAGAAAAAAAAAAGAAAAAAGAAGAAGATGAAGAAGATTGATTGCTGCACTTTATTCTTGCTCATTGAAATCAATAATATATGTATTTACACTAGCTTGCATGTTCATGTTTGCATTTATATCTGTTTACTTTCATATTTTATTTGTTATATTAACATATAATGTGGCATCATTTATATGGTGTTGGGTATTTGTAACTTGTATAATAAATATGGTCAATAATAATATCATAACACTAGTTGGCATACTACTATACTAATGTGTACACTAATTGGTGCATGTAGCACCACCGTATAATTATTATTGTTATTTGGGGAAAAGGAAGGGTTAGGTTTGTAAAGCCATCAAGAGTGTTAAGACTTTGCTCTATTGTTTAGTCCTTGAAAGCCTCTTTTTGATTTTGAATTGTTTTAAATACTTATTTATTTATGGATGTTAGTTAGATTTGATTAATCTTCTTTTTTGGTGCTATGCTGCTTTACCATTTAGATTTGCTTCAAGAATTTATCTTTGAATAAAGGTATTAAGTTACTCCTTCAAATTGCTATCTGGTTTTGCTTGTATATTGTGTGGAGCTTGTCCTTGTTTCTTATTGTTAGCACTGAAGATTGTGATTAAGAAGGTTCCTTGCATGAGATGGTTGAATGGTGAGCATTGTTTGGGCTGGTATTGTGGCTTTTCCTTTGAAAAGCTCTTAAGTTTTGTGATTTGGATTCTGTTAAGAGTTTTTTGTTCACGCTTTGCAATTCCTTTCCATTAATCTTCTCTTTTATAGTTGTTTTGTATTTAGTTTTACCATCTGTTTGTTAATTTTAGTTTGTGTTCTTTCTTTGTTTTTTTTTTTTTATTTTCATTTTTCATTTGGGGATGCAATATTATGTTGTTTGGTTTGTACAAATTTTTAGACTCATCTTTGGTTGCTTTTTTGCTTTCCTTTTTAAATTCTCTTTTTTTTTTTTTTTTTTGTTGCGGCTAACCTTCCAAGTAGTGTTTGGTTCATTAGAATGAAATGATCATTCCATCACAATATCCATTCTCATATTTTGTTAACTAAGAAAAAATGATAAAAAATATATTGTAATTGGAATCGTCATTCATTATTATAGGGAAATGACAATTCCATTATAGATCTTTAGGAATATGACCATTCCATTCCATCTCATTCTAATGAACCCAATAGAGCATTATATTCAATATATTTGGAGCTACTTTGGTGATTGATTTTGATAGTGGACAATGTAGTTAAAGGGAATTGTGGTGCATTATTAAGAGGAACAATCCCTAATGAGATGGATGAAATGATAAATTATGCTTCAATATTTAATTTAATTATTTAAAAATGATTTCTTGATAGAGTTCTTTTCAAGATCAACTCTCTTTTTTATTTTATTTTTTTATTTTTTATTTTAAAAAAAATTTTTTTTTTTGGTGATATATTGTTTTGAAGTTAGGAAATTTTATTTGTGTGGGATATACCATTACCACCATTACCTCCTCCACGGTTAGAGATCGATGGAGGTGGAGGTGGTGGCGGCGGCGATGGTGAACCAAGTGCAACATGGGGAGAAACTGGAATAAGAATGTTCATTTTGCTTGATATGGCCGTTAAAATCTCATTCAAAGTTTTTATCTCAGCAACATTACACTTCGCCAAATCCAACACGTCTTTCACTTCAGCAGTTTCTTCTTTGCATCAAGCCCAATCATACCCTTCCAAAGTTCGACCATAGCCTCTGGCATGGGTTTGTCCCGAACTGAATACAAATTCCCTCCACCTCTGAAAAGCGAGTCCAGGGTGCCTTGAATCAACAAAAGTTTTGACACAGTTTTGAAACCTATATATTACACAAAATAGTTAGAAAATTCAACAAAAAACAAAACAGTATAAAATTCAAATTCTACCTATTTTTGATTGATTTAGAGTTTCCCGTGTCCCGAGGCCACCTTCTCTTTCATGTTTGTCTCAAAAACCTCCCATTCCTTCCTTCGCTTTTGTTTCTTTACCGTGCCATTTTTTTTTCCCCCATAAAATAGGATTGTCATCTTGTCTGACAATACTGGCACACCTACAACTACAAGATATAAAGAATCAAAAAAGTAATTAAAAAAATCATAGAAACAATCTACTAGTTTTCTTCTTGAAAAATCATGGCCTTATTTGGTTGAACTCTCAACACACAATTTTTGAAGAAAATTTCTAAAATTGTTTTGTTGAAATATTTTTTTTCCAAAATTACTCTCTCGTATATATCAATCAATTACTTTTTCTCTCTCCTCTCTCATTCTCATTCACTTTTTTCTCACACGTCTACTCAACTACAACAAAATATCAAATCATTACAAACTCCAAAACTATTTTCAAAATATACAACTAAACAAATCAAAAAATTTCTGAACTTTCTAAAATTTATTTTGAAAATTTATCTTAAAATACAAACCAAGCATACCCTTTTTTATTTCCTTAGAAATTGGATTATTTTTTATTGGTATCTTATACATGGACCACTACATGATGAGTGACTTGATATTTCGTTGTAGTTGAGTAGATATATGTGAGAGAAAAAGTGATTGAGAAGGAGAGAGGAGAGAGAACGTGATTTTGAAAAATAAATTTAAAAAATTTTCAACCAAACAAAATTTTAGAATTTTTTTTCAAAAAATTGTGTTTAGAAAGTTAAACCAAATAAGGCCATGATTTTTCAAGAAGAAAACTAGTAGATCGTTTCTATGATTTTTTAATGAATTTTTTTGATTTTCTATGTCTTGTAGTTGTAGTTGTGCCTGTGTTGGCAGACAAGATGACGATGCTATTTTATGAAGAAAATGACATGGCAGAGAAACAGAAGCGAAGGAAGGAATGAGAGGATTTTGAGGCAAACATGAAGGAGAAGATGGCCTCAGAACACCAGGAAACTCTGAATCAATCAGAAATGGGTAGGATTTGAATTTCATATTGTTTCGTTTTTTGTTTAATTTTCTAACAATTTTTTGTAATATATAGGTTTCGAAATTGTGTCAAAACTTTTGTTGATTTAGCGCACCCTGGACTCGCTTCTCTTGAGATAAGAACTTTGAAAGAGATGATAACGGCCATATCAAGCAAAATGAACATTACTGTTCCAGTTTCCCCCCATGTTGCACCTGGTTCACCATCTCCACCTCCACCGATCTGCATGGAGGAGGTAATAACAAAGAAGTGATTAGTGATAGTAGTAAGGTTGATTTTAGTTTTCTGTAATGATGATCTGAGTGAGTTTTTAAGGTTTTTGGTAAGTTTGTTCCAGTGTTTCTTTTTTCTTTCTTTTATTTTTTAATTTTTGATGGATGTTGGTGAAAATTAGGATGCTTTTATTTGTAAGAGAATGAGTTTCAGTAATGGTAAGTTTGCTAGTATCTTTTTTTAAAGATTTCATAGCCCATAAAACTGTGAAGCTTCTCTTAGTACAGTAGCCTGAATGCAGCTGCATTCTGAGGCAAAACGTGCTGCAAGACCCTTGAAAAACGAATTCACAGTTTTATGGACAATGAAATCTTAAAAAAAAAAGAGATTAGCAAATTTATCATTACTGAAACTCATTCTCTTACAAATAAATGCATTCTAATTTCCACCAACGTCCAGTGAAAATAAATAAATAAATAAAAACACTGAAACAAACTTACCAAAAATCTTAAAAACTCACTCAGACCATCATTACAGAAAACTAAAATCAACCTTACTACTATCACTAATCACCGTTACCACCATTACCTCCTCCACGGTTAGAGATCGGCAGAGGTGGTGGTGGCGATGGTGAACCAAGTGTAAAATGGGGGGAAACTGGAACATGAATGTTCATTTTGATTGATATGGCTGTTACAATCTCATTCAAAAGTTTTCATCTCAGCAGCATTACACCCTGTCAAATCCAACACGTCTTTCACTTCAGCAGTTTGCTTCTTCGCATCAAGCCCAGTCATATCCCTTCAAAGTTCGACCATAGCCTCTGGCATGGGTTTGTTCCGAACCGAATACAAATTCCCTCCACCTCTAAGAAGTGAGTCTAGGGCGTCCTGAATCAACAAAAGTTTCGACACAATTTCGAAACCTACATATTACACAAAATAGTTAGAAAATTAAACAAAAAACGAAACAGTATAAAATTCAAATCCTATTTATTTCTGATTGATTTAGAGTTTCCTGGTGTCCCGAGGCCACCTTCTCCTTCCTGTTTGCCTTAAGAACTTCCCATTCCTTCCTTCGCTTCTGTTTCTTCACCATGCCATTTTTTCCATAAAATAGTATTGTCATCTTGTCTGACAACATTGGCACACCTACAAGACATAAAAAATTCATTAAAAAATCATAGAAACAATCTACTATTTTTCTTTTTGAAAAATCATGGCCTTATTTGGTTTAACTCTCAAAACACAATTTTTGAAAAAAATTTCTAAATTTTGTTTGGTTGAATTTTTTTTGAAATTTTTCTTCAAAATCACTCTCTTCTACACATCAATCAATTAATTTTTCTCTCTCCTCTCTCATTTTCAATCACTTTTTTCTCATACACATCTACTTAACTACAACAAAATATCAAATCATTCCAAACCCCAAAACTATTTTTAAAATGTACAACTAAACAAACCAAAAGAAATTTCTAAATTTTCTCCCTAAAATTTATCTCAAAATATAAACCAAACACACCTTTTTTTCTTTCCATAGAAACTGGGTTATTTCTTATTGGTATCTTATACATGGACCACTATTTGATGAGTGATTTGATATTTCGTTGTAATTGAGTAGATGTGTGTGAACGAAAAAGTGATTGAGAAAGAGAGAGAAGATAGAAAAAGTGATTAATTAATGTGTAAGAGAGTGATTTTGAAATTTTTTTTTTGAAAAAACTTCTCAAACAAACAAAATTTTAGAAATTGATTTAGGGCGCTCCCTAGACTCGCTTTTCTTAGGTGGAGGGAATTTGTGTTCGGTTTGGGACAAACCCATGCTAAAGGCTATGGTCGAACTTTGAAGGGTATGACTGGGCTTGATGCGAAGAAGCAAACTGCTGAAGTGAAAGACGTGTTGGATTTATTGAGGGGTAATGCTGCTGAGATAAAAACTCTGAAAGAGATGGTAACGGCCATATCAAACAAAATGAACATTCCTGTTCGAGTTTCCCCCCAAGTTGCACCTGATTCACCATTGCCACCACCACCTCTACCTCCACCGATTTGTAACGGTGGAGGAGGTAATGGCAAAGGAGGTAACGGTGATTAGTGATAGTAGTAAGGTTGATTACAGTTTTCGACAATGATGATCTGTGTGAGTTTTTAGAGTTTTTGATAAGTTTGTTTCAGTGTTTTCTTTTTCTTTTCTTTTTTTTTTTTTTTTTTCTATGGATGGTGAAAATTAAGATGTTATTTGTAAGAGAATGAGTTTCAGTAATGGTAAGTTTTGCTAATATCTTTTTTTAAAGATTTCATAGTCCATAAAACTGTGAAGCTTCTCCTAGTACAGCAGCTTGAATGTAGCTGCACTAGGCAAAACGTGGCATTAGACACTTGAAAAACGAATTCATAGTTTTATGGGCTATGAAATCTTTAAAAGAAGATACTAGCAAACTTACCATTACTAAAACTCATTCTTTTACAAATAAAAGCATTGTAATTTCCACCAACGTCCAGCGGAAAAAAAAATAAAAAATAAAAAAGAAGAAGCACTGAAACAAACTTACTAAAAATCCTAAAAACTCACTCAGATCATCATTACAAAAAACTGAAATCAACTTTACTACTATCACTAATCACTGTTACCACCATTACCTCTTCCATGGTTAGAGATTGGTGGAGGTGGTGGTGGCGAGGGTGAACCAGGAGTAACGTGGGGGAAAAATGGAACAGGAATGTTCATTTTGATTGATATGGCCGTTACGATTTCATTTAGAGTTTTCGTCTCAGCAGTGTTACACCTCGCCAAATCCAACCCGTCTTTCATTTCAGCAGTTTGCTTTTTTGCATCAAGTCCAGTCATACCCCTCCAAAGTTCGACCATAGCCTCTGGCATGGGTTTGTCCTGAATCGAATACAAATTCCCTCCACCTCTGAGAAGCGAGTCCAGGGTGCCCTGAATCAACGAAAGTTTCGACACAGTTTCAAAACCTACATATTACACAAAATAGTTAGAAAATTAAACAAAAAACGAAACAGTATAAAATTCAAATCTTACCAATTTTTGATTGATTTAGAGTTTCCTAGTGTCCAGAGGCCACCTTCTCTTTCATGTTTGCCTAAAAAATCTCCCATTCCTTCCTTCGCTTCTGTTTCTCTGCCATGGCATTTTTTCCGTAAATAGCATTGTCATCTTGTCCGACAACACATGCACACCTACTACTACAAGACATAGAAAATCAAAAAATTTCGTTAAAAAATCATTGAAACAATCTACTAGTTATCTTCTTGAAAAATCATGGCCTTATTTGGTTTAACTCTCAAAACACAAATTTTGAAAACAATTTCTAAAATTTTGTTTGGATGGAAATTTTTTGAATTTTTTTTTCAAAATTACTCTCTTTTACACATCAATCAATCACTTTTTCTCTCTTTTCTCTCCTCTCTCCTTCTCAATCACTTTTTCTCTCACACACATCTACTCAACTACAACAAAATATCAATTCATTCCAAACTCCAAAACTATTTTCAAAATATACAACTAAACAAACCCAAAAAATTTGTAAACCCTCTAAATTTTTTTTTGAAAATTTATCTGAAAATACAAACCAAACTCACCATTTTTTAATTACTTAGAAATTGGGTTATTTCTTATTGGTATCTTGTACATGGACCATTACATGATGAGTGATTTGATATTTCGTTATAGTTGAATAGATGTGTGTGAGAGAAAAAGTGACTGAGAAGGAGGAGAGAGAAAAAGTGATTAATTGATGTGTAGAAGAGAGTGATTTAAAAAAAAAAATTCAAAAAATTTTCAACTAAACAAAATTTTAGAAATTCTTTTCAAAAATTGTGTTTTGAGAGTTAAACCAAATAAGGCAATTATTTTTCAAGAAGAAAACTAGTACATTGTTTTTTCTATGGTTTTTTAATGATTTTTTTTGATTTTTTGTCTTATAGTTGTAGGTGTGTCTGTGTTGTCGGACAAGATGACGATGCTATTTTATGGAGAAAATGGCGTGTCAGAGAAACAGAAGCGAAGGAAGGAATGGGAGGTTTTTGAGGCAAACATGAAGGAGAATGTGGCCTCGGGACACCAGGAAACTCTGAATCAATTAGAAATGGGTAGGATTTAAATTTTATACTGTTTCGGTTTTTGTTTAATTTTCTAAGAATTGTGTAATCTGTACGTTACGAAATTGTGTCGAAACTTTTGTTGATTCAGGGTGCCCTAGACTCGCTTCTTAGAGGATGAGGGAATTTGTATTCAGTTTGGGACAAACCCATGCCAGAGGCTATAGCCGAACTTTGGAGGGTTATGACTGGGCTTGATGAAAGTAAGAAACCTGAAATGAAAACGTCGATTTGGCAAGGGGTAATGCTGCTGAGATAAAAATTCTGAAAGAGATGATAACGGCCATATCAAGCAAAATGAACATTCCTGTTCCAGTTTCCCCCCAAGTTGCACTTGGTTCACCACCGCCACCTCCACCTCCACCTCCACCTCCACCTCCATCTCCATCGAGTTGTAACGGTGGATGATGTAATGGCGAAGGAGGTAATGGTGGTAACGGTGATTAGTTTACAGTTTTCAGTAATGATGATCTGTGTGAGTTTTTAGAGTTTTTGGTAAGTTTGTTTCAGTGTTTCAGTGTTTCTTTTTTCTTTTTTTTTTATTATAAATTTTCTACGGATGTTGATGGAAATTAGGATGCTGTTATTTGTAAGAGATTGAGTTTTAGTAATGATAAGTTTGCTAGTATCTTTTTTTAAAGATTTCATAGCCCATAAAACTATGACCCTTCTCCTAGTATAGCAGCCTACATGCAGGTGCACTCTGAGGAAAACTGTGGCGCCAGACTCTTGAAAAACGAATTCATAGTTTTATGAGCTATGAAATCTTTAAGAAAAGATACTAGCAAACTTACCATTTCTGAAACTCATTCTCTTACAAATAAAAGCATCCTAATTTCCACAAACGTCTAGTGAAAATAAAATAAAAAAAAAAAGAAAGAAAGAAAAAAGAAACACTGAAATAAATTTACCAAAAACCCTAAAAACTCACTCAGATCATCATTACAGAAAATTGAAATCAACCTTACTACTATCACTAATCACCGTTACCACCATTACATCCTCCACGGTTAGAGATCGGTGGTGGTGGAGCTAGTGGTGGCGAGGGTGAACCATGTGCAACATGGGGGGAAACTGGAACAGGAAATGTTCATTTTGATTGATATGGCCGTTACAATCTCTTTCAGAGTTTTCATCTCAAAGACATTACACCTCGCCAAATCCAACACGTCTTTCACTTGAGTTTGCTTCTTCGCATCAAGCCCAATCATACCCCTCCGAAGTTCGATTATAGCCTTTGGCATGGGTTTGTCCCGAACCGAATACAAATTCCCTCCACCTCTAAGAAGCGAGTCCAGGGTGCCTTGAATCAACAGAAGTTTCGAAACCCTACATATTACACCAAATAGTTAGAAAATTAAAAAAAAAATGAAACAGTATTAAATTCAAATCCTACTCATTTTTGATTGATTTAGAGTTTCCTAGTGTCTTGAGGCCACCTTCTTCCTCCTAAAAAACCTCCCATTCCTTCATTCGCTTCTGTTTCTCTGCCATGCCATTTTTTCTGTAAATAGCATTGTCATCTTGTTTGACAACACAGGTACACCTACAACTAAAAAATCAAAAAATTTCATTAAAAATTCATAGAAACAATCTACTAGGTTTCCTCTTGAAAAATCATAGCCTTATTTGGTTCAATTCTCAAAGCACTATTTTTGAAGAAAAATTTGAAAATTTTGTTTGGTTGGAAATTTTTTGAAAAAAAAATTCAAAATTACTCTCTTTCTCCTATACATCAATCAATTACTTTTTCCCTCTCCTTTCTCCTTCTCAATCACTTTTTCTCTCACACAAATCTTCTCAACTACAACAAAATATTAAATCATTCAAAACTCCAAAACTATTTTTAAAATATACAACTAAATAAACCAAACAAAGTTCTAAACTCTCTAAATTTTTTTTTTTTGAAAATTTGTCTCAAAATACAAACCAAGCACACCCTTTTTTTATTGCCTTAGAAATTGGGTTATTTCTTATTGGTATCTTATACATGGACCACTACATGATGAGTGATTTGATATTTCGTTGTAGTTGAGTAGATTTGTGTGAGAGAAAAAGTGAATGAGAAGGAGAGAGGAGAGAAAAAGTGATTAATTGATGTGTAGGAAAAAGTGATCAAAAATTTTCAACTGAGACAAAATTTTGGAATTTTTTTTTTTTTTCAAAAATTGTGTTTTGAGAGTTAAACTAGATAAGGCCATGATTTTTCAAGAAGAAAACTAGTAGATTGTTTCTATGAATTTTTAATGATTTTTTATGTCTTGTAGTTGTAGGTGTGTTTGTGTTGTCGGACAAGGTGACGATGCTATTTTATGAAGAAAATGGCATGGCAGAGAAACATAAATGAAGAAAGGAATGGGATGTTTTTCAGGCAAACATGAAGGAGAAGGTGGCCTCGGGACACCAGGAAACTCTGAATCAATCAGAAATGGGTAGGATTTGAATTTTATACTGTTTCATTTTTTGTTAAATTTCCTAACCATTTTGTGGAATCTGTAGGTTTCAAAATTGTGTCAAAACTTTTGTTGATTGAGGGCACCCTAGACTCGTTTCTTAGAGGTGGAGGGAATTTGTATTCGATTCGGGACAATCCCATGCAGAGGCAATGGCCGAACTTTGTAGGGGTATGACTGGGCTTGATGCGAAGAAGCAAACTGCTGAAGTGAAAGACATGTTGGATTTGGCGAGGCGTAATGCTGCTGAGATAAAAAACACTGAAAGAGATGGTAACGGCCATATCAAGCAAAATGAACATTCTGTTCCAATTTCCCCCCATGTTGCACTTGGTTCACCATCGTCACCACTACCTCCACCTCCATCGATCTGTAACGGTGGAGGAGGTAATGTTGGTAACGGTGATTATCGATAGTAGTAAGGTTGATTTCAGTTTTCAGTTTTCAGTAATGATGATGTGAGTGAGTTTTTAGGGTTTTTGGTAAGTTTGTTTCAATGTTTCTTTTTCCTTCTTTTTTTTTTTAAAAAAAAATAAAAAAATAATTTGGTAGATGTTGGTGGAAATTAGGATGCTGTTATTGTAAAAGAATGAGTTTCAGTAATGGTAAGTTTGCTAGTATCTTTTTTTAAAGATTTCATAGCCCATAAAATTGTGAAGCTTCTCCTAGTACAGTAGCCTAAATGCAGCTGCACTCTGAGGCAAAACATGGCGTTAGACTCTTGAAAAACGAATTCACAGTTTTATGAGCTATGAAATCTTTAAAAAAAGATACTAGCAAACTTACCATTGCTGAAAATCATTCTATTACAAATAGAAGCATCCTAATTTCCACCAACATCCAACGAAATTTAAAAAAAAAATAAATAAATAAAAAGAAAAGAAAGATAGAAAGAAAAAAGAAACATTGAAACAAACTTACCTAAAACCCTAGAAACTCTATCAGATCATCATTACTGAAAATAGAAATCAAGATTACTACTATCACTAATCACCGTTACCACCATTACCTCCTCCGCCGTTACCTTCTCCACGGTTAGAGATCGGTGGAGGTCGAGGTGGTGGCGGCGATGGTGAACCAGGTGCAACATGGGGGGAGACTGGAACAACAATGTTCATTTTGCTTGATATGGTCGTTGCAATCTCATTTAGAGTTTTTGTCTCGAAAGATTACTCTCGCCAAATCCAACATAGCTTTCACTACTGCAGTTTGCTTCTTCGCATCAAGCCCAGTCATGCCCCTTCAAAGTTCGACCATAGGCTCTGGCATGGGTTTGTCCCGAACCGAATACAAATTCCCCCCACCTCTAAGAAACGAGTCTATGGCGCCCTGAATCAACCAAAGTTTAAACCGGTTTCGAAACATACATGTTACACAAAATAGTTAGAAAATTAATTAAAAAACAAAACAGTATAAAATTCAAATCCTATCCATTTCTAATTGATTCAGAGTTTCTTGTTGTCCTGAGGCCACCTTCTCCTTCATGTTTGCCTCAAGAACCTCTCATTCTTTCCTTCGCTTCTGTTTCTCTGCCATGCCATTTTTTTCCATAAAATAGCATTGTCATCTTGTCTGACAACACTGGCACACCTACGACTACAAAAAATAAAAAGAATTCATCAAAAAATCATAGAAATAATCTACTAGTTTTCTTCTTGAAAAATCATGGCCATATTTGGTTAAACTCTCAAAACACAATTTTTGAAAAAATTTCTAAAATTTTGTTTGGTTGGAATTTTTTTTAATTTTTTTTTCCGAAATCACTCTTTCTCGTACACATCAATCAATCACTTTTGCTCTCTTTTCTTTCCTTCCCAATTATTTTTTCTCTCACACACATCTACTCAACTACAACAAAATATCAAATCGTTCCAAACTCCAAAACTATTTTCAAAATATACAACTAAACAGACCAAAAAAATTTCTGAACTTTCTAAAATTTATTTTGAAAATTTATCTCAAAATACAAACCAAAAACACCATTTTTTATATCCTTAGAAATTGTGTTATTTCTTATAGGTATCTTATACATGGACCACGACATGATGTGTGATTTGATATTTCGTTGTAGTTGAGTAGATATGTGTGAGAGAAAAAGTGATTTAGAAGGAGAGAGGAGAGAGAAAAAGTGATTAATTGATGTGTAAGAGAGAGAAAGTGACTCTGAAAAACAAAGTCAAAAAAATTTCAACCAAACAAAATTTTAGAAATTTTTTTCAAAAATTGTGTTTTGAAAGTTAAACCAAATAAGGCCATGATTTTTCAAGAAGAAAACTAGTAGATTGTTTCTATGATTTTATAATGAATTTTTTTGATATTTTATGTCTTGTAGTTGTAGGTGTGCATGTGTTGTCGGACAAGATGGCAATGCTATTTTATGGAGAAAATGGCATGGCAGAGAAACAGAAGCGAAAGAAATAATGGGAGGTTTTTGAGGCAAGCATGAAGGAGATGGTGGCCTCGGGACACTAGGAAACTCTGAATCAATCAGAAATGGGTAGGATTTGAATTTTATACTGTTTCATTTTTTGTTTAATTTTCTAACTATTTTGTGTAATTTGTAGGTTTCGAAATTGTGTCGAAACTTTTGTTGATTCAAGGAGCCCTAGACTCACTTCTCAGAGGAGGAGGGAATTTGTATTCGGTTCAAGACAAACCCATGCCAAAGGCTATGGCCGAACTTTGGAGGGGTATGATTGGGCTTGATGCGAAGAAGCAAATTGCTGAAGTGAAAGACGTGTTGGATTTGGTGAGGCGTAATACTGCTGAGATAAAAACTCTAAAAGAGATGGTAACGGCCATATCAAGCAAAATGAACATCTCTGTTCCAGTTTCCCCCCATGTTGCACCTGGTTCACCATCACCACCTCCACCTCTATCGCCATCAATGCATGAGGAGTGATTGATTGATAGTAGTAAGGTTTATTTCAGTTTTCAATAATGATGATCTAAGTGAGTTTTTAGGGTTTTTGATAAGTTTGTTTCAGTGTTTCTTTTTTCTTTCTTTCTTTCTTTCCCTTTTTTTTAAAAAAAAAAAATTCTATTGATGTTGGTGGAAATTAGGATGCTGTTATTTGTAAGAGAATGAGTTTCAGTAATAGTAAGTTTGCTAGTTTCTTTTTTCAAAGATTTCATAGCCTATAAAACTGTGAAGCTCCTTGTACAACAGCCTGAATGCAGCTGCACTCTGAGGCCAAATGTGACGTCAGACCCTTGAAAAATGAATTCACAGTTTTATGGGCTATGAAATCTTTAAAAAAAGATACTAGCAAACTTACCATTACTGAAACTCATTCTCTTACAAATAAAAGAGTCCTGATTTCAACCAACATCCATCGAAAATTATAAATAAAATAAAAAAGAAAGAAAGAAAGAAAAAAGAAACACTGAAACAAACTTACCAAAAACCCTAAAGACTCACTCAGATCATCATTACTAAAAACTGAAGTCAACCTTACTACTATCACTAATCACCGTTACCACCATTACCTCCTCCACCGTTAGAGATTGGTGGAGGTGGTGGTGGCGATGGTGAACCAAGTGCAACATGGGAGGAAACTAGAATAGTAATGTTCATTTTGCCTGATATGGCCTTAACAATCTCATTCAAAGTTTTTTTTTCTCAACAGCATTACACCTCGCCAAATCCAACATGTCTTTCACTTCAGTAGTTTATTTTTTCGCATCAAGCTCAGTCATACCCCTCCAAAGTTTGACCATAGCCTTTGGCATGGGTTTGTCCCGAATCGAATACAAATTCCCTCCACCTTTGAGAAGCGAGTTTAGGGCTTCCTGAATCAACAAAAGTTTCGACAGAGTTTCGAAACCTTCATATTACACAAAATAGTTAGAAAATTAAACAAAAAACGAAACAGTATAAAATTCAAATCCTACCAATTTCTGATTGAGTCAACGTTTCCTAGTGTCCCGAGGCTACCTTCTCCTTCATGTTTGCCTTAAAAACCTCTCATTCCTTCCTTCGCTTCTGTTTCTTTGCCATGCCATTTTTTCCATAAAATATCATTGTCATCTTGTCTGACAATACAAGCACACCTACAACTACAAGACATAAAAAATGAAAAAAGTTCATTAAAAAAATCATAGAAACAATCTACTAGTTTTCTTCTTGAAAAATCATGGCCTTATTTGGTTTAACTCTCAAAACACAATTTTTGAAAAAATTTCTAAAATTTTGTTTGGTTGAAAATTTTTTGAATTTTTTTTTTCAAAATCACTCTCTCTCCTACACATCAATCAATCACTTTTTCTCTCTCATCTCTCATTCTCAATCATTTTTTTCTCTTACACACATCTATTCAACTACAACAAAATATCAAATTATTCCAAACTCCAAAACTATTTTCAAAATATACAACTAAACAAACCAAAAAAATTTCTAAACTCTCTCTAAATTTGTTTTTGAAAATTTATCTCAAAATACCAACCAAACACACCCTTATTTATTTCCTAAGAAACTGGGTTATTTCTTATTGGTATCTTATACATGGACCACTACATGATGAGTGTTTGTCCTTTCCATGAATTTTGAGTTGCCTATTAGAATAGTGTCTTTGACAAATTTGTGCTTGACATCAATTTAAGAAAAGGGAAATTATTTATAAGTCACATTTGGAAGCCTAATACAATATGCTCCTATGAAAAAACTTATAACCTAATAGGTCCTATTGTTTTCTTGTGGACATAGCTACCCCCAATCTTATTTAATTAGTAACCTGATTAATGATAATACCTCCAATGTTACCATAGATTGTAATCATATCTATATGGTTAGAAATTTAAAATTCAAAATTACCTAATTAATAACAATACCATATATGGGAAATCCAATGTTACCATAAATTGTGATCATATCTATATGGTTAGAAATTTAATAATCAAAATAACCTAATTAATGGTAATACCATATATGAGAAATCCAATATTACCATAGATTGTGATTATATCTATATGGTTGTAAATTTGAAATTCAAAACGTAAATGTAACATGTAACATCCCAAATACAATGTGATACTTCCAAACCCAACATGACATTCTCATATGCTTTTGAAATTCAAAATAACTTGATTAATGGGAATACCATATATGGGAAATCTAATGTTACCATAAATTGTGATCATATCTATATGGTTGGAAATTTGAAATTCAAAACAAAAATGTAACATGTAACATCCCAAACCCAATGTGACATTCTCAAACGCAACGTGACATTAGCATATGCTTCTCATCCCAAACGCAACGTAAATGTAACATGTAACATTCCAAACCCACCGTGACATTCCCATATGCCTCTCATCCCAAACCCGATGTGACATTTCAATACTCCATTAAATTACGAATAATGTAACCTCCTAAATGTAACACGTAACATTCCAATCCAACCCATGTATTGAACCATCATCACCCCCAACTCAGTATAACTTTAACATTGAGCGATGAGATTCAATCCACATTCAATTACAGACCCAAATCCCTAATAATTTTGCTCAACGTACTATGATATGTATGTAAATACTGATTACAACAAAGACACGATACACATTCAAACACATATACAACCGAACAAACACATAAATGTCATCTACTGTATGGTATATGTGGATTAACGTTACACACTAAATGTAACATGCATCATAACACGATCATCCAGGTCCTAATGTACAATTGCTATCCTACGACGTGGTTTACATTCGACATCCAATTAACAACTAAAACCAAATACCCCCAACCCAACCGTTGAACCCATACACACCACCCCACACATCGAACATATCAAAACGCATCAACCATCACAATGTTAAATACACACATTTAATTAGAACATTGGCCAAAGTGTGCCTATCAATGAGTGTAATAGATTGTCAATGCCCTATTAAAGATGAACAATCCACATTTAAACAAACAGCAATATACTTCAAAAAAAAAAAAAAAAAAAAAAAAAACCTCTTTCCCTTAATTGATTGGAGTCGAAATCTATCGAAGTAATCAACACACAACCCTCAAACTTCATCATATCATCAACCATATCCATATCTATTTAAGCAACATTTTGAAAATGCATTGGAATCCCATGATCAAGGCAAAAAAAACTCATGCGGTCATTGCCTGTAGACTTGTCTTTCCTAAAAGCCTTCCTAAACGTGATATGATGAATGAGAAAATAAGGTACAGTATGAAAACAAATTAGGGGTATAGTAGTACACTAATATCATTCATATACAACTCATAGGACCTTATGGAACACATTCCTATTTAAATATGACTTCAAACTCTAAAAGAATATTCATAGGATTTCATATTAAATTATTCTTCCAAATAGGACTTATAAATAATTTTTCCTTCAAAAAAATGCATAAAGTCTGCTAGTCAATGTAAGCCTTTGTTCTTTTGCCCTTTAATATTTTATTGATATATATATATATATATTTTTCTATAATGCTTGTGGTTTTTTTTCTTTCTTTGTTCAAAGTTAATGAATTGGAAATAATTTTTCTTGGATGGTGATTATGTTGATTCTATTGTCCTTTATTTATACAGAAAGTAAACAAATGGAAATGAATAGTAATATGAGTTATTCCAAAATACAGTTGGTGAATCCCACAATTCTCGATTTTCAGGTTTGTGCTATTTTGCATGGTACATTTTTCTTCTATTAATTATAATTTATATAAAGGAAACAAGGTGTTTCTATAATGCTTTGTTTTTCTTATTTGATGAAAACCAATGTCCTCATTGATGAACATTTGTGATTTATCATTTATGTGCTCATGGTTCACATAGTTCGGTTTTTTTTTTTTTTTTTAATGACCCCTGACATTTGGAAATATGCAGACACCTCTCTTATGATTTTGGATTGATTTGCAATCGTCAAGCCATTAATGTTTATGTCAGAAAGACAGTTTATCTTTACACAGTTATAGACTCACCCCCCACACACACCACACAGATGCACTTTCTTTCTCTCTCTCTCTCTCTCTCTCTCTACACAGCACATATCACATCACATCATTCACCTTACTTTTTTTAATTAAAAAACAAAACAAATTTTATTCAATTTTATTTTAATAAAATACATATAACTTTTAATCTATAAATTCAATTTTTATAAAATTAATATTATTCAAAAAAATATCAACAAAATCTTTAAAATAAGACTAATATTTAACATATTTAATAATAATTAAAATAAGTTGAATGATTTGAAATTAATGTAAATAACAATTATTTAGAATTATCTTTTTGAATAGAAAATATTACTTTTCATTTACTAAAAAAAAGTAAAGACTAATAAAAAGAAATAATAACTCATTGGTACAGTAATAATAATAATAATAATAATAATAATAATAATAATAATAATAATAATAATAATAATAATAATAATAATAATAATAATAATACACAAATTTTACTTAAATTGTATAATTAAAAAAATACTACTAAAGTATACATATAATAATACAAATTAATACCAAAAAAAAAAAAAGTTCACTAAAAATAACTCAAAAAATAGTCACATATATTTGTGCATTAAACAAATTGCATAATAAAGTTTAATAAAATATAATCAAGTGTTTCCCCTCCAATATTATTTGCAGAAGACATTTCAATATTTCTAACAAATTGTATAATAAAGTTTAAAGAAAAATAAACAATAAAAATAAAAAATAAAAAAAGACACTACAGAGTGGAAGACAATTTAAACAAATAAATATTTGATTAAATAAAAATGACATAAATAAGAAATAAAAACATAATAGATATAAAAATTGTATAATAAAGTTTAATAAAATATAATCAAGTGTTTCCCCACCAATGTTGCAGAAGACATTTCAATATTCTTAATAAATTGTATAATAAAGTTTAAAGAAAATTAAACAATAAAATTAAAAAATGAAAAAAAAAAACACTATAGAGTGGAAGACAAATTAAACAAATAAATATTTGATTAAATAAAAAAATAAAAAATAAAATAAATAAGAGTATAAATATAATTTAAAAAAATTAAATTAAAAGGGAGATGAAATACTAATTGTTCTAGGATGATTCCACTTTTCCCTCCGATTTGGGTGAAGTATAACATCCATTTCATAGCATTGTCTTATATAGTGAAGGGTAGGGTCATTTTGGTCTTTTGATTAAACAATTTTTGGAGGGAAAGCTATCAAACGAACCAATACATGAAAATAGGGCGTTGTCGTTTGTTTGGATAGAAAATTGTAGATCAATTCAAAACCATAGGAGAGGTGTTTGTATATTTCCAAACCTTAGGAAAGTCATCTACAACAGCCCAAAACGATAGGGGGTTAGGTGCGTTTTGCCCTTATTTAGTAATCACTTATGTGAGTCTATATCATCGATTTTATGTGATGAGACAGTTCATTTTTTTACACACACACACACACATATATATATATATATATTGTAATTTAGACTCTCTCATCAGGCTCATTCTTACAATCATATTGTCAGTGTTGGTTTGGAGAAAAAAAAGGATTTTGGTGCTTTACTTTGTTTTGATAATCTTTCCATGTACTTATGATTGATGTCATTCCTTTTAGGCATCTTGGAATTTATTATTGGTGGTGGAAAATATATCTATACCATGTCACGTCCCACTTTTTTTACTTGAGCAATATTACCATATCTAGTATTATAATCCAATTTCATTAATAACATACGGAAACTATATACATTCACAGTCATAAATAAATGAAAATTCTCTCATTCGTTCATACATTAGATGCAAAATATTTTACAATTAAAGAAATGTCCGTAGGCATACATTATTACATAAAAAGAAAGGGCTCAACCTTTTTACAACAATGGCATACCACCAACAAATATAAGGCCCCTTGGCCATCAATTGAAGAAGATCCTTGCCACCACTTCTCAACTTGTACATGACAAATGATTAGCAATGTGGGATGAACATAAAGTCCAGTAGAGATCTCAAAAATGATCCTAAACAATAGCAACATGCAGATAGCTATGATCATGAATGCACCACATTATACTATATAAGTAATGTGACAATTTTATTTCAAAAATAAAACATATATAAATACATATAATTTCTTCTCAAAATCCTTCTTTTCAACCTTTCAAGGAAAACCTGTTTATCATCTCTTCATCTCATCAATTATGATTCAAAAGAAATTCTTCAAATTATCTTTACGTTAGAGAAATGTTTTAAAACAATCAATCATTCACTCATTCTAGCCTGCATCCCAAAAACGATAATCACACATTCTAGTCATCATCCCGTCTTACATCATAACTCACTGCACACATACCCATCAACACATCCACCACTTTCCCTGGCCTTAAGCACAAGGGCAAAAGAACACCTCCAACAATATAATACAATATCTATGTGTATACATATATATAAACGTGAATAGCGGAAAACAATACATACTTCCATACCGGCCTAAGCACAAATGGCTAATGAAATAACCCACATAACAAAACACACTTTATCGGCCTCACCTGGATAGGAACGACCCACAGGTTATACTGCATCGGGTGCAAACCCAAAGGGAGAGGAACCTGTCTCACGGCGCCACGCTTTACTGGTCCCATCGGAGGGTAACATACCCCGATTCACACTTTACCGGGCACAACCCGGAAGGGAGATGAACCATCTGTCAAGGCACCACTCCTTACCGACCTCACCCAGCGGGAAATGGACCCTCAATCCATATCACAACATTCTAGATTACAATAACAATCTACAAATATAACACATACATGTATTCTATTCAATAACAATGTCATCCTCCACCGATGACCAAGGACAGAACATGTAACAATTAAATACATGACTCTTGTAACTCAAATCCACAACCGATTCCACCATTTCAAGCCATTAAAGTTTTAATGAAATCATTTCCAAACAACTATTTTCCCTACTCACTTTCCATTTTCCATTTTCCGTTTCATTTCACAAAGGAATTACAAATGTCATATTGTTTTCAAAACCAAACCCGTTCTCCCAAATCTCCAACCATTAGCTGAAATCCCTTTTTAATTGTCAAAATCCCAATTGGTGGATACACAACCACAACCCAACACAACATAACATTAACCAAACAATCACAAGACCCGATTAACTTCTTTTAACAACCCATGCTCTAATTCATTAATGTAAACACATAGCTCAACAATTACTCAACTTTAATTCATTTCGTTCTATCAAACTCTTAATTACAAATTAAGATTTTTCACTACTATCAACATAAACGTGATTATTTAACTTAAAATTTTCAAAACCCTAAACCCCCTTCATGCCTTTCCACAATCCTATAACAAAATATGCTTTTAATGCGATAAAAACTACCACATGTCTATCTATAACGAGGTATTGAAAAGGAGCAAAGAAATCCCTACCTCAAACAAGAAGAGAAAAAAGTCCGAAAATCCAACTTCAATGAAACAAGATCCGCTCAGATTAAAAGGAAGCTCTCGCTGTGTTCTACATTTTGGTATATGGGACTATGATGAGATTCTCACTCTAAGGAGATAAAATCTAAGGTATAAGAGCTTAAAGCTCGAAAATGGAGGAAAGAGAGAGAAGAGAGTCTGAAAAGTGAAGGGATTTGACCTAAAACGTTACTTTTAAAGATCTGATCCCGAACAGATCGCTCGAGCGATCAAACCTGGGCTCGAGCGGTTAATGAAATCTCTCAGTATCTATATTGTCTCGAACAAACTGCTCGAGTGGTGAATCAATGTTTGCGATATCTCAAACAGTTTTGAAAAATAGAGTTGGAAGGGTCTATGGACCGCTCGAGCGGTAAAACTTGCGCTTGAGCGAGCTATACACACAACACATATTTGCTAACTTCAAACTGGCATAACTCTCTAGTCTGAACCCTGTGTAGGGTCGTTCTTGTGTCCAAATTGAAGCCCAAGAAGTAATCTTTCTAATGGTTTTAGCCTCATATCAAGATTCAAAGTGTGGAGAGAGAAAATGATAAAAAAGTGAAGACTACTCAAGAATTACTCTTCGAATTTGGAGTTTTTGATCTAATCTCGCCCAACCATTATGGTAACACCTCAACCAAGGCTCAAATATTGATAAGAAGGTTCTCAATTATGATAATCAAACAGTCAAATATAATTTCATTATACCCAAAAGTACAGAGTGCTACAACCTCCCCACCTTAAGAAATTTCTTTCCCGAAATTAAGAATGCACCAAAACGCAAGGCAAACCAGCCATAAAAGGAAATACAACCACCAACCTAAGTCTAGATCCATAATTAGGATAATTTCCTGGATCCCGATCCAACACCTTGGTGCCCTAAAGACACCCTATAGCTTGCTTTTCGTGCTCCTCTTGGATACAACTAGCCCTACAGTTTGGACTCCCATGGTTCTGAATCTAATTTCACAAGTGCAATGTGAAATAGATAATCACAAATGAGTTTAAATCCTACAAATCTTTGGAAAATCGATTTTGAATAAAAAATGCCAAAAATGGACTGCATTGCCAGATTATAGAGTCGCCACCTAAATATTTTTGGGAAATTTAGGAAACCCATGACTCGTGCCAAAGGCCACTTATCCGTCATCACTAAAATGTCTCAGCTCGGGAACTTAGGTATGAGAGGGGAAGTCATGAATTGAGCACCCCACTCACCCGATCAAAGATCGGCTTCTACTAATTATGACATGATTTTTATTTACATTATATGCTCTTGTTCTGGTTATTATGCTATTTTTACTAGGTGATGCACACAAGTATAAACCAATTCGCAAAATTTGGAACGTATTGATTTTATATTTGTTTTGAAAAAGTGTTTTGAATACATGTCACTTGGAAAAAACGAGCTCGTATTTTACATTAATCAATTTATTCCAACTTAAGTAAAAAGGCCTTCATCCACGAGCATTCAAACAGGTATATCACTTAAGCATTTAGTCTCATGAAAAACATGCTCGATATGGCAACAATCACATGCGTGCAATATGCTAAAGCAAGAAATGCTTACCTAGTACTCCAAGGCAAGCTAAATAAAACAATATAATTAGAAGAAATGCATGCTCCTAGATAATGCAATATGACTAATGCAATACACACATTATATAAATAATGAGTTCAACTACTAGCAGGGCATATGAATCAATTCAAGGCATGCGATAGATCACGTATTTGAGTAATGAATTTGAAATTGATATTGGTTAGTATGATAAGCCGAACCCTTATGCATGCAAAACGAATGGATGTGACTCATGGAAAATGCTAAGGAAACATGATGCTACCATTATAAGCGAGTAAATAAAAGGGAGAAGAAATGAGGGTTGGAAGACATACACAATTATTATATATTTTGCCCCCATGCAAGAGGGCCCGAATCAATGTCCAAATTTAAGCTAGCTATTACAACACCAAATGAATGAATTAGCTAAACTAACTACTTATTACACATTCGAAAGAATGATAAATAAATAACAAGCTATCTAATTTATTACAACAAGGATATTATGACAATAATAATTACAACACTAATTACAACAATATAATATGAATAAGAATAATAATTACAACAATAATATTACAACATTA